>CM060242.1:26760192-26858574 GCA_030555515.1 Acutogordius australiensis
ATTTATTGCTCAAAGAATATCAATTAGGGGAAAAAATTGGCAAATACAGTAATTTGTATTTAATAATTTTGTAGCTAATTATTTTAACGATGAGATTATTATTATTCTTAAAGAAAAGATTGTTGTCTATGCAGGTAGTTTTTTTATTTTAATGTATTTTTAATTATTTACGGTAATTTGCAATTATTTTACAAATTATGTTAAATATTGGCCTTTAAAATAATATTCGCAAATTTACTTGCACGGAAAAAATGTATAAATTTTTTTTATGTAAATTTGGTATAATTAAGTTTAATGAGCATGTTTTGATTTTTGCCATATTTTGATTAATTATAATTTTTTGCATAAAACTGACATAGATTTAGAATTTTAATAAATAGTTATGCCATGTTGGTATCCATTTATGTGTCAATGATTATTATTATTCATTTTTAGATTGTTTTCTATTTTGTAATGGGATTAGTGTTAAGGTTTTATTATCTTTCATATCTATACTTGAGTTTATTAGTTTTGTGTGTATGCCTACTTGGATAGATTTAAAAATTAAATGGGCATATAAAACTTAGACAGAATATATAAAAGTGGGTGAGGTTACATGTATTTTTTAATATAAGTTTTCTTAACTATCATCACCTTTGTATACCTCTTTGTTTTGTTTAATTGTCATATACAATTTAGATAAAAACACAGGTTGAACAAGCTTTTTTTTAGTTTGTGGGTATCTGCTAAAAATTAATTAATCCAATTGCTAATGGCTCTATATTCAATTGTTGGACCAGATTTTTGGAAAATAATAATTAATTTTTATATAACATATTTTTTTATTAATAATACAGGTCCTCACATCTGTATAGCAAAAAATGGAGTTTCCTTTTTTTACCTTTTTTATATATCAATTTATGTAAAGATCTTATTTAATCATATGAAAAGGAGGTTCACCATGCTTTTGCAATAATTAAGTTAATTGCATCTTTATTTTTTATAAAAAACATTTTGCTCTAACATTATTTTAATTACCCCTAAAATGTGTGTCAAAAGATTGCATAATGTTTTGACAGGAAAGAATTTATTTAAAAAGCATTATTCTGACTTTTAAAAACTTCCAAAGTATTTTTAGTTTCTTGGTCTCAGTTGCGTTTTTTTTTGGCTCAATCGTAAAAAGACATACCCTATTTTGTCTTGATTGCTGGAAATCAATTTTTACCTGAACTTTTATAATATTGATTTGTACACTAATGTCATGTTAACATTTGCCCATTTAAATCTTTGAGCATCATTCTATAAAAAACTTACCCTATCAAGCCCATCTCCCAATTTAAGTATAGATTTGTCTCAAATTCTCTCCTTTAAAGAGTGAATATATCATGCATATTTTGTTATTTATCAATTATTAATTTTCGAGGCAGTTTTACAATATAAAATTCAGCACACAAAACCCCACGAAATATATGGCATGTGTGTTTCTAGGGCCACTTTCTATAGCTATGGCAGAGTTAGTTACATAAGGCCGGACCAAACCTTCATATAAACGAGCACAGCGTCGTTAGTGGAAAGGGACTTCTTACTTAATAAGAGAGTGGACTCTGTGGACTGGCGCCTCATCGCTTTGCCCACCCCACACCCTTACGTTGTCACAGTTTTTATTTTCACATTTCGTATTTTTTTTTTCAAAATCGATACACTATTTGTATTTTTTTTTGTGTGTTACAATATTTTTTGTTAATAATGTGTTTGGTGGCTTCCCCAACCTACCCTGCTCTTCTGCTATGAGCCTACACTACTAAAAACTAAGAAGATCCTCTGTGGGAAAGAGTAGTGCAGTGAAGAAGCCTAAAGGTTCGTGCAGAGAAGCTAGCCTAAGGGAAGCCTACGAACGCCGGTGTAATAAGTTTGTTATTTAGCAATCACAAGCTGGTATGATATAATGTATAGAATAGACTATCTTTTCATAGATTTTCTCAATCAACCATAGTTCATTCGAAGAATTTTTTTTTCTGGAAAAAAGGGACTCTTCAAAATGCTTCAGAATAAATTTATTTGATTGTTTTTTTCCCTTGTTATTCATTTTTAAGCTTTAATTTGACGATGTATAAACCCTGTCTCCCACCTACCTTTATTTTTAACACTACGTTGTTGATTAGTTTAAGCGGTCATATTATTTTTAATTGTGTTAATTTTTTTAACCCATAATAGAGTTCACACCTGTCCGTGATATTCTGTCCCGGCCCGCCGGAATCTGATTTTTTAATCTAAGCCCGGCCCGTTTATAAATACGGTCTTGAAAATTTATATTGCAAGCTATAGATTTTTTGCTTTATAATTTTAAATAAAATACAGAGTGTAGAAGTAATACCCTTTATCGTGTGAAAATATAACATGGTTAGTTCTTGTTAATTAACAATCATATAATAGGGCAAAATGAGGAAAAACCGACTAGATCGGTTTTCGGGCTGGCGGGGCAGGTTATTGGGTCCCGATTTTGATCTTTATCCCGTAATTTACATAGAAAAATTCAACTTTATTGTGTTGATAAATTTTATAATTGATTATTTTGGGCCTATAGTGTAATATCGTTGTAATTGATCTATAACTAGTAATATTAAGGTGTATAGCTCATTTACCTTGCTAAATATATTCAAAAAAAAGTATGATTCCCCTTATATCCGTCAATTAGGAGGGTAAAGTTGTCTTAGCTTATATACTTAAAAAAATATGGCCCCGGTGAAATTACCTGTGCCATACCATAGATTTATGTTGATAGGTGAGAACATAAAGGTGAAATTAAATAATAACTTATATTCGACAATCAGCTTTTTTAAGTTTATTTTTATATCACTTAATGTGACAGCATTTAAGTTTAAAGAAAATTTTTATTGTATTTTACACTAAGTAATGAATGCATCGTCTTATATTTTTAAAGAATTTAAATTGATTTTACATATATTTGTGTGGGTCAAAACAAAGTGACACTAAAAAAGAATTTTGTTGGCGCAAAATTAATTGAGTGACATTGTTTAAGTGGCCACAATTTTTTAACATTTTCTATATTATAAACACGATTTTTGGCGAAATTGTTAGGTACGGCCCGCAATTAAATCGGCCCAGCCCAGCTTTTCAGTCAATTTTATATTTCAAGTCATAACCGTTAGTTGATTGTTCAATTTAAAATTATCAAGATAAATTTTAAAAAGTGAGTAACATATTTTGACTTTTTGGAAAATTATTATCACAAACTGACAAGTGGGATACCACAATACTTATTTTGATGTAGAATTACCTTTTTAATGACCAAATATTATATACTGAATTCTATTGACCATGTGAATTCAACCTTTTAAAGCAAATGACAAAATTTATTTAACTGAATATTTCTAAGACATTTAACTTTCAAATTAGCATCCTTTTTTCAGCCTAGCCGCGGGTATAAAAAGGTTTAAAACAATATTAAACTAAATCTCCAAATACATTATAAATTAAAGAAAAAATAAGCGCCCGGCTGAGCTAATTTGATTTTTTTTTCAAATTTTTATTCGCTCCGCCATTTTAAATTAGTAGGTCTAGGTCGATGAAGAGCATGCCTTCAGCACTCGGGGCAATACTATGCATTACAAGATAAATTGGCTTAGTTATCTCATAATCGGCTATATAGAAAACAAATTTGCTTACAAAATTTTTAAACAAGCTTTAACGCCGTTTAAATTTATTACAATGATGTCCAACATAAATGCCCATAAATATTTAATTTCAATTAGCTAATTGCCTTGAAGAATTTTATGAGATGTTTAAAGTTTTGAGTTAAGTTGTATTTTTTTATTAAACAATTGTCAGGTATGTTGATTAAGATTGCGGGAGCTATGACAGTCATCATCCTGTTTTATCATATTTCTAGGTAATCATTGCATAACACTCGTTTTATTATTATTCCACCCATCCACAAGCATTGTGATTCTTATAAATTATAATTATTAAATAAGTTATTTTATCTCATATGTCGCTTTGTCCCAACCGCTAACCCATTAAAATGGTTTTGTGCTTTTTAAAATTGTACCGTTACAAGCTTATATAGAAGTTATTACAAAAAATAAATGAAATATTAAAAATAGTTAAAAAATTTGCTTCTCGTTGCTAAATTTACTACCTACCTTTAAGTGATGTAATGTCCCATGTCGCCGCCTCCTTCTACCATGCCATATGTTCACTGTAGTACTACAATCTCCATCATTTGTGGATATTGATCCTTTCTATTTTTGTTTTGTTTTGTTTTACGGCATATGAGTTAAGGCCAGATTATAAATTTTGTAGTACGATTTGTTAAACTCTAACACCACCACACCTGCGTTCCTCCACGACCTTATTAAGGGATTTTTATACCCTAATTGTTAGAAATGAAACATTTCGCAGACCTCTCTCATCCGGTCTTTTTTTGGATGTCTTTATTCTTTATAGTTCATTAAATGTATCCATACGATTTGTCACGAAATCTTTCAAATCCTATAACAGTTGAGAGTCAGACTTACAGTTGTATATGCTTCAAGTTAACATTTTTTTTGTATATTTTGATTAGCGTTTGAACAATTTGTTTTGACTCTATAATACCTGAACGACAGATAGGGCTGTCCTCTGAGAAATCCTATGCTATTTCGTCCTTTGTGTTCTGTCCAATTTTAGTTGGTTAAATTTATGATAACATGAAAATGAAATTTAGCAAAAATTTACTGGGATAGTTTTTTTAATTCCTGACTAAAAATCTGTTTAAGAATCCATTTCTACATGCCTCAATTTTAAATATAATACTGCAGTAATTGCCCTGAAAACGTAATTATTTTTTTTTTTGAATTTCGTTTTTTTGGTACATATTATTTACCATTATATTTTTATATTAATAATTTTTTTGCCAACTGAGCTGGGTTGGTCTATCTTTTTTAATGATAAATATTATTACTTTTTGGCTTCAAAGGGAATAATCTATTTACATATTTATAATTTCATGGTTATTTAATTTTATAAATGTATATTTAAAATAATAGGCGGAAAAGATCGTAATGGTTGCCCCGTTATCCAAATCAATCTCCCTCCATTTTATGTATCAAATTCAAGTATTACCCTTAATCAGAGTGCAGTTAATAGCCTTAGTACTTCATCAACTAACATCTCATGTAGCATAACTAACTTGGAATCGATCGGGGGAACAAGGCCACTGGAAAACCATGAAGATGATTATAAATGCCATATTGATAAAAATAACAATAATATCAATCGAAGTAAAATTGAAACAACTAATTACGATGTAAAATCTTCCAAATGTGAATCAAGGAACAATCTTAGCTGTGAATCGTCTCAAAATTCACATATGGTTATGTTCTCGTCTGCTTCTTCCAACATATCGTCTGCTTTGGCAAACTCCGCTTCATCCCCATTACCAAACCTGATTGGTGACTATGGACAAGACTCTTACACGTTAAAAAATAGTGAAAACATACTCCGGGTCCTTAAATATTTTCGCAACATTTTACCGTAAGTTTTAATTTTTGTTAATTTACATGTATAATTAGAATCCTCGCCACAACATAATCCTACTTTGTTTTGGAATTAAGAATGAAACCTATATACATAGGAATGCCAACTAACACAAATTAGGCTAATTAATATCATATTAATGCATTTTTTGTTTATTTATTTTAAAGTTATTTACAACATTAATATTGCTTAGAAATGATACAGTTGATCTCGGCTTTACCATAGTGATAGATGGTAGACGTTCAAAATGGGAAATTTTAAAACGTATTTTGGGCTTGTTAGAAGTAAACTAAAATTTTATATGAACTCCCTTGCTGCATATTTTATGTTAAATTTAATCTATTTCATTGCATAAATTTGCGTGGTGACTAATTAAGCTCTATATATATAGGTTGCTTTGCACTTATTTTAACTTGCCTATAAATTAAATAATTTAAATCCTATACATAATTTAACATATTTATAATCTATAATTGTGCCATTGCAATAAACTTTTATGATTATTGCAAAACTTCATATTTATATTAATAAAATTAATTTTTTTTATCTCCTTTGTCTAATCAGGAAGGCTTCAGCGAATATATTAGCAGTGTCCAAATAATCAAACCTGAAAAATTTTGGCAAAAACAAAAAACCAGTTTGGGGGCTACTAAATATCGATTTGAGGTTTAAAAAATATTATACCTTTTTTAAATGCATACATTTTTTTTTTGATGAATAAATCATTATATATATATTTTTTTTAAATGTTAAAATTATCAAGTTGAGATTAAGAATTTTACACAATATATTTTTGCATTCCTTAAAATAGACCTCAATGGTTTCGATTGAAACCTTGGTAAAATCGTGCGTTGACCGTTCACATCTAGTCTCTTCATTCATAATTCCTAATACAAACTCACACCATTCGCATTTTAGTCCTAATTCAGCGACCTCATTAAACGCCTCATTCGGTAATAACGCTGATATGACCGAATCAAACTCTTTGATTAGTGCCTATACAAATTTTTTTGCTTCAACCTATGTACACACAGAATGGTTAACCTTACGTCACGATATTCAAGCATTTTTTGATGGACTCTTTAGTCTCCCTTGCCCTCAAAATGGCGCTGACTCTGTTTCGAAATATGCCACGAACATGGAAGCCCTTTACGCTTTTGCTGCTAGTATTTTACAGGATTCTCAAAATAAAACATATCAAGCCGCACACGAAACTAAATGTAATAGCGCCTATAACCACCAAAACTCAATAACTAAAGCCCACAAAGTTTTGGGACTTTCGGCTGGATCTTGTATTAATCTAAATGGTCATAATTCCACTTCCGTCTCCTGTGAAAATGAATATCATATGAATTTATCAAATGAGGCTTTTGGTCATCATTGGCCTAAATCTCAAAAATTGAATGATAAAGCACTCTATCTAAGAAACTATATGGCGCTAGCCTACATATCTCATCAATTTTTCGATTTAAATGATTTGGAAAATCATAGTAATAAACATTTTAATATATAAGCCACTTATTTATGATCTTTACGCCAAATTTATAGTTAAAAACTAAAATATACGATTAACTATATTATTACATTTTCCCCTTACCTTAAATATAATTTTAGATTATTCTTTCGTGAGTGGTATACATAGTAATTTGTAAGTTTAAATGTTTTATATAAAATTTTTCGAAAAAGCAGTTTGCACTGCACTACGAATAATTGAAAAAAATTGTAAAACTCAAATAATTACTAATTAATATACTTCGGCAAAAAATTGCTTAAAAATAATTCTTGACTTATGACGAAATGCGGCCTCCCATATTGTCGTCTCGTTTGCTTTACCTTTTTTGTCGTGTCTTGAAATCTTTAAGAATTAATATACATGTGGTTATAAATTAGTTGTATAAAAAATTACTGTGTTTTATTATATTTTTCTTTAAATTATGCTGAGTAGCTCAAAACAAATAACTGGTTTTAAATGCATTGAAATTTGTATTTTTTTCTTATACAGAGAATGGTTGGATGAAGGACATCCAAATCAGGTTGGAAGAATTTAACAAACTCGCAAAAATAATTTCTCAATTGCCATTTTCTGGTTACGTCGCCGACGGACAAAATCTATTGCCTAGGTTACACATATTCCTTATTTTTGCATATTGTTCATATTACAATTAAATTGAATTACAGTCTCGAACAAGGAGAATGCGTTATTAGGGATACTGGTCGGTTTTTTAGATCCTACCCACCCTAAGTCTACATTTTTGCTGTAAGTTCCAGCCCTTTTACAATTAATTTAATAACCCGTAAGCCAACCTTCGGCCAATATTTATAAATATGGTAAAATAACAAAAAATTATCAGAATTAAAAAAAAAGCCAATTGATTAACACCAACCTAGTTTTGATATCTTACAAATAGCAATAATTCTACAAATATATTTATTACACATTTTATGATTCATTATTCGTGTTTTAGCTCTAAAAGCTTTTATGGAGCTCCTCTATACAGCTCTATTAATTTTTATATAGACTCTCTGCTCACACCTCAGCTAACGTCAATCCTAACCCCGAAGCAGTTTATGCCTCACAACTCATCGCTCGATGCCTCGAGGTTTTAGAAGCGAGGCATCATGAATTAGATGAGCTGCAGCGGAGAGTTACCCATCGATTTGAGTGCCTCAATCGGTTCTCTAAGCTTCGTACCGAAAGCGATCATGTCAGTTTTTTTATATAATTTAGATTTACGAGAAAAATTTAGATTCGGAGCTGACTTTTACCTATAATATTTCTCACATTTTTTTATTATATAATATAAGTTGTTTTTATAACGTAAAAATATAAGAAATGGCACATTGCATTCTAAATAAACATATTTGATGCATTCCAACTCTTTATGGATTAACAAATCAAAAAAATATTATTTTAAAGAGTTGTGGATGACAATTTGTCGCCTATTGTTCCACACCTTCTTTGTCCAAGCCATCCGATTTAATTTTCTATTTTCAATCAAAAAAATTTGCCAATATATTAAAAAATGAGCCTTAATATGATACTAAAAATTAGGTAAACTTTAAAAGGGGAGAGGGGGCAAAGATGAGAATAAATTAAGAGTTTATTGGCGATCGATTGTCTTGCATGACTTAGATTTGTTAATAGTAAATTTATTTTCATATTTCAACAATTTTCATGTTAAAATTGGTAATATTCAAGACTAAAAAAAATGCATTTTAAACTTATATATTTCAAGGCTTTTTTAGCCATTAAAAGTGCCATTTTTGGTGTTTTCGTAATTACTAATGTTTATGAAATGGTACAAATCACTGACCTCATTTTTTTAAACAAAAACAATACATATATTTTTTAGGGGGCATTGATCGATTTTAGATTTGGCTTCAGTGTTTCCCGTCGATTTCTAGTTTTTATTAAATGTTAGGTCAAAGTTGTAAAAAAGTACTGACTCAAGCACATTTTGAGGTTTAGCTCGACCTTTTATAGAATTAAACATTGTTAACAAAAAAATATTTTTTGAGCGCATTTTACAATCAATATGGTATACTATTTATTTTAATATCTTCTCTTTTTTAAAAATTTTGAGGTTTATTTATAATCTTTGGTGACAATATAGGACATTTCTAATTTTAAAATACTACCCCCTTAAAAGAGCCTAGAGGAATCTACATATTCAAAAAAAACTTATATATTAAATGAACAACTTAATTAATACTTACCCCTTTTTTCTTATTTTATAAGATATTTACGCATCTAATCACATTGATCTCAATTTTAAATTTTAATTGATAGAAATTTTTATAAAATTTAATTTTAGTAATTAGTCTTTTTGACAACCATATTGCCACCAAATATATCATAAATCAAGTGGATGTTAAAAATTGTTTTGACGCGAAAAAGGCATAAAATACTTGAAAAAAATGTGATTTATAATCACTTTGAAGACCATGTTATTTTGTTTAAGAAATTAATTAAATTAAGTGTTGATCTTGTTGCTGTTAGCTAACATAATATAAAACTATTTTTCATTAACACTTGAATCCAAAATTGCAGAACATATATTTTTTGGCTTAAATAGTATATATTTTTTTTTGAAAATTGCCAAAAAAAATTTATAGGGTATGAGTAATTATATTAAAATTATGTAAGCTACAGCATATTTTTAACAGTGTGCCTTTAAAAGTTAAAATTTGACCATTTTTACAATGCAAGTATTTTTGTTTTCGAGCATGTTATTATTTGGGATACCTTAGGACAAAATGGTTAAAGGATCAGTTGTTTGCCCCAGGAATCTACATTTTGCCATTTTTTTTGTTTCACAATTAGAGTCAAGCCTTTAACCTCAGAACCTAAGCTGAGTTTTGTTAAGTGTCTTACAAAATATCTTTTTATACGGTTAGGTTGAAAATTGGATCAAAAAAACGTGGAAAAATTTTTGTCAATGCAAAATGGAAATTGGTAGGTGTAGTCAAACAGCTTCAGACCATTTAGCACGCTTTCAAACCTTTCATTCGAGCTGCTTGGTAATTCTCAAATTGTTTTATATAAACTAAATATTACACAGGTCAACAAATCTATGTTAGAAACGTTAATTTTATGACATAAAAGAATGCATCCCCACGATGGCCTAATCTCATATAAATTTTTCGTTTTTCTTAGTTTCTTCCGTTTGGCTACTTAGATCCGTCTATAACAAAAAATGGCCTTTTTGACCAAATTGGCAGATCTAAATATGTCCTAAAAAATGCCTTTTAACTTATATTTTTAATCACAAATAATAAAAAATAAATTTTATTAGTATATCAAGCACATCGGCATTTAGATAATACAAAATATTTTGCGTCCAAACTTAAATACGACACAATATATTATCGGTTTTTAATGTAAATATAATTTGAAGTTTGATTTTAACAGTTTAACTTGTAAATATGCAAAAATAAAATTTCAATTTATTTTTGTTTTGAATCTATTTTGATTTTTTGACTTTTTTAAAAATCTTCAATGTTTATAACTGACCAACTAAGTTTGACTAGGATGGTAAACGGATTTGATATTCCCTAAGATGGCAGGTTTGATCTGTGTAGTTAACTCATAACTCTCAAAAAATTGTTGACCTGTGTTATAATCATTTAGTGAAGAAACAAAAAAAATTTAAACCAAAAAGTATAAAGTCTTGTGTGTTCTATATAATTTATAGCTTTTATTGCAACAACATTATGCTGTAGAACTCACCACTCAACCTAGACAAATTATTTCACGAGGCCCAAGCCATTTCTAATATGGTTGAGAAAGAAAGTTCCACGCAAGCTAATTATCATCGTCAATTTTGCCATATGCACGCCATATCACAAAATCATCAGTCATTAAAACCGATTCAAACCTCACCTCCCATGCTCGAGTTGAAGTATATTGACTTTATCGTTAAATCGATTCAACAAACCTGGTCCTACTACACGGCAGCCCTACAAAAACATTCCCACATCCTTGAACTTGCACGCGTCTTCCATATCAAATGCGAAGAGGTGAATGCTATGCATATTTATTATACTTTTTTTTTATGTCTAAATTTTTTAATTCCAACATAAAAATTGTAACATTAAACACGATTCAGCACGACAACAAGCTACCTAGCGTGTATTTGGAAGGGGGACGTGCAGTTAATGGCGTTGAGTCTGGCCATTCTATGCGTCAATCTACTCACGGTCACCCAACTACTGCTACTAATACTAGGTCATTTTATCAAGACAACTCTACCCATCAACAAGGCGACATCATGAACACCTCCATGTTTTCGAACGCATCTTCAAATGCGGGAGGCAGTAACCATGGCGAAAATAACGAGTTAAACATCAATTGCAACTATAACAATGGCCAAATACATCCTTGTACTACCTACCTCTTAACGTTTGATTCTGAGCCCTCGCTCATCCAAGAGCACACTGTTAGGCATCAAAACGCGGTGGATCGAGTTACTGCTATATATTTAGATGTAAATTCTAATTTTTAATTTTTTTAAAGTTTAACCTATTTTTATTTTCCAAGTTGGTTTAATAAGAACCCTCATATTTTTTATATTTTTGCGTGAAGATATATATGGAATTTTGCAAATTGCTTTTGTAATCTCTATTTATTACAAATTCAAAAATTTCAGAATCAATAGGCAATAATATAAATTATTCTCACTGTATTTAATAATTTCATTCTTTTTTTCTGTTTTTTTTACTTATAATTTCTTAGCACGTCGTTAAGATACAAAATTGATAAGCCAAAAATACACTTTTTGACACCTAAAGACCCAATCATAAAATAAATTTATTTAATAAGTTATATATAACATTAAAATTTGACAAAAAGAATATTTATTGGCTATTGATAAGATATTCATATATTTATAAACAAAAATTTTCCTTTGCAAAGTCCACAAAAATTAAGCTGTAATTTTAAAAAATATCTTGTAATATAAATAAAATAAATATAATACCATAAATTTTTATTAATGTTATTTCTTCGTAATCATTGAATCACAAAAGTGAAATTTTTTGGCATTTTTGTGATATATTGCATGTGTAGAGTAAAGAAAATGTGTCTAGCGGAAATACGTAAAAAGGGTGAAAAATAAGTCTGGTGACTTGAGTTAAATTTTATTGACTAATTATACTATTTGACAACATTTAATACTAATCTCCTCTCTTAATAGATTAACAAAACTGGCAAAGCTTTATTGACCCTCATCAATTTTTGGTTACCAAAAAATTCAAGTTCTCGGCGTAGTTCTATATCGCCCAGAGTCACTTGTAATTCTTATAAAAATGATCTCAACGATATCCAATTCGACGGGGAGCATAGGGATAACGTGACCGCATCACTACTTGGTATTTTATATTAAATATACAATCCCCATGATGGCCTTATCTCATATGTGTTTTCCGTTTTTCGTAGTTTCTGCCTCCGGCTATTTAGTTCCGTCCATATTGAAATGGCCTTTTTTGACCAAAATGACAGATTTTGCGACCTCGAGAATACCATAAAAAAAAAATTCAAGATTTTTTTAATACAAAAAATCCTTGTAACTTATATTTTTTAAATAATGAGACATAAAATTTTTGAGTACAAGCTCTCTAATCAACATTTTAATAATAGTGAATACTTGGCATCCCAGCCTAAATCCGACACGATATATTATTGATTATAAATAAGAATAGTATTTAAAGTATGAATTCAACAGTTTAGCTCCTGTGAATATACAAAAAATTTTTTTTACTTTATTATTAATTTTGTTTTTTTACATCACAAATTTTCAATTATAGCTGAATTACAAAGTTCGATTAGAAAAAATGGTAAATTGGATTTGAAAATTCTTAATAAGCAGGTATGATCTCTGTCGTTAGCTCATAACTCACGAAAATTTTATTTGACCTGTGTTATAGTCAAATTAATAATATGGAAAATAAGTGTAACTAAGCTGGAATATTAAATCTTATTACGATTTAAATTACTATTTGTATTTTTTAGTGGCGATAAATATATGGGGTTTTTGCATAATTTTAAAGATATTAAATGTTTAAAATATTTGGTTTTATTACTCCATTTGATGTATATGTATAGGCGTTCCATCTACCCTTGCACCATTCTACCCTGACTATTCCGAAGCCTGGAACCATACTCTCCAGCTAATGAACCGAGCTGAAAAGCGCCAATATAACGCTATTGAATCGGTCGAACCACGATCTGCAGCCGCCATCAAAAAATATGCCTTGGAAACGCTTATGGCACATTCCCTTTTCAAAAAAGACGTGAAAAATGTAAATTTATAGACAATAAGCATCATCATAATTGTATTTTACCTTTTTATTTAATTTACCTACCATTAAAAAAAATTTGATTTGCCAATTATGCATACATCGAACATTTTCATGAACTTGTAAATGGCGGTTATATAATTAATTAGGTTTTTAACTGGATTAGTACATACGGGATTACATTCCTCGAAAAGAAAACGGGCGTGGGAAGGTCTCTACCGCGTGCTAAAGCCTTATATAAAACCCATTTGAATTTCGAGAAAATTGCTAAGGTTTTGTTTTCACTTATTTATTTATATCAGACCTACTTCATAATTTCCTTGCATTAAATATTTCATATTGGAAGAAAAAAATCATTTACTCGTTGTATGTTTGGTCCTCGATCGACGACTTCACATAATTTATAGTTGCCTAAGTCGACAAAATTAAACCTTGTTCCAGATATCGCGTTTAAACTAAGCATGATTACTACTACCCGGCCCATTTGTAGCTCTTTTTTCCTTTTTTTCTGCCAGACATTATTTCTATATAATAAAAAACAAAATGGGAGAATAATAATTTATTAAAATATTGCGAAAATAAAAATGGCGGAAAAAAGTAAAAAAAAAATAAACAACACAACAAAATAATAATGCGCGTGTTTTGAAGGGTGCCATAATTTCCCTTTTCAAAATATATCTTAAAATTGAAAAATGACACTTTGGCGACGACTTAAAGAGTCAACCATAATAGTTGATAAATTACTAATAAAAAGTTAACAAATCATATATTATAGTTAAAATTTGATTGCTTTTCTTTTAGATTTAGTATAAGGATTTAATATTGTAGAGCTTTGCTTTAATTTTGCTGACTTTTGCAATGGAAAAATTTTAATTTTATAGACAAATCTGATTGAATTAGGCAAAAAAAATTAATTAATCATAATTCACTCTTATCTATAAGTATATTTGCTTTTGATAATTTTAAATTTTCAAGCCTTAAATTCATATTTAATTATTACTAGGCTTGAATATGACAGGTTGAAAAATGTAACGAAAAACGGATTAAAAAATAGTGCACCTTGTGACCCAAAACTAAATAATTCATTTCTGGATCTGATATTTTCGTACACATGTTTTATCTTAATAAATTTTTTATACTAACATAGAATACATACACGAATTCTCAGACCTTACTATTGGGGAGTCAAAACTTGCTAATAAACCCGAACTCACCGCTTCTCCTACATGTTTCATCTAACAACTCTTCCTTTTACAACTGCGGTAATAACGGAGAAAGTGCACCCCATACTACGAATCTCAGTGGTGATAAGTCTCGCTCTATTCTCCTAAGCCACCAAGAGCTGGAACGGGAAGACGAAACCATTCTTAAGCTTACGGAACAACTCAAAAGCACCGTTACGGCCTTCTACAACCGGGTCAAGGAGAGGAAACGATACTTGGAAATTGCCGTGGGCTTTTATTCGCAAATTGACGAGGTTGACATTAGTTGTGATTACCTTTTCTCATAACTCGTTAACTATTTCTCAATTTCATCTAAACAAAACATTTTTTATTGTTATATAGACATAATACATTAGTTTGCATTATGTATAGGTTATAGCTTGTTTCAAAGAACTGATTAGCGAATTTGAAAACTTTAGTTTTGCCAAATGGCTTAACGTAGTAGAACCCACCCTAATTGAGCATTCAAAGCGGTTTAATTGCCTTATAAACACCTCCAAAACGCTATCGGATATGGCTGACGAAATTTTGACTTATTTAAAGTTATTTGTTTATGTAGAATTCATCGAATATATTAGGCTTACTTTAATAAACAACTAGAAATTTTTTTTAAAATTACTTATGTATATTATTTTTTTTCAATTTTAAAAATATTTTTTTTTAATTAATATACACTATTTTTATCTTTATAGAAAACAAGGTCTTAATTTTAGCAATGATTCAACCGGCTCGCTTCAGGTTATTACCCGATTGGCAGAAGAGATCGACACATTACGTATTGTGGCCACTGAACACTGGGAACGTCACCGTTGTAAACTTGAAACTACTCTAAAATTTGAAATTTTTGAACGTGATATATTTGAAGTATGTTACGAATTGAGTTTTTATACCTATATCTTTTATTTTCTACATGTGTAATGTGAACAAAATGTTTGAATTGGGAAATCGCAACGCTGTTTAATTTATAATGAAATGTATTTTTTGTAATATCCATTTTCTGGCTAAACATATCAATTATTGGAAATTAAAATTAACAGACCAATTTAATTGATCATGAAATATATACTTAAAAAAATATCTAGCTTTGTCATCAACTGGAACATTACGAACGCACGATAAAATCTTACCTAATGTGTAATACACTTGATGCTACACAAGGTAAACACAACTCTAATTCCAATGGATATGAAAATAGCGGACCTTTATTTGAGGACAGATTTTCCCCTAGCACGCCTCCCCCTAATGGTAGCTTGAACGAAACAAATCGCTTAGATTATAGCCTACCCAGCCCCGAGGCCGCTAAATTTGAAGTTAATAATTGCGGAAAACTGGCTGCCTACTATTACAATTTGGCTCATGGATTAACTAATAAAGGACGAGAGTTGGTCAAGGTAATGTCATTAAATTTAATTCGATTTAACCCTTTCGCGCCCACTCCATGTTCCGACCATCAGAAAAATTATTTTTTTGTCAATTACATATATTTAGCATATAATAAAATATATTTGATTATTTTTAAAAAATTTTTTTCAAGAAGACAAAAAATACGACATGATTCCATATGGCATCAATGGGCGTTAAAGGATACATACATTAAAAATATTTATTTATATTTATGAAATGCAAAATAACAATTTCTTTCAGGTAATAAACATAATGACACTTTGCATTTTAAACAAATTGTTCTTGAATAAGATTTGATGCAATATTTACACCTTTGCCGCGAGGACACTGCTGACGGAGAGTGTCCGGTCTCATCACAACGTATGTCAGGTATCGGAATAGAGGTATTTAATTGCCTTCTACGAGTAGATTCATTTGATGGCCTACCCCTTGCAGGTTTACCTGCCATCAATAGGCCCTTGCAACCTGTGCCTTAAAAGTCATTAAAGAAATATGTTTGTTTAAACCTTGTTTTGCAAGATCTTTCCTGTATAAAAGTCAAGCATTTACTATGCATGAATCCAATAAATGGAATATTATGCGTAGGTAATAGCAACCATTTAATGTCTGTTCTATACAATTCAACCAACATATCGTGAAGGTCGACACCTCCCATGCCAATATTATAATCTTGAACAATTTTAGGAATTGTTATGTTTGTATATTTCTTTTCCCTATTTGACCATATTCGAATCATAGTAGTGGGGTGTACTGTGGATATGGTGGAAATAAGATTTACTGGTTTATTATCTAACCATTTACAAATTAAAATGTCGTTATTTACGTCTAATTTATGATCATATGATCCGCGGCCAATTTTTTTCAGTTGTTGATCGGTTTTCAATTGGCATTGAGCCATTCTATTAGATCTGATTGTACCAGTCATGAAATATCCTTTCTTTTTAAATTCTAGTGATAATTTGTAAGAAGAAATATAATTATCCATAAATAGCTGATATGCTTTATTAGATGGAACATCTTTGATTAATTGGAGCACGATATCTCCGCTGTTTCCTAAATCCGATTTTTTAGCATTTGTTTGCTTTCCCAAATAGATTTCATAATTATATAAAAATCCGGATGATCCACATAAACTAAAAAGTTTAACACCCCATTTATGAGGCTTAGATTTTAAATATTGCTTTATTTCACACCTTCCTTTAAAAGGTATCATCATTTCGTCAATTGATAAGCATTTTTCAAACGAAACTTTTTTAAAATTATTGACTATTTTTGTGATAAATGGTCTTATTTTGAAAATTTTATCATAAAGAGGTTCGGATCTTGACAGCATATTAGCATTGTTGTTAAAATGGATAAATTTCAAATCTCTTTAGACATTGCTTCAGCAACTTGGGTAATGTTACTTTATTAAAAATGCCATTTTCTACATTTTCTTCTGTTTCCATTTCAATATCAAGACACAAATTGTGTTTATTTGCCTTTGAAGCAAGCAAACTAAGGGGCATTTCTTCATCATCTGATGTTTCAATACCACCATCAGATAGGTCACCCTCTGGTATTATGTAATCCATTGATGTATTAAAATATATTTGATCTAAATTATATTAAAAAAGTTGATAGATTATTATTTAATGAGTTAATAAAATTGCTTTATTTAAAAAACTAAAATTACCAAATTTTTTAAAAAATATGGTCTTAAGTGACCAATGAGTCTATGGGGTTGGTCTTATTTAATTTAAATTCAATGCAATATAAAATCAAAGTTATGATTTAAAATACAAGAAAAATACATACAAATTTTAAATTTATTAAGTATTTATATGAATTTAAATTGTTAAATACTGAAAAAGTACTTGTAATATCGCTTTTTTTGGATAAGAATAACATTCAAATTTGAAGGAAACAGCTGTAATTCAAATATGGGTCAAATAGATCGAAAAAGATATCATTTAATTTATGAACATATGATTTATTCATATGAGCAATATTGAGCCCAATAAACATTTAACTTTTATAAAAATGACCATTAAAGTTAATGAGTCCATATGGACTCACAGGGCGCGAAAGGGTTAACATTGATAGTCTAATTTTTGATAAAATTGTCCTTTGTTAAATTTAATTCAAACATTTGAACCTTAATTTATATAATTATTAAAAAAAAATATATCTAACCATCTGTGCAATGTCATAATGAAATCTTATAACTATATTTTTTTCTGCAGATTCTTGATCATATTAGCGCTTGGCTTCGTAATTTTTGTAAGTATAATGATTGCGATATAAACATTACTTGTTAATAAATCTAGATCCTTGATCCCTCTCGTATTATTTACTCAAAGGAAAACGATCACGATCTCCGAAATCACGTGGATTCCCTCCTACGTTATCTTGATCAAAGCCAAGGCGCCTTTAAAGTTGCTCTTGATTCCAAGCGCGCCTTTTTCGAACGGGCCATTTATATGGAATCACTTTACGAGGAATATTTATTGGTATATTGTTTAAGTTGAAAAAATAGGATAATAGGTTGGTTGGGATTTAGTTGATTAATATTAAGGAATTTATATCCTGGTGGCTAGTCCACCAGGATTATACTAATAAATTCTAAAACTAACTGTTTAAATTTATAATTTCTTTATTAAAATAGTTAAGTGAAAAATAATATTATTTATTCTATATTTAAAAAACTAAATTATTATGAAAAACTATATCTTGCAAGTCGTGATGACACAGATGAATTTAGCCCATCAATCAATCAATTGTCTAGTAGTATAATCCATTAGTATTACGGGCTACGACATATATGTAAAACAAATCGAAATATTTTTCTTTAAAAGTAAAGTAACCGATAAGATCAAGTCTTAGTTTTTTCTGATTTTGCCATTTCTTTTTAGTTTAATAATTTGTAAAGATTGCTATAAGTATTAAAAGTTGAAAAAATTATAAATGTGATTTAAAAACGAAAAATTTATGAAAACGTTTTACCATTTTGATTGGGTCGAAAAACACTTTTTAGAACCTATGAGCACAATCAACATATTTGTTCAACAAGAAATTTGATTTTTTAATTTATATTAAGAGGTTGAAGTTATATTAATTTAAAAATAGATTAAAATTTTTTTTGTTATATGAGAGGTCGTAAAAGACATCACCTTTGTAATTTTTTTTGGCAATTAATTCCAATAATAATTAATCCCAAAAAAATAAAATATTTGATATTGATTACTTATATCAAATTTTTGTAATATTTAATATCTTCTATCATTGAGAAGTTTATTAAATCAATTAAGTGGATTATAGTCACTGACATTTAAGCAATGGACCGAAGATACGTGCCATTAAATTTTCTAAATATTGACATCTTTATAAATACTATATTTGTTTTATTTAAAATTGCATACTGATCCATCTGTTTTTTTTTTCAAATTTTTGGTGCTATATGGTATGTTTGTCTATGGGTTTGGGATTATTTGAGGAAAATTACATATTTACATTCTATTATTTACTATCCATTTAGTCTATAAATTCGATACGTAACGCCAACTCTATATTAAACTCAAGTCTTGAAATTCCTTCTTGCTATAGTGACGCAGAAATGGTGGAACGCGGGCACGAGCCCTACCGAAAAGCAATAGAAGTTGGTCATTTTTGCAATTTTTTGACTTTACTTGGCTGTGAAACCCTGTTCTAATGACAATTGAAAAAAAAGCATTTAAGATGCCACATTGTAGATTATTTAGAAGTTTGATAAACTTTGCCTTATAAAATTTGTAGACCCGGGTTATGAGTTGGCAGACGACTTTATATGCATTATTATGACACATTTAATCTTAAATAACTTGACACCTAATTGGCGGCTTTTTAAATTATATATTTTACTGCTTTTAATATTTTAAAATCCCTTCCTTTGTTATAAACATCGATATAAACACTATAGAAAATACAAGAAAGAGTATTTCAAGTAGAAAATAAGCTCGAATCTTTTATGGGAATCCTTCAGCCTACTACGATGGGCTCCAACGGATCTTTTCATGAAGATAGCGGGCCTAATGGAAAATGTGTTACGAATAGGTATGGCATTTATATCCACAATAATTTTTAATTAATTTTTATATTTCAAGCAGTTAAAACAATAAAGCTTTACACAGGCCGACAAAAATCAATTAGGTATAAAAAAATTATAACACTTGGAAAGAAATAATCCATTTGATGGTCATCTCTCGTTTTTTTTGTTTTCCGAAGTTTCCTTAACTCAGTCATTTTCTTAGATATAAATCGAAAGGGCATAGTTTAGCCAAAATTACAGATTTCGCGACCTCGAGAATATCAAAAGATTTTTTTTTTTAAATAAAATCACTTGTACCTTAAATTTTATATATTAAATAATGAGAACAAAATGTTTAAATAAATCAAGCTCTTACATCAACGTTAGCTGTTTTAAATATAACAATATTTTTATGATTTCAAACATTCTTTGTTAATAATTTTTTCAAATATTTAAAATAATATGGCCTACAAGGTTGGATTAGAAAAAACGGTTAAATGATTTCAAAATCCTTAAGATGGCAGGTCTGGTCTCTGAGATAGCTCATTACTATCAGAAATTTGTTGACCTGTTTACATGTGTAAATATTCATTTTTTATTAGTTTTAGTTTGCTATTGTTATATATAAACTCTAATATTAGTAATTCTTCCAAATTATAGGTCATCGATGGCGTCCTCTTCGTCCGAAGGGTACAATAGTAATAACTTGAATAACAATAGCCTTAACGCTCCTAGCCTAGGTGGAACCTATGCACTTCTTAATTCACCACATAATTCCTCTCTCTCCCAGTCCCCGCTTACTCCCCAAAATAATAACAATTATATTGATCCATCATCGCAACACAATGTTGACCACCCACAGATTACTAATCCGCTCGCTCAAAACCTTAGGACTCGCTTACTTGCTTCCGAATGCCTTAATGCCATACATTCACTAGGGAGTGAATGGTCGACTTTCGTTTCCCGCGCCCAAGAACGTCACCGTTTAGTTCAGGCTGCAGCTCGATTTTATAGGAACGCTAAAAATTTAGGTCGGGAAATTAATTTATATATAATAGTAATGTTTAACGATGTCAGATTAGGACTAGGGTTTTTTTCCGTGAACCCTTACCTCCCCGGCCTGGAATATAAATGAGAGGGCTTGGCCTAGCAAGGGAAGGAGGATATATATTGTCATTTGTTATTATGTCATTTTATAAGGGGAAGCTTAAATAGTAGTTTATATTTTTTTAATTTTTAATCGCACTAATTTTATTTCTTAATTATTTATTAAGACACTTGCCGCAAACTGTTTTACACTTTTCCATGCATAATATATTTTATTTTTAACATTTAAGGCTCAGTATTGGAAACTCACGTTCAAGATTATAACTCTGCCTTTAATTTGCAACAGGCCCTTAAAATTACAAGTAAACGATTTTATTCATTTATTAATTTGGCATTTTTATCCTTCCTTATTTGTTGCGAATAATATGCCTATGGTATGGTAAATTATTCCCATTTTCTAAACATAAAATTACTTAAATAACAAAAAGACTTCTAAAAGCTTAAGATAGCAATTTTTTCAACGTTTCATTCAACCCTTAAGAGTACCAATGCTATTTTAGCAATTTTTGATTCTTGATAAATCAAATAATGGCTTTAAAAAGTTCTATTTTAATCAGGCCTCATCTGTATAGTTCTAATTTTTATAGACCACTAAATTTATTTATGTTAAATTAAGATTTTAATTGCATATTGCAATGAGTGCACATGTATTTTTATTTTAGTAGATTTTGTTTTAATATGACAAAAATGCAATTTTAGCATATAGTACGATATTTTAAGTCATTAAAAAATGTAATTTACAATTTGATATAACAAAATTTCTTCTTTTAAACAAATAGCAAAATATTATTTAAAAAGATTAAATAAAATGGAAATGTTTAGAATAAAAACTCCAATTTAACGACGTAAGGAATTCTTTAGCTTGGAATAGGTTACTCACAGGGCTGGCTATAAGGGGAAAGGGGGCACTGCTTTAGCTATGTACGACTCTTCTGTTTTATCAGGATCGTAAAGCCTGGTTGTAGTATCCCGAGAATGCGATTTTAATGGAAATTATATTGGCGGAGATTTCTTTAATGATCAAGGGTTATAGGTTACCCCAAAGCAATTTCACTGCTTTTGACTTAAATATGTACAAACTTAATTCTAAATCTCTTTGTCGCCATTTTTTCGTTTTACCCATCGCGAGTTGTAATACAAATATGTACAATTTATGAACATAATATTATGATCATTTAACTATTTCTTTTTGCAGCTACTTATAAATACTATTATGACTGGTGCAAGCACATGGCACGCACGGGACCTAACGATGACATCCTTTCAATCGACCTTTTGCTATCTCTCACCCTAAATCCTAAAACGACATCTACAACAGATGATTATTACGCAACTAACAATCCTTCAACTCAAAATCATCGTCAGCGTGTGAAGGAGCTTGAAGAAAAATGGAATCACATATTTAAAACGCGGTTCGATATCTGCTACACGAACATGGCCATGATAAAGGGGGCTCAGCATAAGCATGCCCAGCAAAAGGAAATTTTTTTGAAAGTATACTTCATTATTTATGTTTTTAAAATTATATTTTCTATTATTATTATTATTATTATTATTATTAATTTTTTTGTTATTAATTATTATGTCACTAATGTTGTTTTGCCTTTTTAAAATTTATATATTTGCGTCGTTTGTATTCAAGGATTGCACTATAGTTCGCGACATAGCTGGCACATTTCTCCGATTTCTGGTAATGAATTCTCAAAATGCCTTATCTAACGTCGGCGATAATGGTGTTGTGTCAAATGGCTCTATAGAATATTCGGGGGGAGTGCAAGCTACCTATTATTCTTCACATGGAAATCAATTAATACCCAACAAAGGAGCGGCCATGGACCCGGAACTTAGCACGCATTATAATAACGTTAACAGTAAAGCATGACAACATTTTGTGTTTTATTTTAAATATTAGGGAGATTAAGGTGCCGTAACTAACATTTTAAAAATTTTAACTTTTGTATAAGGGTAATTTAAACGTTATTACATTAGTTTTTCTTTGTCTTCTTCATTTTTTTCTCGAAATTTCGTTTAATATTATTTAAAACAATTGGGCAAACTTTTAATTAAATTTTTAATTTACAAGTGTTTAAAAATATTTTATTTACCAAACTTTTTAGGTCATATTATAATAATATATATTTTTTTTTAAATTTAAAATACGAAACGCATTTCTAACGAAGAATAATTCATTGTAATTGAACAAGTAATTGGTTTGCGACCTTTCCTTAACTTTGATAAAAGTGATAGGTTTAACTTAATAGCTATCACCGACTTGAATTTAGTACAATTGTAATTAGAGAACACTTTGTTTTGTGTGTCGGTATGGGTCTTAACAATATACAATATTGTAATATCCGTTGCCTGTTTAAATTTAATTGATAACCTACTATGATTGATGCCATTTTTATTTAGTGGGATGTTAAATGCCTCGTGTTGCAAATTTGGGCATACTATCGTTTCTTATAGGCCCGCCCGGCTTGACTATGTTAACTTATTGTTTGGCTAAATATTGTGCATTTAGCTCTTGGGCTGAAGAATATTAGACTACAATCACGCCGGGCCTAAAATTAGTGTTTCCAATTTTTACTTAAAACATTATCATTTTGATAGAAATTATGGATAAACTGAGCCACGAGGAATTACAAGTTTTAGAGCTGTGGAGCATGAAAAAGGATCAAATGGAGATGTGTCGAAGTTATTTGCTGTTTGAACAAAACGCTCTACAGGTAATTGGCGTTATATATTTATAATTAATGATGAATTAATACAAAGTTTAAATGCAAAATATTTTTGTGAATAGAGTAATATGACCATTTCAAATTGTATTTATATTATTAGGTATTACGCTGTTTTTGCTTTAACGATTTGAAATTTGTTTATTTAGGTCATTTCTTGGATACTGGATCAAAATTACAAACTCGGCGATTCATACAAACTTATAGAATGTAGTGATAAAGATATCATAGAAAAAGAATACAATGGTTTAAAGAAGAAGGGTAAAGAAACAGAGGAAAAGGTTAAAACTACTAAGTTTTGAATTATGAATTTATTTGATATTTTTAGTTGAAGGTTGTTGTTTCATATAACTTGTCACTCTCATTTCTTTTTCAATAATTATGTCTTATACGTTTACACTTTTTTTTGTTAGTTGTCGCTACTTAAAAAATATGGCATTGGAACGGGCAAAAGTAATACACATAGGCATTTGATAGAAGGCAGCTTAAATACTATACGGGAACTCTACCAAAGGCACAACGAAAACGTAAACGAACTATGTATTCGATTTGACTATAAACTGGCTCCTATATCTACATCCAATATCCTTCAAAGTATTTTTTAAATTTTAAAAATTTGAATAAAGCTATTCTTTTTTTTGATTTATAGGATAATAAATTAACAAAAATTTACACGATACATTTTTGGCATGCATTTTTTATTTATCTTAAAATTGATTGTATGGATTTATGTTTGGTTGTAATTTATTTATTAAACACTTAATTCATTTTAGCTAAGAACAATGAAAATCCTCCTCATAAATCCACCCAAGAGACTGATATAATTATGCGCTCTCCTGCTGGTAGGCGTAGAGAAGCCGTTGCAGCTGGCGCTAAAGTTTGAATCCAATTTTTTTATTTACTTCTGCATCCAATGTTATTTTAGATGACTCTTTTATTTTAAATTTCTTTATTTTATGGTCATGTCTAATTTCCACTCTTCAAAAATATGTGAAACCCAAAAATGTCAAGATAATGCCATTTTGAATTACGATTAAACGCTACTAATTAATCTTAATTTTTATATTGGATTAACTCTTGACATGTATCTAGGGGTTTATAGGGACCCCAGCATGTCTTAAACTTTAAATATCTTAAAATACATAATTTTTCAAATTTTTGCTTAAAAATAAAATTGCATTAAATCTAATAACAATAATAAATTAGAAGTTCTAATGGGGTCCGCACAGACTTCATATGACGAGGTCTAACCATGATCTAGCCTCAAAAAGTTTCAAATATTTTAGATGTTCATTCTTAATAACATATATTAAAGGCTATACTATGCATTAATTTTTTCCGATAAAATAAAATTTCTATAGATTAATTAATAGACAAGAACAGTTTTTTAATAAATATTTTTTATTAATTATTCATAGAATGTTTATACCTAAAAACAATTGATTCGAGGATATTTAAATTTAGTCTATTGAGAACATATTTAATTTTTTATAAAAAAAAATGAAAATTTTCTTGCAGATTTTTTTGTGTCAAACAAAATTTACATGCATTAACTTATGTCAAATTATAATGAAAGTGGAAGTATTTATTTATGACAATAAAGAAAAATTCTTAGCTTCAAGACTTATGTATTTAAATTGAGGTCTGGACGAACCCTACCGTTGGTAATTTGTCGCGGTAAAGTTGAATTGTAAAGAGACCTTGTCTAAATGCGTTTATATATATTACCAGATTAAAATGCTTTAAAAAATCCATTTTTATGATATTTTTTGTTTTTAAATATACATTGTCTAGGTTTCAAGTATAACATCGAGCAGTCTTTCAACTTCGTCAACCACTTCCTCTGGTGGAAATGAACACACCACAATCGTATCCGCACTTGATCCCGAGAAGCGCAAATCGGCTAGAAAAAGAGAGTATGCCGTTTTTTTACAAGAAATTGTTTTTTTTAATAGTTACATTGCATTATGTCACATTATTTATATAATTAATTTCTAAATAACATTTTTTTCACACCAAGTTTCATAATGTCCGAGCTCCTCCAAACGGAAGAAATATACGTACGGGATTTGTCCCTTTGCTTAGAGACATATAAACTTAGACCATCTCTTCTCTTAACAACATCTCCAAAGTCTCCCTTACAAAAGGCTATAACTGAAAAGCTCCCGTCGTTGTTCGAAACACTCAAGCCTTATATGAAACTACAATCCGTTGCAACTGCCGGCCTTAATAAACAACAAATTATACTTGCGGCCCTTAACACCGTTGTGTTTTGTAACCTAGAAACTATCCTAGCTTTTCACCGTGATACCTTTTTACCCGAGCTTCAGCGCTACAAGCAATTGCCCGAAGATGTTGGCCATTGTTTTGTAAAATGGGCTCATACCTTTTACGATCTCTATGTCAAGTAACGCAATATTTCTTTAATCAAATATTCTGGCTATGAAAAAATTGTATTACTTTGATATAATCATTTTTACAATTAAGCAGTGCTGGGAAAACAATGAGCCAAAAAACTTTGGCTCATTTTTTCCCTCAAAACATGAAAAAAGAAGGGGGCTACAAATAAAGGGCCAAAATAAGAATTTAAAAATAAAGAAAAGGGGCAAAAAAAACCCACAAAAAGTGGCTCTTAAAAAAAGCCCCAAAAAGCCCATTTTATGTTTTCCTTATAATAATTTCGAAGAATTTTGATTTTTTATTTAAATTAATGATGGGTGGGTTATTTTTTCTTAAAGCTCCTAGGAGTTTTTTTTTAAGAAAAGGGGCTTTTTTTAAACATGTTCCTTTTCTTTAAGCAAGAAAAGGGGCTTTTCTTTTGCCATGCCCACGAGTTTATGGGCATGTGGGGAAAAAAACTCAAAAACTTGTTAAAAAAAGCCCATTTAGTTTTTTTTCCCAGCCCTGTTGAAAAGCAGCATTTGGGTAGCTAGCAATGTCAACCAATATTTACTTAACTATTCAGACTACAATAAATCTTTTTATATAGATATTGCACTAATAAACCGGATAGTAACACTTTGCTAGGCAAGCCAGGCATTGAAGACACCTTTTACCAGGGAGTGCAAATTTTGGCTAACCTCCCACTTTCCCTTTCAGCCTACCTTATTAAGCCGGTTCAACGTATCACCAAATACCAACTCATCCTTAAAGAGTTACTTTCTTGCGTTGGCTCGTCCGATGCATCATCAAACAAAGGAACGACTGAAGAAATATCCTGTCACGAACTTAAAGTACTAATATAGTTAAATACATACATTTGGGATGATTATATACGTATAACAAATTATTATTTTTGTGAGCTTACCTATGTTTAAACGTAACAAGCATATTATTATTTCGGGCTAAATGCTTATATATATAATCAGGACGGGCTCGAAGTCATGTTAAACGTACCTAAGCGTGCCAACGATGCAATGCATTTATCGTTGCTTGGAAACTTTACGGAAGATCATAATGGCGGGATATTTGGTTCTAAAAGATATGGAGCTGCGACATTGAACAAAAAGGATGGGAAAGAGACTCTAAATCAGACTGAGAAAGATTCCAATTATTTTAATAACCAAAATGGTGATCCAGGATTTGAAATTAGGTTTGGAGAACTTGCGCTTCAAGATTCATTTAAAGTATTTGCTTATATATGGTTGTTATTTCTCTATATTGTACACAATCTTTACGTTATATTTTTATATTTAGAAAATGTATATTAAATGAGTATTAATTATGTCAATACAAGTAGATAAAAAGAATTGAAATACTTGTAATACCAAAACGGTGATAAAATTCTCACGATCCTTATTTAATGTTTAAAATCAGCATATGAATTTCAAAACATTTTTTAACTTTTTTTTTCCTAAAAAATACCCAATTCCAATTTTCAAATCTCTTTTGTTGCTTTTTAAATTTTACAAATTTTAAAGCAGGCCGAATGATTTAAAAAAATATTGAACATTGACAAAAGTATCTGTACATTTTAAAATAAATTACAGGCTTAAGTAGATCAAATGAATTGTAATTTGTTAATAATAATGAAACATTCCTTATACCTATAACTAACAAAATAACATGTAAACACTCCAGGTGTGGGATCATTGGAGTCACAAATCTAAAAAGGGCGGAACTGGAGCTATGGTCGGCCCCCTTAAAGTTACCGGTAAGGATAGACAATTGTTTGCCTTCGAAATGTGTTTGCTCATTTGCAAAAAGCATGTAACCTCTAACACAACCTCATCCAACAATGCTGATACAAATGCTTCAAACAAGGATAACCCATTTGCTAACGAAGAATTGATCCACCGTATATTTAGTGATGATATATCATCCGAATGCCGTGTGGGAAAAGATCAACCGTCACTCAATGCCACGCTTAATAATGGTCGTGAGAGTATAATTTTTTTGACCTTGTATTAATTATCTCTAGTTATCATTATATTGCTGACTATAACATTTGTTTACTGTTATGAGGGTTTTTATTAAGAAATGCAATAAACATATCAAAAATTAAGATCCGATCATCGGATAAAAGATGCTATATTAATTAACTTAATGTTTTTTTGCTTTAGATTTTAGTACCAAATACGCTCTTGCATTGTCCCTTTTCAGCTTATACTCACCCGGATCGAGTAAAATTTCAACGTCCGGAGGCGGAGGGAATTTGCAAAAAGTTGTTTACACCCTTAAAAACAAAATATTGGTAATTTTTTTTAGTTGGTTCAGTTTTGATCATTACCTGAAAATATAAAACTTTGATTTTTTTGTTGTGGACTATTTTTTATCGGCATAAAAAATTATTTAACAAAAAATTACAGTAATATAAATCATTTTGATATTTTGAAATTATATTTTTCCTTAAAACTTTTTCATTTTTTTAATGCCTATAACTATATAAAGCAAAGGTATATATTATTTTTATTACACGTCGTTATAGATGTCCGAAGTGGGAATTACCGAACACATCGAAGGGGACGAATGCAAGTTTTCACTTTGGCAATACTCAGCCCCTCTCCCCAACTCATTGTCGCTTTCGTCCAATCCTGGGATTGGGACGGCACCCAACACTGCTGGCAATAGTTCTAGCAATCGGCGCTTCTTGTTTAAAGCTCCTACCCTCGATATCAAGCACGTATGGGTCAAGAAGTTGCGCGAACTTATTAATGCATACACCTTCTTTCGATTTTCACGTAAAACACGCCTTATTTTTAATCGTTATGCCTTTATGTTATTTTAATTATTTTTTTCACTCATCCTTTGTCTAGCGGTTTACCGATTTATCAGTAAAATATTTAGGCTCGTCTTTTTTTATAAGAATTGAACCTGTTTGGCCCATTTGTTCTTAAACACTTTCAGTCTAGTCTTAAAAATTTATAACATTTATTTTCACCACAAAAAAAAGATGAGGCCCAGAATTTACTAGGTAAAGAGGACTCCCCTGCCTCTTTATTTTTTTTCTATTAATTTATGCGGCCTAAAATGTTGATACCTACTATTTCATTTTTAGGACTTCCATCAGTCTTGGTAGCATCCTCCTCCAATGGTACATCAACTTACACTTCAACCGTTCCTTCAATAGATGGCGATAACATTAGTTGTCGAATGAGTTACCGCGCAAACACTTCCAATGAAGAGAAATCAACCACTACTCGAGGTATTAATGAAGGTTAACTTTTTTGCAACTTAAATTTAAATATATTATAAATTCAAGCTGAGTCCTTTCTCCCTTCATTATGCAAAACCTTTGTTGAGCCACAGTGTTTGATATTAAACCGGTGTCAAGCTAACTCGTTTCGAAACAGATATTTGTGATCTTTAGAAGTATTAAGTTTTAGCTGTTCTTTGCACGGGAGAATAAGTTACATTCATAACGTATATTTACTATATTTTTTCATTTTTATTGAATTTTTTTGATTTTTAAAAATTTGTTAAAATAAATTTATATAATTTTAATAGTTATTTACCAATATATATTATGGATATATCTAAAATTGATACCTACTAAACTAGCAGAAAGGGCCCTGAAAATTGAGCGGATATATATTTGACCTATACTCACGACTTTATTTGTTTTCTTTTGTAATTTAAGGTTATTTAAACCTTATTTAATCTCACCTTTTTTAGAAAAAACCGTGGCCGCTATTTTTTTAACCAGCTTAGGAGAGCAGAAAGGTTTTAGAATACAAAATGGCTGAGCCTGAAAATTTTTGCTAGTGAAAAGCACCATAGTAAAACTAATTTTGGGATTTAAAGATCAAAGTTTTTCTCCTCACAAATAATTATAAAGAGTGAAAACTAATTTACACGTATTTTTATTAAACTCAGCATCCCTCCCAGCAATTCCTCCTGCCAATTCCACTCCTTTATCTTCCGGTTACTTTTCTTCTGTAGGAAGCTTAATTGCCGTGTCATCTTCCGCTCTTATCCAAGAGCTTCAACCAAACCCAAAATTTCAAAACAATCTTTCTTCGAGTCCAAACACTTGCACTGCTATGTCTTCCCTTCCTACCCCGCAATGCAACAATGTTCCTTCTAGATTGGGACTCGACCATTTCATAAAGTAAATTTTTGTTGCACTTTTAAACTTTGTTTGTGAAAAATCAAGTAACTTGTTTAATCTTGATAGCTTTCCAAAATCACCATCGATTATTCTCAGTCCCGAAAGCATAAAAACTCGCGTATCGACCATCATTAATTCTTCCTCATATAACGAATTTAATAAGAATCTCAGTAATCAGGTTACAATACAAAATTTTCAACATTTATTGACAAACCTTATTATTTTGGGAGAAGATAAGGGATAACCTTATACGTTAATTTTGTTTTTTTTTTGTCTTTTTCAGGGTAAACAATTTGTTTTTCAAATTTATCTCCTCATACCTCGAATTCTGCTCTACCTAACTTTTTTATTAAACCTTTAGGCCGGTGACAATTCTGAATTTGGCCAAAGTCCAGCAGCCACGGTAATCGCGGATGATATGACTTTACGTCGGAATTCTTCACTTTCTCAACCTTCTAATTCGCGACCCAACGCATGTTTAAGTCAAGTAAGCAATAATACTTTAGCTACTACATCGGCAAACGGTCTTTACAAAATGGCTGTCATCCAAGGTACCTCAACTTACAGTATGAATTACAACCATCTTCAGGTTCAAGAACCGGACGATAATGACGATTCCGCTATAAACTACTTAGGGGAAGATGAATCTTACCAGAGCAATAGCAACAATGTCAGCAGCCAGGAAGGTGAAGATGACCCCGAAGATCCACTCCCCACGGCACCTGAGCTCATGACTACCTTGAATCTTAGTGCTTCGATGCAAGAGGCTCGCCCGCTTGTTGAACCATCATACTGTCTTCCCTTTTATTACACAGGTATCTCTTAACGATTACATTTTTTTCCAGACTGGATGGGATTTAAAATTTATTGGTCCTACCCATTTTTTGTTGCCAAATATTAATAATTGTTTTTGGTAAAGCCATTTATGTTGTAATAACGTAAATTTGAAAACAGGGATACTTTAATCAAGTGGATATTTTTTTTTTTTAAAATGTTGGATTATAAAAGATGGCGGAATAATAGATAAGCCGTCTTTTATTAATTATATTTAAATATTTATAAAATCTTAAACAATAGCCGATAAAAAGGCGCAAATAACTTCGATTACCCCAACCAATAACCCAAACCCCTATTTTTGTTGCCCTATTACTCAGCCCTCGGCCATATGTAAACAACCCTCTAAGCAAATCCTAGTGGTATTTAAGCGTAAATCACAAATTTTCTAAAAAAGCCAAAGCACATATTTGGTACAAAGCCGATACTTTTAAGGTTGTCGATTACCAATTATAGATTAAAGTCGGTACCAAGCCCGCCCAAAAAACGCAAATCGGCCGGGCCTAAATTAGAAAAAAAAATATTTTTAAATTTCATTTTGCCAAATTATTTTTAAACTATTATTAACAAGAATTAAAAATGATAAATTTATTATCCTACACAAAGGGTATTACTTTTACACTCTTTTAACTGATAAATTTAAAACAAATTTTTTTAGCTTGTAATGTTATGTTAAAAACTTTATTGGGAAAACAAATAATTGAATTCATGTCTAAAGTAAAGAATGTGTCGGGGGAGGGGGGCTTGGGCCGGAACGGCCGGTTTGGACGCTAGTATTAACCATGTTTTATGTGTGGTATGATATGTTTAAGACTGTCAAACCAATGTTTGTGTTTTATGCTCTTTGTTTGGAAAAATTAAAATATACTCTAAGTTTGAAAGCAAAACTAAAAAAGATTGAAAAATAAATGCACAAATGTTGTCTATCTCAATTAGTTTTGTCAATTTAATTATTTATAATAGTGTTGAAAAAAATTTGGCTTGGGATATTATTAATTATTAAAAAAAATTGTAGCTCGCAATATAAAACCAGGGGGTAGGTAATTGATGATTTGAGGCCGATCCTAAATTTGGTTAGGCCGGGCCTAAGTTTAAGAATATGTCTGGCAGGCTGGAAAAGGCTCGGTTTTAACTCTAATTTGCAATAATTAATAATATGATTTAAATACGTCTCATTTAAAATAACAATAACCCTTTTAAGGTAATGACGAACTTAAAGAAAAAGCTTGCCGAGTTGGCGAACAAAAAAAACAAGTAGTTAATAGCGGTGGTGGACTTGACTCCTTCCCAGATTATTATAATAACTCATGCAAAGACTCTTTGATGGGATGTGAAGAAGAATCAAGTTTGGATGAGGTTATTACGGCAGCCTTGAGTGAATTTTCATTTCCTCCGACAAATTCCTCCCCTGGTCTCTCACAACAAAGATAAAACTTGTACAAAAAGTCTTCATGTGGCCATATTGCCCAAATCTTTTTCAATCAGATCAAGTGCCATCAATGTACAAACATTAGAGACTTTTTTATTGAAAAATTTTAATTTTACGGTGCAATTTATTATTTTACTTAAAAATGTGTTATTTTTTACTTCATAATATATTAATTAGGTTTCTAATTTCTCTCTATGTCTTTTCATAAATGGATAAAAAAAAATAAAAATAATAATGTCTTATCCTTGAATTGTTCATGTTATTTGAAAATCATGTCAACCTTTATTTAAATTTTTTTATACAAATCTTTTGCCTTTTTATAAATGTTATATTTTTACATTTAATTGTAATATTTGTTGCATTTTATATCAATTCAACCAAATCAAAACTATGTAAAAGGCATTTCCCATATATTAAATTATCGACATCTAGTTATTATTATATACATTCTATATTTTAAATTTTTTTAATAACCAATTTATTATTATGAATAAATATAGCTTTTTATATAGACGAGGCTATAGTTTAAAAACGGGGGGTTGTTAATTCTTTTATATATATAACATTCTTTAATAATTACGGTACATAATGGTAATAATACACATAAACAGTAAAAAATTTAAAAATCTAATAATATATATGCCATACCGATTAAAAATTCACAAAATTGAATAATTTATTAATAAAGTTGAGTTAAATCTCCAAAAAATCACTTAATTAAAACTTGTTTCAAGATTATGAATTTGGTCACATGTAAAAAAATTAAAAATTGTAATTAAAAAAATCTAGCTAACTGCATTATCACAAACATCAAATAATTTAATATTGCAAATTTTTGATTCTAAGCTAAAAAAAAGTATTCAATATTGACCTTTTTAAATATGTTAAAGTTTATGAGGAGATGCCCAAAAAATTTAATGATTTAACCACGTGTAATAATAATTACATAGATAGCAATGGTGTAAAATGTAGCGAAAGAATCATACAAGTTACAAAAAATGATTCAACGCCTAATTTGATTTTATTTGTAAAAAAAATCTGACACGGGTATAAGCGGATATATTGCAAAAAAGTTTTAATTGTTAAAAATATATTTCTAAAAGAAAAAATTGACAAATTTTATCGTAAAAAATAAAAATTAACAAAACTATAAGGACAAAAGGTTTTATGTAGGTGAATGTCCAGTTTCGTATGAAGCCTGGGTAATGTTATTTGCAATAATTTGATTTTTAAAACCGTTTTCTCTCATGACTTTGTAGATCGTTGGATCAAAATCTTCAGTGGTGTAACTTAATAATCCGACATTTTCCTCGGGTGGTAGTGTTTCACTCCGTTCAATTTCCTCCGTTTCGGCCCTCCCGGCATTAGAGTTTGGCGTAGGCGGGAATACGCACCTGCCCCCGAAGGGGAGAGTTTTAGGTTTATTACTATTATTTTTTAATTGCCCGTCATGATTCTCAAGCAAACTTTCATTTTCCATTAGGTATACATGATTGGGTTTATTATTATTGTTGTTGTAATTTGCGTTTTTGTTGACATGCTTATTGCCATCTAAATTTTACAGATTTTTTTCAAATATTTCATTAATTCAAAAATAGACAAAATATTTTGTTTCTTTATTTTTATAAAAAAATATATGAGAACTTATATAAAACAAGCAAGAAATCTTTAAACTTAATTTGAAATAAAATTAAAAACATTTTTATATGTTTCCAACCACATCAAAAATTTAAGTATTTAATATACGAAGCTTAACATCAAATTTATCTTACTCATGTATTGCGAATTTGTTCCTTTAACTATGAGCATTGTTTTAGGCTTTACCCCTCCATTGCAATGTCCATTCACACCCTTTTCGCCATTAAGAGTCGACTGATGTTGTTTTTCCACACTGTATTTCTTGTTACGGCCTTGGCTTATTTTGGTCAAAGGTTGACCCTTTTCGAATTCGTCTTGGTCCTCGTATCTGCAATTTCAAAAATTTTTATTGACAATATAATTAAGAAGTTCGACTTCGAGCCAGTATCCAAGTTTATCAACCTTTAAGGAAGATATACTTAAAGATATACAAGTTACATATTTCAATTTTAAGATCTTAAAACCTCTTTCTTTGTTTTTAATAATTGAATTGTACCTATGTAATCAGTAAAAAATTAAAAAAGATTTAAAAACTAAAAAGATAAAAACAAAAAAATATTGAAAATAATTATCTGTTTTATTTTAACTTCTGATAATATTTATTTTAAAACCGATAAATTATCGTTTCCTTTTACACTAGAGTGCCAAATATTCTGTATAACCTAAATGTTGTTGTAAGAGCTTTATATACTAAAGTTGTATATATCTCATTATTTGAGATAAAAAAAGTGAAGAATAATTTTAATTTTATTAAAAATCTTTTCAAATATCAAATATTGTTAATTTGGGCAAATTCGGCATTTTTTATCTATTAAAATAGTAGAGTTCTGATCAAATTTTAAAAAGGGAAAAAATAAATGGGATAGATTCCCTGAAGTGTCATAACATAAGTTGACCAAAATCCATGAGTAATCACGAAAAGTATGAAACTTCAGGAAAATAATCTACATGATGGACTTATCCTAAATATTTTTTCCGTTTAACGAAATTTGATCAGACCTCTATTATTTTGATTGAAAATTCAAAATTCGGCCAAACTTGCCTAAATTAACATTTTTTGAAATTTAAAAAAATTTTTTATTAATAAAATTAGTCTTAACTATTATTCCTCATTTCAAATAATGAGAAATATAATTTTAAAGTATATCAAGCTCTTACCTCAAAACACTTTTTACCAAATATTTGACACCTCAACCTAATAGGACAAAATATTTTAAGGGATGCTATTTAAATTATTTAACTGTTTAGCTGTTTTATATATATAAATAATTTTTTTCAATATTTTTTTTTAACTTTTTGTTTTTAAATGTTATAAAATATTCCATGTTTATAGCTGGCTTACAAGTTTGAGTTAAAAGGTAAACAGAAAAATCCCAGAGATAGCAGGTGTGGTTTCTAAAGTATGCTCATAACTCTCAAAAAATAAGTCAAACTGTGTAATCTTCTCTGATCGTTCATTGATTTTTGTCGATGTCTGTTATAAAAGGCTCATTGATTTATTAATACTCACATAAATTAATTTGTTACTTGGTCGCGATGTCGTACCGATTTCTTCGATCATTTATACATTTACGCGTCATGAAAAAGATGAAAGGTAGCAAGAGGATGAGAATTCCGAGAGGTATACCAAAGGCCAAGGCCCACATGCCCTTTCTGATGTGTCTGCGATCAGTACTCACGTTAAGGTTGCCCTCTGAGGGAACTATGGGCAAAGATTTACTTTCTCCCACCGAAAACCTAACATTATTTTCAGTCTCTTCTATATCATTGGTGTTAAATTGCCCCGAATCGTTAAGAATATCTTGGTCTTGTTTGCCATCGTCGTCTTTATCTATCACTGATCGAAAATAAAATAATTAAAACATTTCAAAATACGTATTTTATAGATATTGGTAAAAAGAGTAAACTCTGCAATTGTTACAATATAAATGTAATTATAAATGCATTGAAAGCTTTAGGCCACGTTCAAAAATAACCTATTTTCTGTTAAAATTAAAAAAAAAATTAATGTACAAAAACGGATTTTTTTAAATGGTTACCATATTTAATAAATAATCACAAGACCTTTTTCTTAAATAAAAATTTTTGTTGGACAAACACTTTGAACGGGGCCTTAATTAAAAACCAACACGAAAAGGCATACTTAGCCCGGCTATTCATAAAAACTTACTTATATTTTTGCCAATAGTAGCAATAAAAGGTGGCCAAATTTCTCCGCCTGGGGCTGCTTCGCTCATATAAGATTCAAGGCGTTTTATGGCCGTCGCACGGTGATTCGCACAGAAGGCTCGCGATTCATCGAGTTGAGAGTTTGGGCATTCGACATATCCGTTGCAAAGGAGCTCTTGGGGAATGCAAAAAGCGTGTCTATGTATCTCATCTTCAACATCATTATTAGTCTTTTTAGCAGTAGTGATTAATGCTGAAGTATCGAATTTGACACGTTGGTTACCAAGAGAAGATACATTCGAAGTAATATTTGATGAATAATTACTATCTTCCTCCTCGATGCAAGAAACCGATTCTTGTTGACATTCTTAAAAAAATTAGAGAGGACAATAAAATGAATTAATATGGGTGAAAATACTTTGATAACGCAGTATAGTTTGAAGGTTAATTGAAATTACCTGTTTCATTGCCTTCGAGGTGCAAAAACGGAGTCCAACGAATTACAAAAGTTGGTAACTGATTCCAGGATTTAATGATTAATCTATTAGGTCAAGGTGCAAGATGCATAGAAAAATAATTATTTTAAAAAAGGCTATGGAAAGTCCCTATCAAATTGACGAAGGGATTTAAAAATAACAGTTTAACATATTTTTCATCATTATATAAGAGTTAAAGGAGGAAACTTGATGATAAGTGAATTTCCCGCTGATTCAAGCATAAGAAGTGAGTCTGGACTTGTTTTGCTATTTCCATTATTGCGGCTATTAAGAGCTTTGATCCTATTAGCCGCGGCATTAATGAGTAGAGGCAAGGCCGAAATGGGCGATTTGGAGCCCGGGTTGGTTATGTATAGCGAGGCGGCTCGATCGATCGAATGCGCAGTCGAGGGAGTGGGTGGGTTTTGGGAGATATATTCATTCATACCGTCAGCTAATCGACTTTCTGGCAATTCTGCAAGTTAAAATCATATGAATGGTAAAAAATTTTGTATGCTTAACCTTTATAACATAGGCACAATGTTTGCTAATCATTAGTATGAAAGAAAAATAAGCAATTTGCAAAGAAAAATCTAACCGAAATCAGTAAAATTAAGGAGTAATCTCCAATCTTTCGTATTATTTTGTACATATGGATAAGATTGAAGAGTCTCGTTAGAATTTCGAGTATTAGTATGATTAGCGGCATTAGGAATGGGGGGAAGCCCACCATACCGTTCTAAAAAGGCTCGGTCATTGGGAAGGGTAATATTCCATATACAGAATATAGGGCCCGCTGGAACGGTGCTAGTAGCCCCTTGGCTGCTAGGCAGGTAAGTGCTCTGAATCTCGTTGGGATCGATGCTAGGAGGTGAGAGGGTGGGTGAGACAATAAATCCCCCGCTGGCCATATCGCCTGCCTTATCGTCTGAAATCAACGGGATATTGCCACCACAACCTATAGGAAAGAATCATATGAATGTGCATAAGGCGTGTGTATGTTATAAAGAAAAATTTTATAAATGAAGTGGTAAAATAATCTTGTTCACAACATGAACTCTTTTACAAACAAAATTTACAAAAGGAATAATTATTTCAATACTCTAAAACATTATGTTTATCGCAAATCCAAACTTGTATTTAAAACACAGGTCGAAAAATTCTAACGAAAGGCGTTAGAATCTTTGGAAATGCATAAAATTTTTGTTAGCCAGTTTTTATTTTTTAATTTGAAAAAAATGACATACGAGATTAAAAAACGATAATCATTTTCAATGTTAAAAAATGTATTTTTTTAATATTAAACACAAGTTCTTTAACTTTTTAATAATAAGATAAACCAATCTTTTAATAAAGCTCCAAAATTTTTAAATTACCCACTCAAATATTAAAAATGTCGTCCAAGCTTTTAAAGCAAAAGTTCGATTGAAGAATAAAAAGATTTTTTAAAAATAATCTTTAAGTTTATTTAAATTCGAAGAAAAGTCAATATTTAATATTTTATCTAATATATTTTAAATTTTCAATGTTTCCTTGTGAAAGTTAAATTACAAAATCAAAAAAAGTATAGCGGATAAGAATTATAGTTCCTTTGCTCTCAAAAATCTATTTACTTCTTGTAATTACTAAAATGAAGTGAGGGGAAACCTTGCAAATTATGAATGAACTCATATTTCATGGTAAATCCAACGCCCAAAAAAGGATGGGGCACAAAGATTTGCATGGACAACCCTGTGGAATTGGGTTGAGAATTCATGTACCAATGAACGTAGGAATTTTGATCGATTCCTGGTTGATTGGGGAGTGTCGAAAAATCAGCTTTAGTTGCGTCATTTAATTCAACATACCTGTGCGAAATGCATAGAAAATATTGAATATACAGGTAAAAAATTGTTATGGCTATAAAATCATAAATTTATTAAAGTTGTTATAAATTCTTTTTTTTTAAGTGCAAAATTAAGACAGTCTTCAAAAATAATTCAAGTCCCCACATCGAGATCTTCCAGATAATGTTCCTAGTTTTGGCCCTGATGTATCAATTACACTGGACAACAAAATTTAGCTCTTGATCAAGTCAGGTAGTTCGGCTATAACCCCAATGGGCAACGCCCTGATGAGTATGCCGTCTATTTAAAAAAATGGATGGCAAGGGGGTGTTTTATCAGTTAACATACTCTGTTATGCTTTACCCAGGGTTTTACTGCTTGCTGAAATATTCCCAAAGAAATTTCAATAGATATAATGGTAGCGGAGACAATTAATCCTATCGAACCTAGGGATTATAGACATCGCCACATAGCGGCGATTCACTGTTCCTTACCCCCAAAAACGCAATTTTTAATTAATTAGATATATTAGTTGTACCGGTCATCATCACTCATGCCACAAAGGCATCCAATTTGTTCAGCTTCACTGGCAACGCCATTATAATTCGAGGCCGGTATATCATTGATCGAAAGGTTGCTTGATACAATATTATCCGGCTCGACTGTTGCCAAAGTTGTTTGAGTGAGTTCGGAGATAATGACACGATTGACCGAAGACAACGAGTATTTGTTGGCGTAAAAAGGGAACAAGCCACAGCTCGAAAAAATTTGATGCCTGAGGATCGTACATGTGAGGGTAATTTTTACAACGTCTACGATATAGAAATAGAAAAACATATATAATAATAAATATTTAAATTGAGGAGCACCTGTAAAATTTTGAAAAAATCGCCCCTTCAAGTACATGACAGAAGACCAAAAGATTGTAGAGAACGCGAATTTCAAACGTAATTCTTAGTTAAATTAGGTTTACAACAATTCGTATCGGCTCGAACAGCTCAGTGGCAAACATTCCTGTCTCACACGCAAAAGGTTGCGAGTTCGATCCCGTGCACAAGAATCTTTTTTTTTTTGGAAAAAGTATACATGTGCAACCACTTTGAGGCTAATGAGTGGCCTGCTTAGGCATTAGGCCCTAAACGATATGCCTAGAGTGAGAGCCTAGGCTAAAAACCTAGGTCGCCGACGTGCGAGCAAATCTTATTATTCCTGTCGGCAATATTAATTGCTTTGCTCGGGTTAAAATAGTCAAAGCTCTAATGGGGTATGGCGTAGGGGAAAGGTATGGGGGAAATCTTAAGCCCATTGTAATTACATCAATTCGTGAAAGTGATTTTTGACCAAGAGAAAGTCGTACCGACCCAGCCCATCAGGTAATTTAAATATATATGAATAAACTGGTCAGTTGATTTTTTAATAAAATGAGGGGAATTTTGAAAAAATTAGAAATTTCTAATTTTTGAACAAACCTATTAATCAATATACAGTGAAATGTATGGCGTTTTTGGCCAAAACATATCACTTACTAAAAAAATTAATCATATTCAGTTTGACCGGGCCCTTGATACTTTTTAAGCCCAGCCCACTTATTATCTATGGAACCTGATGGATAAAAGACTAATTTCAGGTCAAAAATTTAAACCACCCAAATTCTTTCAAACAAATTTCATGTATTCAAAAAAATGTGAAATTAGAGTAATAATTTTAATAAGACAAAAACAAATTCTAGCTCAAACCCTAGGGGGCCTACTAGACGAATTAAAAATTAGGTATTGTTACAAAGCTATTATAATCGCTGTCATTTTTTATTTAAATCAAAGTAAATAAATAACATGAAAAAAAAATTTAATGGTGAGAAATGACTTCCCAAGGGACAATATTTATAAATCAATGTTAAAATTAGTTTTCGGTCACCAGCGGTCAGCCAGCCTAATTAATCCAATTTAAATGTAGGCATAGAATTAACATTTTCAATTTACTGATTAACTAAATGAAGGTTAGATAAGGAAACGTTTCAAGCATTATTAAAATCACAAAACGTGGAGAAATCTAAAAAAAGATAATTATGATAAAAACAAAGTTTTATTAAATTTCAATAAAAACAAACCATTGATTAAAAAAGACTTATTAGAATTTGAAAACTCTATTGGCTGGTAGAATTTAATTTCGGTAAAATTTGTAATTTTATTGTTAACTTTATATCTAAAACATGACAAATTAAATGAATAATATGTTTTACTGATCAATCCTGAATTTGGTGAAGGACAAACGGACCTTGATGTTATCGATGGATGGAGGCGTGTGAAACGTCCATTTGCACTTGTAAGGAGAATTTTTTTTGTAAATATCGTAATCTGATGGGAATTTGATGATATTATTTGTGAAAACGTGATGGTAATTTGGATGCCCAGGTGGCCATATGTCTACGTCCGTACACGCATCGTCGAATTTAATTTTGCCACTGCCCGCTTCAAACGTATCGTCTGCTTTGGCCACAAAAAGCAGACATAAAATTGCGACAAATTTTAGCGTAGTTGCAGGATTCACCGTGGCGAAGTTTATGGACCGGTAATTTATTATTGCATTAGTTGACATTGGTATACTATATATTAACTTTTTTTTAAATTTCAGATGCTGGACAATTTCTTGAATTCCTGTTTAATTTGGTAAAGTTGAAATGAGAAGAAGATATAGTATGTTTGCCAAATTTACATTTAAGTTTTAATTTCCGTCGTAATTTTAGGGGTAATTGTGATTGTATGTGAAGATCACCAACTAGTGCTATAATAGAATAGATTTCAATATTATACACGTGATAGCGGATATTGAATTTTTATTTTCGAGGATTAATGTCTTTTATTTAATATCCGCTTCAATGAGAGGACGGAAGTCTATAGATTTGACACAGAGCCCTTGAAATGGCATTTGAGTTCACAATGCTTTGTTCACAAAAGAACCAACAACGTGTGTATTTTACTTCTGTATAAGGATACAATTAAAAAATCATAAGAAAGGACCTCAGGTATGGTAAATCCTAATAAACTGGAAACCAAAGCACCTTGTGTAACCTGTATCATACTAATATTGCATACACACATATGTCAGTAATTGAAACTTTCTCATTATGACTAATATGTGGCAAGGGGCAACGTGGAGCCTATAATACATGCATATCTACGAAACTATTTTAAAGCAGGGAACTTAATTAAAACATTTCTTATTTAGATTTTGATAGCCGACACTTATTATTGATATAAAAATGAATCATTGTGATGAATCATGGGCTTCTATAGCTTAAATGATTTTCGACAAATATGCTAATCAAAAAAATGAATATGAGGCATCTATAAACGGAAAAATAGGTTTAATTTGGTAAACAATGGACCATATTTATGTATTCTTCGTAAACACGAATTAATTTGATTTGGTTATAATGAAATATGTATCATTTTTTAGCAAATTAAATGCTGGATACCTAAAAATATTGACAAAGTTTTTTCTAATAAAACGGCATAAAAATTTATTACTGAAAATCATAGTTAAAAGGACGCCATGCATCAAGCGATTAGATTACATATCAAAGCGATTTATACGGATACCGAAGGCTAAGTATTTAAAACTATAATTCCTAGGGAGGGTTCTAATTTGACAGAATCTTAATAAAAGTATACCTGTTATAATTTTTCCTTAATCTTTACCAAATACATTATTTCTACTGTAGGTTAATTACACGGCAGCAAAGGCTTTGAGATTGCAAAACGTATTTTATAGGAATATTAGGAAGTAAAAGTACATGGGTAGGCTTCCACAAAAGGATTATAGCGGTATACATAACGATCCATAATGTGAATTAGAATTATCAAGGGTCGCAGGCGCGTTACACTACCATTAATGACGATATGTTATGTTATAAAATAACGCTGTATGCATTTTTTTTTAATTCAAAACATGAGTTACATACAATAATTGGAATGATTCAACATGATTGGTTCAATACAATAGACTTTCCCAATAGATAAATACCTACCTGGTTCAAAGAAGATCAAAAGCCACACTCTAATGAGTTTAAAGGCTTAGTCACACAGAAAATGTATGGAATGAGTCTGATGGAGATGCCTCAAAAAATGATGCCATAGATTTGTCAATGTATAGGATAATCTCAAAATAAAAATAATGTAGGTGATTTCTAAATCTTATTTAGGAGATAACTGTGTCTCAAAACTGGATCACATATTTCCTCGGTTAATTTATTCTTAAAATGGCAGCCAAATATTCCTAGATAAACTTGAAGGTACAAATCTCAAAGCAGTCCATTTTTCTAAAAGCCTAGGTTTAGAAAACTAGGTCGCTGTGGAGTGTGTTAAATCCTATTTAACCCAGAATGGGCCACCCGCTTGGGTTATGAGAGGCAAAGCTATGAGGGGCAAGCCATTTAATGGGAGGAAAGTTTGGAGGAAACTTTTATATATTTAACAATTATCAAATTATTGCATACCCATATCTTATGACCTGTAATTGCAAGAATAAAGATTGCAGTTTCATTGCGGCAAATTCAAATTTTGATGGAAAATTTTCTAACCAGGTAACAACGGGATGTTTTGTAAAATCAAATCAAAACATTCAAAGTGCAACACACCTGTATATGTAGAAAACCTATTCGCGCACGTTCTCCCATTTCCCGCGAAAAAGAGTTTAAATAAACATTTGGTGAGAGGTAGGTGTTCAATTAACCAATAGTAGAAAACTAGAGATTGATCAGCCATTGGGGTATGAAATTTGATAAATTGCTGCATGAAAAAGGTTAAAAAGACTCACCTGAATTATAAAAAAAATATTCATGGAAAAAACAGATAAGGGTGGCAGTTCTCTAAAATCAGGTTTAGTACTTCATTGAGCTAAATTTGTGCCAAATAAACTGAAATATGATTATTTTAAACATTTGCTAAAACATGTCTAACATTCTTTTTAATAACTAAAAATAGTATATTTATAGTTGTTGTAATATTGCAAACCCCTGAGCCAAAATTTTAAGGTTCGGTCAACCCGTGAAATTTTAGCCCATTCAAGCTGGATGATTTTAAGTTTTCTAATCAAAGGAGTTTAGGCCCCGCCCCTTCTTGTGAATAAATAACTGTGAATATCAATGCTAGATTAAAAACAATAAAAATGTGAAAGATGGATGTTTGAATAATAAAGAATCATTATGATAGATATTCAACCCGGTCTGTAACCAAGTTTCAAACGCCTGACCTTTATTACAGACCGGCCAGTATAAATATATTGTTTCTCGCCCTAAAGGAGAACTACCTACAGACCCCCTGTACTTATCTAAAAATGGCCGTGCGCGAAAAACGGTCAACAAAACTGCCGTCATACAAAAAACCCGAGCTGGGGATGTTTTAGCACATCGAACGATAAAACGGGGAGTAGCTATTGTAGTTTGTATGAATAGTTTTGCAATAAAAGTGGGCCAAAAACTAATTGATTTTAGCTCTAGCCCAATAAATTTGTGGCAAAGAATGTTGCCGTATAGCCACAACATCTTTTTCTCGTGCAAATAAGAACGGTGAAATTGTGCTTGATACATTAAAAAAAATCTATGTAACTAGCCTAGAAATTGAGCTTTGTACGGGAGAAGCCTAATTTTAATGCAAAAATATGATAAAAATAATGGAATTTAAAACCGGTTTATGATTCGATTGAAACAAAACATATGGGCAGCCAGGGGGTGCGCGCTGTTGTGCTTTGGCGCGCTTTCTTTACTACATATAAACTTACGAAATGGGAAATATATTGAACTAGAAAGTAAAAGTAAAACTCAATGTTAAAAAAAACCATAGATCCCCCCAGTTATAATTTGTTAAAATAAAACTTCAAATGTGTTAAATATACAATTGGTGATTCATAAATACCAAAGTAGGATGGTAAGACGTTTACCTTAACTCAGGTCCGGAAACAATTTTTTTTTTAAAAGAAAATACGGAGCTAATGCCATGAATTCTCCAATTAGTCGGCTCAATAATGCGAAAAAGAGGCATTAAAATTTTCTAGTTATGACTCCTATCATATCAATTAACAGTTATATGGATTTAACGAAACTTAAAAATATGCAGGCGAAGATCATCCATCTGCATGCAAACTCTAACTGAAAACTTAAATTTTTATTAATTTAAGTTGGCACAAAAAATTAATTACAGGTCGTTTTAATTTTGTTAAAAATTGACAAACAAATAAAAAGTCTTAATCATCACCCGCATACCAGCAATATAGAAGTATGTTATAAGTGGGAAAGCTACATACAATCCGGTTAAAGGAAAATGAGCAAAGGCTAAAAAAAAGACGGTGGGAGCCTTGGCAAGGCAGGAATGTTACTGTTCCTAATTATAATTATGTAATTTAGTATTCACAATGTATGTAAATGTGTCAGAAGTTTCTCACAACATTAGAAGGTCGGTTGAAAGATCCGGCATTTGCAAACATTTGAAAAGGCTTTTGGTCTAAAAACCAAAGAATGTATGTAAGTCAAGCAAGCATATTAACCTTTATGGCACAAATACATGCGTAAAAAGGTGATTTCATAATTTTAAGCGAAATTATAAATTTCAAATTAGTTGTTAATTTTGATACATATTGGTTTATTATTAACATTTTAATTTAATTACCAAAAATTTACAATAGTTAACGTATTATGTTAGAGATTAAAGTATCGACAGGGCCGCAAATTATAAAAAGGGGCGAATGGGCCGAACATAATTATTATCATTGATTTTTTGTGATACACCGTAATACCAAATAAGCTTACAATTACCGAGCCGTATGTATAACTGGCCGGTTCAAATTGGCGAAAAAAAACAACAACAAAAGTTTTTGGCTGGGCGACCTAAACGAGTTGCAACATTAATTTAATTCTTAAGATCAGCTCATCTGAGGTACGGGTAGCCTTAGAGGGTAACCCTAATTTAGGATGGTTTTGATTTAAGTTAGGGTTTTGTTTGAGTCTTAAAAAACAAGCTATTTTTGATTGGTTGCCCAAAAATTTTTCGTATGTAATTGGTCATCAGAAAAACGTTGAGGTTATTTAGGAGCCACCAACAAGTCCAATCGTAGAAGAAATTTATTATTTAAATTACATTTTAAGCCAGATACATTTTATTAAATTTTCTATCAATTTTAAATTGAAAATTAATAAAAAAAGATAAAATATAGGACAAAATACTGACTAAAAAATTAATCCCTCTTACATACGTTAGAATACGATTATACAAATTAAAGTCGAATACTATACTAAGTCATCTCTGTGCTGATACAAAAAAGATTCAGACGAAAAAATACAGTAGATTTATATACTATATGATTCAACAGCCTAATTTGTAGTAATAATCAAGTCAAAAATTTCCGGTTTAGTTTGAGTTAAGTAATGTGAAAATCAATGGTTTACCCAAAATAAAAATACATAAAAAAATATAATTAAAAGTTTTATAGCATTATGGTTAAATCAATTCTGATTAATGTAACGGCTGAATTTTGGTTACAAAAAAATCTGCCAAATGTCATCAAACCTTTTTCTTAATCGTTAAACAATCCAGTTTGTTTAATGCTGCATGCAACTATAAATTTTTTGTATAAGGGCGCATTTCATTAATTTTTACGAAAAATTCAAAAAAAAAAATTTATTACAGAAAAAATTATATTCAATGACAATAATAAAGATTGGCGATTTTTTATTAAAAGTTTTATGTTAAAGAGAAAAAATTTATAAAATTTTTATTGGGTTGCTATGCAGCGACAATCGTAACCCCTAGGGTCAGAAGGATTAAGCGCGTCTCTCCCCCAATACCATAATATCCATTAAAATGACGCCGCACTCTCCGTTATAGCATGCAGGCTTTACAACCCTGGCACACGTCGAAGGCCAGAGTCATTCACCAGCTAAAACAATGCCCCCCTTGACCTACATAAATAATTGAATAGAAGTATGAACGCCCAAATTTTAACAATAACTTGCTAGTCGGGTTAAATAAAATAGTGGTCAATGGTAAATTCACGTGGTAGAGTTTTTCCCACACTCCTGGTCATTAAAAAATATATATATTAGTGTTTTCATTCGGTCCCATAATCACTAATTTGGGCCTAAATTTATTATATTGAGCAAACCCGCCCAATATAATTTATTTTCTGGGATATAATATCCGGTATTTTGGCTAATTTAACCTCCTCTGTTTTATCTTGTTCTTTTATTCAAAAATTTAGGGAAAAAACACAATATTCTTTTGATTCACCTTATAAGTTATTTAAAAATATAAACAGTCTCTGCAGGCTAAAAATTTTGAAATCTCGGTCAAATAAAAATTTAAAACAGTTGAAGAGCTAAGCCAAACTGAAAGATTAAAAGGCGGGCCGGGCTAGAAAATTTCAACGGCTGGAGATCACTAATGACATTTGCGCAAGAGCTTACAGCATGGCCCCATAATTAGGTATTAGGCCTCACCTAAAGTGAGAGTCGATTCCATAAAACTCCGTTAGTAGTATTAGTTATCTGCTGGAGGTAAAATTTAGCACGTTATAGACATTCTATTTAAGAAAAAATTTTTAATGTTAAAACATCACTTACAGACATTATATTTTATCAAAAAGTCCTTAAAACAATATCGGGGTTAGAAATTGCATCATTTAGCAAATGTAACTTGTTCGTTACATATTTAAATAAACAATTGTGATTGCCCAAATATATAAATTTTTCTTAATCTATCGAAAAATCCTTATTCCATTTACAAGAGAATTAAGGGCAAAAGATATTAATTTTGGCCCAGAGCAGCAAAATAAAATTAAATAACTTCGAGAGGTTAGGGCATAATATTAAAAATTCTGGCTTTGTAGAAAACAACAACGCTTTATTGGAAGCTAAACCGTTAAATAAAAGCTTAGGATCCATAATCAAAATTAGCCAATTCGTAATGTACCTAACCCTTTGAAGTAGTTAAAGGGCTAGTTGAATTTTTCCTTACCAAATTGCCCTTCAGTACAAGCAGTAGTAACATATGAGCACTTCCATGTAATTAGAGTTGAATAGTAAGAAAAATGCCTAAAACCTATGCTAAAAAAATGCTTTTAGCCTTAAATCCATATAACAAAATTTATAAATTCTTAATTTTTTTTAATCGAATTTTTTGCCAAATATATTTTTAGCCAACACAGGCCTCAGCTGATTTTAGAATTGTTGACACGGCTATCATGGTTTTATTCTATTAAATAATGTATTTTGAATATAACGGATTATTAAGTGTCTGTGGTGTTCGCCAAAATACAGCATATATAAGATTAGTATTTTGTTAGGCTTGGGGTTTTTTGTTAATTTTTTTAGGCCCATAGCAGGACCCGCTGGAAAAAACAATACTTATTAGAAGGTTGTGGGGCAAATTTAAAACTAATTCAGCACGTGCAAAGTGAGTTTTTATTTTCGTGAAATTTTCAAAATTTCACAAAATTTTATTTTGTTAAAAAACGCTAATTCTCAAAAAGTTGCCAAATTTAGTTTATGCAGATAAAATGCTTTTTTTGAAATTAATTTTTTTTTTCAAAAATATATAAAAAAAAATAAAATTTTAAAATATACAGAATTTTCAAAATATTACCAAAAACTCACTTTGCACGTGGCCTAAGAAACAATTATTTTGCATATAAACCATATATAAGCCTCGCTGTCTGGTAATTTCCAACACAATTAATTTGGGTAAAAGTCATGAATTTAGAGCTAACCAGATGTTTTAAAAGAAAAAATAATAATAAGTTTATAAACTTGGATAGAATAAAATTTATGATGAGAGCGACCTCCGAATAAATAAACAAATAAAACGGTAAAACAAAAAGGAAAAACAAATTAATTTCTGAACATATAAAAACTGAAGTATTCATTGATTTATCAGTAATGCAAAGATCGGGCAGGTCTTTTCATAAATCAGTAAATTTATAATTAAAGATAGGAAGTAAAAAAACAAATTAAATTTAAAAAAGGTCCATAATTGTTATTGGAATTTTTAAATCTTGACTCCGTATATTAAAAATTTTCCATTACATTTTTAAAATATGTCAAACACAAAGCTATAACCTAATCACGAACAAACATCTTAAAATAGAGCTATATGTAAATAAAAATTTAAGGCATACGGCTTTACTAATTAAATGAGTAAAAATTTTAGATAGGACCCGTGAGTTTGGTGATAACATTAAAAGCGGGGGTCATGCAATTAAAAGAGAAAACAGGCAAACTTATAACATAAAGTGTCGATTAATATATGTATATTTTTGGATGAATTATCATAAATATTTCAAATATTTGTACCCCATTTATATAACTTTTTGTCATCACAAAGATGGCCTCTTCATGCAAGTATGTATTTTCTTATAAAAGTGTTATATTAAATAGGCCAATTTAGCTCGCATGTTTATTTTAAGTAAATAAATTCCCGAAAATGTCATGTCGGCATATGTTTAAGTCAAAAGACGAATGAATAATAGCCAGAGGGGTCACTATCGATAATAACTTTTACAGTTATAGGTATAGTAAAATTCTTTTAATATACTTAGTTAAAATTTTTTAAATTTAACTATAAACTTAAATACTTAATTAGATTTAAATTAGTTAATTTCTTAGAAGTCATAATTATATTTTAATCAATGGTTTTTTGTGTTTTTCGGCTTCAAAACAACATTTTAGCACTGTTTAATGATATTATCATAATATTATTTAAATCAATTAATGTATGCAAGCTCAAAGAGTTTAATAAATTTAATAATTAAGTAATAGAAGCAAAATAATTTAATAAAATTTTTACCCAGAATCACTATAAAGTAATAAACTATTCACTATAACTTATGGAAATTTCAGGTTAAAATATTAACTGTAAGCTTGTTAAAAATTTTAAAAAACTTAAGTTATTTGATTTTTTTTGATAATTTGCCCCCACCCCTGCTGATGGCAAAGTCTTATTAAGGTTAAAGCAATTTTTGTTATTCTGCATGATAATATAATCAAATTTAAATACAATTATATTGAAAAAATTTATGAATAAAATAAATGAAAAATAATATTTAAAAAAAACAAAACTAAAAGCTATGTCTCAGTGAAAGAAAGTTGAAAAAATATCATCAAATTAAGAAGATGGGCCAAGTCACTCTGCAAAAGCAACAAGGTGAGATAATAAAAATTATACTTTTTTTTGGTAAGGGGGTGGAAAAATTTACTCGCTTGATCCCAAAGTAGCTTATAAATAAACTGGGATTGGGATCATCAAATACAAGTAATTTTTAAGAATAACAGATTGATCAGTGCGTAAATGAGGTAAGGTATGTTGATATGGTGAATTAAATTGTCCGCATTGATGTCCGTATTTCATTAAAAATTTTAATATTGTAAGTATCAAATAACTTCCCATTTAATCATAAAAATATGATATGTTAAAGTTTTCATAATTTTTATAAAATTTAAGAAATTAATATCTTTTATTACATACCTTAACTTTGTAAAATTATAATCAATACCTCATAATTATAAGGCATGTATATTATATTAGGCAAACTGCAGAAAGCTTTTGGGCAATGATAATACAATTAACAATTTTTGAGAGATCCTTACATGATATTATAAATTTTCAAAAAAAAATTAGTGGTAACAATGCCAACCCCAGAATAAACCAAAAGAAGCTTTTAAAAATAAGTGCCTTTAAAATAATACTAAAATTTCAAATTAGGTTTTTTTAATAAATAATTTATTTTATAAGCACAAAATTATATAATAAATTATATTATAGTTTTACTAAAAAAATTTCCTCATTGAAAAAACATTTAAATGTGTATATATTTATAAATATTCACTTTTAACCATAATAGTAGGATTAGATATAATTACAAATCCGAGAGTGGAAAAAGGTTAAAGGTATACTATTTGTAAAATAAAAAAATTCAGGGGCAATTAATGACTTAAAAAATTTAAATGTTAGCAACACACTAGTAAAAATTTAGCATACTAACTGGTGAGAAAGGCATAATTTTAAATTTCCCGAAAAAGAATAATGAATGCGGCTGTGCTTTTAAATATATGGCCATACGTAAATAGTCATGCCTTGTTTTATTTTTATAAAATCTATAAAAAATAAATATCTTCTTAAAAACTTACATAGTGGTTTTAACAACAACATTTCAAATGCACGTATAATCTACAATCTCATTGTTTTATCCATGTCTATTTTTATATTCCTAAATGACTCAAAACACCTTTTGATAGATAGAAAATCTTATTTTAAAAAAATTTTTTAAAATTTTATATTATATTTTTATTTTATGTTAATAGCTGGCTCACAAATTTTAATTCAAAAGAAGGTAAGTTAAATCGCTAATATAGACAGGTCTTGTTTTCAACGTTGGCTCATAAAATTTTTTGAGCTGTGTTAAACATGATAATTTTCTAATATTAAGACATATTGACAAACATAAAGACATATACAATTAGAAGAATAAAATGTTAAATATGTTGAAGCAAAGTAAGAAGGAATAAAATATAAAAATTAAATTTTATTATTAAACTTTATTTTAAATATGCTAACCTATATATTTAATTACAACACATTTTGCTACCGCCTTATTGATAGCATTATTGAAAGTGAGGATTGGGAGATAAAGTCACATTTTAATAATATTAATTTTTAAAGAGTTTCTTCTAAATTTAAAGTTACATTTATATACAATGAGCCTCGGTATTATTGGAAAATTATTAAATTTCTAAATTTTGCATTTTAAGGTGCCTTCTTTTGGCAAATTTAGCGTTTTTTGAACAAAAAACATTTTTTATGTGTTTTTTATAAAAAAAAATATAAAATGACTAATCTATTTCTAATTTTTGCTTTTACAAAAGTCTCTTTTCTCCCCATCTGAGCTAATGTTACCACCAATCCTCCACATTGAATGCTTTTTTTAATGAGCATACATTTGTTTTAAAATCTATGGCCTAACCAATAGATCATATTTTAGTTTTAAATATTATTATTAAATGTTACTAAGGAAAATTTTTCGAGGTTTGACATTTTTTATATTAATGATCTTTTAAACTTATTTTATAAGTAACCCACCAGAACAATTTATAGACAGTCTTATAAGTAATTTTATTATATTTTGAATGCGCGTTTGTGAGGTGATATATTTTAAACTAGCGTAGAGATCTTTTTTGTTTTTATCGTTTGTGATTATTTTGATATTCATCATGACAGAATATTTTCAATATTTTTAGAGAACCGTTGGTCATTGTGTATATGCGCCTTATGTAACCAGTGAATAAGAACTTTGTAAAAAAAAATGATCTAGAATTACATAATGACCATTTTGAAAATTAAGTAATTTAAGTTTCTGGAAGATTTTTTTGTTTGGCATAATATGGTAAACGAACAAATTACAGAAATATATTTTTTAAAAATTTCTGACAGGGCCTTTCATAAACCCATCATCGGCTGCGGCTAGTGAAAAAAATTGAATGTTGATTAACATTAAGATGGCTAGTGTAAATAAAATTTGAAAAATTACAAATTTAAAAAAAAATCAAATTTTTATGTTAAGCTCATCCTAAACGGCCATATTACATTAATTCTCATCGTTTGATATTAGCCATTTTTTAATATTTAGGCCGTAGCCTTCTTAATGTTTTAATTTGTTGTTGCGTATGGTAAGCGAGGCATAATGTAATGGGCAAACCACATAAATTTTATTTTTATATTGGCCGTTACATTTTATTAAAAAAAATACTTGCTTATCAATTTTAAGTACTAAGGCCACATGGCCGTATATTCCTTTATTTCCCAACGGTTTCTATGTAATTAATTGTGTAAATAATTAAAATTATAAAAAAAAATCCTTCAACATAATTTGAATAGTAGCCTACGGTGTTTTTTAAATATCACATTTCTTAATAATTTTACATATATTGTGCATTGATTTTCACCAGTTTGTGATAATGTTATTTATATTTATTAATTATTAATAAATTTAAAAAAGGCATATTAATATTTTTGCTATTTTTGAATTATTAATAATAAAAAGATGACCGTTTAACCCTAATCAACCTAAACCTAACACTAACCCCAACTAACCCTATCACTAAACACTACGGTAAACCTAACACAAGCCTAAACCTAATACTAACATAACATTAACTCTAATTTCTAACAATAACACAAACCTTGTCATTCGATCAGCTAATCATAGGCAATAAACTGCTATTTATAAACTTTAAAAGTCAAATTTTTACAAAACGCAAAGAAAACGACAAATTTAAAAAACAGATTTGAAATGAACGTGCCAATATGACTAAAATACAATATTTTAAAAATCGGATTATGCCTTTTTATTTTTATTAAGTTTTCAAATTCTTCCAACGGAAAATAATTCTTTACTTGCGGTTTGAATTAGCGCTTCATAATTAATTACCCTTTTCATAATACAAATCGTCGCCTAGCTGATAAAATAGGTAAAAATTTTAAATGATAGATCTATTCATATTACCAATGTATTAATAGAACGACTTACATAGCAATTTTAAAGTATTATTAATGGCTTTAGTGTGTACACTTGTTATCCCAATGACTTAGGGCAGCTTATAATTAGTTCGGAATGCGTGCGAGGTTGGAGTCCAATATACACACCCTGACCCAACAATAAGTTTGGCATCAACCTGGTACGATGGCTTGAGGAGAAGTGAGTCCAGAGAGGCTAGAAACCGCGCTAAAAGTCGCTGTGCCCAACACCTTCAGCGGTCTTTCCCCTGAAAATTAATAGGGCAAAATTTTCTCGGGAAACACCAGTGAAGGGTGTTTACCTTCAACAACACCTAGTCGCTACGATACCCCAGTCACGTACGTAAACGAACCAATTTTTTGTAACCTTGGTTTGGCGGTACATGGTTCAAACCCGCACCAAGATCATTTTTTTTTTAAATATTTTTTTCTATAAAATTATAGAGGCCGATAAAAATCCACGAGTTTTTAACGAAAATAATGACACTTTAAGTGCAATAATCTACATGATGGCCTAAATTCAAATATATTTTCGTTTCCATCGGCTACATCATGTGCAATTTAAGTTGGATTGCCAAACTGAATAACCTAAATGTTGATGCAAGAGTTTGTATTTAAAAATTTTTAGAAAAATGTGAATATTTTTTTTATGATTTCTTAAAAAACTAATAATTTGGTTTTTGTTTTAGAAGATTTAGGGGACTCTTAGGGTTTATATATTGCGAGACTTTGACAAACAACTATTATAGAGGTTACCACGACTTAAATAACTTACCAAAACAAATTCAGATAAAAGAAAAGAAATGCCAATAAAGCTAAAAATAAAATTCTATACAAAAACTGGTTATATACAAAATGGTTTCAGCAAATAAAAAAATATTTTGTTGAATAGAATATCAATAAAGGGGCAAATATTTATTTTAAAGATGAAAAAGATGTGGAATAAATATTTATTTAAAGGTGATTAAAAAAGGCAATTTAAAAGCTTTCTTTCAGTGGTTTAATCTAACAAATGGTCAAACACTTGGCACTGCATGTACAATTGTCTGGTGATTTGAAATCAGATTAAGAATCAGTCAATTTATGTTGGAAAAATTATTAAGCTAAACTCCTCAAATACAGTACAGGCCATAGTGGGTCAAAGGGGCGTGGAATAGTATTTCTTGTAAAGTTAACTCTGAAAATATGGTAGGGACTCCGTTTACTCAAAAAAAAATTATTAAGGCAATAGTATCAATGCCTTTCCAAAGCACCAGGCTGCCACTCTATGTCAGCAAACTTTTAAATGTTTAAGCTTAGACTCATCAGCCTCTACACCATCTTCATATTTGGGTAAATCCGTTTTCAAATTAAAGTATATGCTCAGGGTGCAATACCAGACCAATGGAAGTTCGCTAAATTAGTTCTTATACCCAAAATAGGCGATTTTACTTTAATGGATAAATATCGTGGTATATACCTTATATCGGTTATTTCTAAAATTTTGGCTACCTCAATTAAAAAAAGAATTGTTAATTTTTTGGAGAGTAACAATTAAATATGCAGAGAACTGGCTGTTTGGTAAGAACGAAGAGTGCATAGGTCAATTCAACATTGTTTGAGAGTGTGATTAGGCTTAAATATACCAATTTGTCAACTCAATTAGCTTATCGATCTCAAAAAGCCTACGCCGCATTAAGTCTTAAAAACTTTATTTATCAGTAATAAGAGTTGGTCATAATTAAGGACATGTATTGAGGTAGCGCTTTTTGAACGCCCTTTTACGATTCTGACCCTGTTGCATTGGAATGAGGACTGAGGCAAGGCTGCCAGCTCTCACTTATTTTTTTAGAAATTTATATAGATGATATTTTTGACATATACATATTGATTTAGGAATTAGTTTCCTTAATGTAAAAGATAAACTAAGAGTTTGTTATTCGCCAACGATCTGGTTTTTCGCGCTGAGTCAGGTGAAGGTCTTAAAACAATTTTCTACCATATTGAGAATTGGGCTAATAGGTGGGAAATGGTATCGGAGCTGAATGTGGCATTTGATAAATAATATTTTTAAATTCAACACCGTGTAATTGGTCAGTTTGGGATCACTTTATATCCCAGGTATCAATTTATAGATATCTGGACATGAATTGCATATATATACACTATTAGAAATAAATTTTGAGATCTATATCAATATAGTTTAAAATCCATAAGTATGATAAAATGATGTTGAAGAAACTAATTTTACATGCAGATAAAATATATTATTGCCATTTGCAAATATAGGCAATTCAAAACATGAAAAATTTATTGATATTAAAAATTCATAAGGGATTAAATATAGTTTTATTATAAAGTTACATATATACAACCCCAAATGTGAAAAATTTAACAAGATTTTGAATGAATCAAAAACAGTTAACAAATTTTCTAAAATATACATTCTGAGAGCTTTATGTTCCATTTTAAATTCTTGAGGTCGCAGGGCCAATTTTGGTCATTTTTAATAATTTATCAAAAAGTTTATGACAGACTCAAAATTAGGGGCTGGGATAAATATGCACGACTATATCAAAATATTCATATTTTGTTTATAAAATTTTGGGAGTATTAAAAGAGGCATTATAAAAGTTATCTTTATTATTAATTTTAATTAATCAAAAAACTTATAATCATTGAGTATTATTTACCAAGTATAATAATAAACTAATTTTTTTAATTTTTTTAGTTATTTTAAGCCTTACATGTCAAGGTCCTCAAGTTTAGACTTTAACTATAACAAGATTTATATGAAAAGGGCTATAAAGTACTCATCGTTCCCATTTCATTCATTTTTCTATTAAAACCATTTAGATAAAAATTTATTAGTTTTTAAGACTAATTTAGTGGCAACTATGGTTTTTTTTTAAGACATTTAAATTGTATCACGAATATGAAATTAGAGTTTTAGACGGAATGCCTCAGAGTGTTGTGCGCTTTACTGGTAATTTTCATGTCTTGATTTAAATTCACTCTTGATTTAATCAAAAACAGTTTAACATATTTTCTAAAATATAATTAGATAAAAAAAACATACATTACTTCTGTATGGGTCAATTTTTAATTTTTAGGTTAAATTGACACTTTTTTCATTTTTATTAATTTTAATTAGTGTTTTTGACAGACTCAGAAAAGGGGCGTGTTTGATCCTAAATATTACATGAAAGTAGGACTATATCAAATAATTATATTTTAGGTCTAATAATTTTTGTGGATATGCTTTTTAAACGAGGCGTCATAGAAGTTATTCTCAATATTAATTTTATTTTGTCAAAAAATATCAACATCGAGTATTATTTATCAAGTATAATAATAAACTTATTTTTTATTTTTTTTTATTTATTTAAAGCCTTACATGTGTCAGCTTTCAAGTCTACCCGGGATCGTTAACGCAAGAAAATTTGCTACGAAAACGACTCATAAATCGTTTATCGTTCACATTTTATTTATTTTGTGCCAGTGTTATAGCTCCCATTTTATACACAGGTCGTTTGAGTTCAAATCCATGCATAGGCGTCTTTTTTTCTGAATGTAGTACACATGGGCAACCACGAAGTGAGTGGCAGGCTAAGGCAATAGGCTCTAAACTATATGCCTAAAGTGAAAGCCTAATCTAAAAACCTAGGTCGCCGGCGTGCGAGCAAATCTTAATATTTAACCCGTCAGCAATATTAATGATTCACTCGCATTAAAAGACTCAAAGTCCTTGGCGGGTAAGGAGCCCCTATGTGGGGAAAGGTATGGGGAAAACCTCAAACGCAATTGTTTCTTATGCAATGTTTTATTGGGGCAATAAACAACAACAACAAGCAATGTTTAACATCTCTTCTTCGTCAAGTTCGATTGTCTTTGGAGATTGATCAATATGTTTAATCTTCTTCGTTCTGAAAACGTTTTTTCATATATCATTTTTGTTTATTGAAAAATCTAAACACACAAAATGACCTATTTCCTCTATTGATAAATTTTTGATTTGGGTCAAAAAATAGGACATATTACAAAACAAACTTATACCCAAATGTAGGCAATGACAAAATTTGTATACAATCTGCAACATGTAGGAGCTATGGTTCAGCATTCAACAAAAACGTTTGTTTTTATATAATTTCAAAATTAATTTTTTTTTGTACTTGACATCATTTTAGAATATTGTTCTGGACCATTGACTACAAATATTCTAAGGTTGGGATTGCATTGGGACTCCATTGTTTTTCCTATCAATTTTAATACAAAAATATCGATAAGATGCAAGGGCAAATATAATTCCCTATTTCTGCGCACAATTTATTAATTTTTAGGGCCAAACTTTTATAAATCTTGCGCCCGAACTCGCCTTTAACTTATACACCTATCAAATCAGCCTAACTTTTATTGTAAAATAAAAAAAATTGAAATTGTTCCTTGTAAAAATAATAATACATTGTAATTTTAAAAATATATAAACTATTGTAAGTATTTTACGTTGCAAATATATATAAAAGTTTAAAGAATAATTCAAAATAAAAAGTTTCTTTTATCAGCTAAACTTTCTGTTTAAAAATAGAATCTACATCTTCAACTATTAAACACACATAAAAGGCTGCCAGTTATTGAATGAACGACTCGCATAATGCCAACTTTTGCTCTCTTTAGTCGCAAAAACTTCTTTTTATTAAACTTTGAATCGCAGATTTTTTTTAAAATTTATTTTAATAAAAAAATTTTAAAAATTGAAACGAGAGCAGAGCGTAGTGTTGGTCCAAAAACTTTCTTTTTTTTTGTAATTCTGTGTTACTAAAAAAATATACAGGTCAACCCGCAATTAGCACTTTGGGGTCTATACGGACCCCAGCACATTTTATATTTTGAATATCTTTAAATATAATAATATATATTATTGGCTAAAATTTGGTGACTTTCTTCTTAAATATGTAATAAACAAAACTATCAAAATTTGGTCTAAGTCTAGTAACAAAATTTGTTTAGAATTTAGAAATTATTGGGGTCCGTATAAACTCCACATGGTAAATTTAAATGTTGAAAACCATTATATTGCCCCAATGTAAATTCAAATTTTAAAATTTGCAAATTTTTAAGTTACTTTTTTATGTTTGTATTGTTTGATAATGATAGAAACACTTATTTTTTTTTGTAAAATGTCTAGTTTTCAAGGTTAATAATAGCCCAAAATAACTTTTTATTCCATAATATTTTTTTCCATGAATTTTTCTTAAAATGTTCTAACCGACTTAAACGATTTAATCAATAATATTAATATATTTAGTTTATTGATTTGATTTATTTAATGTAATATGGTAAAATAAAAAATTTTAATTTTTCAGATTTTTTTTTCTTCATGTTAAATTAAATTTACACTATTAATTAATGATAACTTATATTAAACCCCACTATAGCATTTGCGTTACGAAAATCTCACCCAACGATTCGATTAATAATATTTGACCTTTTCTGCTTCCTCGGGTTTGATTTTTATATTAAATCTAATAGCGTTTTCCATTTTTTCTGAGAGGCCAGAATTAAGAGAATTTACACCTTGAAATTTAAAAATGTCACTTAGTATAACATCTTTAAATTGATTCATAGTATAAAAATGAAACAACTTTTCACTTGCTACTAAAAATGGTATTTGAAAATTAATATGCTAGATTAAATTAAATGATGTAAATTAACTTATTATATTTTGCGCCACCTTGCTTGCGCTTATATTGTAATTCATTCATGTCTTACTTACACCAAACAAAATATTTGCATATTTAGGGAATTGAGTTAGAAAAGGGAATATGCACGAACCATGCAAGTGGCAAAAAACTATATATATTAGATACAAATTATAGAATTATTTATTAATTATGCTAATTTTTGCCGTTTTTATAAAAACTCTTCCCCAAATTTCTCGTTAATTTATATATTACTTCTTAATAAAGACCTCTAATTAAAAAAAAAGGTCATATAAACTTTCCAAATTTGGAAGTGTAATTAACATCTTATTATAAACAAACAAATTTTTAAGAGATATGAATTAATTACAGATTAAACCTGCCATCTTAGGGATTTTCAAATTCGTTTTTTTAAAACTTAGATAGTCAGCTAAAAACATTAAAAAACTGTTAAATTCAAACTTCAAATAATGTTTTTATTAAAAACCGGTAATATATGGTGTCTATTTAAGTTTGGACGCGAAATATTTTGTATTATCTACATGGAGATGTATGAGCTTGATGCACTAGTAAAATTTATTTCTCATTATTTGTGATGATAAATAAGTTTTAAGGGATTTTTATATGAAAAAAATATTCTTAAATATTCTTTTTAGGGTATATTTAGATCTGTCAATTTGGTAAAAAAGGTCATTTTTCAATATGGACGGATCTAAGGAGCCAAAGGCGGCAGAAACTAAGAAAAACGTATAAAAGATATTAGGCTATTATGGGGATGCATGCTTTTATGTTTAACAAAACTTATTTTTTGTTACATTGATATTTGTTGACTTGTGATATTTGCCCCCCCCCCCCCCCCCATATACTAAGCATCAGATCCATATAAAATACAGTCATTTCTTTTCTACTGTGTTCCACAGCATATTAATTTCGAAAGATATATATTTTAAGGCCATTAACAAAAAAATATAAATAAATTGAGAACGTTTAAGTTTAAAACCAGGTAAAGAGTTAAAAATACCTATTATTGATTCAAATTATTTGACGAGCAAATGCGTTAACAACATGTTTTGATAAATAGTTTTTGAATTTTACAAAAAATATTATTTGCAGGACACAGCTTGGCGTGTTCAGAGTTCAGATTTTCAAAAAATTTTGAAAATGTAAAAAGTTGTTTTCTTGACATAAAACGCATACCGCCAAAATATTTTTTCAAATTAAATTTAAAATTAAAAATGTATATAAAAATTATAAAATGTAGAACATCAAAATCATAAATTTTTTGAGAAAAAGATGAATTCATAATGGGACCTGATCAAATTTTGATAACAAAATTTAAAATTATGAGCACCACAAATTTATTGGTATTCAAATAAATAATTAGGTAAATGCATAGATATTGCAAGAATAATTTAAGGAGACACTCTCACAATTTAAATTTATGATTTGTAATAAAATACAGAGCTGCGGCAGTTAGGGCAGGTTGGGTTTTTTGAGAGCCATTGAATAATGCATGTTTTATGATAAACATGTGGACATGATGGAAGAGCCCATAAGATTTCCCCTTTTTGATATTCATCTAAACATATTGGACAAGCAGGGGCATTTATGTCAGTTTTGATAAACATAGCCTTCTTATTAATTTGATGAGGGAAATAATATTTCCTCTGAATTTTAGGTGATACATCTAATTTCTGAGGTTTACCTTTATTATAAGTTTTTGTTTTCAAAATACTCTGTTGCCAATTAAAATTGGATATGGAAACATTAACACATGTATGAGTGTGATCCATAATGTTAGGTTTTAAAAAATTGACATAACAATTCCCATGTCGTATAATGGAAGAATCTTTGTATATAAACTGTTTATATGGTGCCCCAATCCAACCAAGCAAAGTTTCCATATATTGATCCACATCACAGAATGATGAAGCAACATTATTAGGCCAGAGCATTGTTGGATGAGCCATAGCGTAAAGTTGATTTATCAAAATCGCCACATCATTTCCATTTTCATAATTTATATTATTAATTGGCTCTTCTTCATTTTCAGAACTAGAAAGGGGAGTATCTAAACATATAGGTACTTTTGATTTTTTAGTTATATGGCTAAAATTATGAGATAGTTGATAATAAATTGGAAGAGGGGGAGCCTGAGATATAGGCATAAACATAAAATCAGCTAATATATTGAGAATGCTTTTAAGAGCAAAAGAAATAGAGGAATTGCATATGAACATTTTAAACAATATTAATGTCAAAATAATCATGCTGGCAAAATATATATTTTCAGAATATGAATTATTTGTATAGGTGCAATCTTCGTCTTGTGTTCCATAGCATTTTTGTATTAGCAAAAAAAACATTAATATAAATATCCACCTGCTAGATAACAAAGATAGAAATGTTTTGATTTTAAATAATGTAAAATTATTTTGTTCCTCAAACACTTCATCATCAATTGATAAGACAATAAATATTCCGTTGCTACAAATCACAATTACAACGTTATCAATATTTATTTCATAGCAGTTGCTGGTCACAATATTAATTATTATATTAATTAAAACAAGATTCGCATCTTCATGGGTATAAGTGCTATGAAAATTGTTTTTTTCCTGGCTTAAAAATTTTTTATTTAGGGCTTTATCCATATGAGGGCTTTTTAATACTTGCATTCATTTTTTTGTTTTTGAGGCTGCGGCTAGTGGAAAAAAAAGTTTGACGAAAATAATTGCACGCATATAAATAACATTAAATGGGCTAGTGAAAAAAAAATTTCCTTTTTTAAATATTTTGTTAGGGATATCTTTAAACGACTAAAAAACCTAAATTCTTATTTTTTGATATTAACCGCTAATTTTTTTTTATTTAAAATATTTTTTTTACAATTTTGCAAGAAGTATTAGCCGCAGCCTAACCCGCAATTGCCACTGTGGGTATACAAACCTCAGCACTTCTTAAACTTTGAATATCTTTATAAATATTATTTTTTTAAGTTTACACATTAAGTATATAAAATGTTTGTAATGTATAATAATGATAAAAAATAACATATTTTCTTTATAAAATATCTAGTTTTTAAGGTGAATAATAGCCAAATATTTTTATTTCATAATATTTTTTTTTATAAATTTTTTATAAAATGTTCTACCCGACCTAAAAACATAATTTAATCAATAATATTGGTAAATTCTATTTATTGACATTTAGTGTAATGTAGAAAAATAAAAAATTTTAATTTTTTAGATTTTTTCTTCTTTGTGTCAAATAAAATCTGCAATTTTAATTAATAATAATTTATATTAGCTTATAATTAAAGAGCAGGTATTTCTTTTCAAAATATTAAAAAATAAATATCATAGCTTTAAAACTTTTGAAGTTATAGAAGTTTCAAATTAGCATTCGCGTTAAAAATTTTTCACCCTCGTGTTAAACCTTCTTATCACAAATATTGCGAATATTCAATAAAATAAAATTTGCTATATGTCATTAGACATCTTTATACAAATTAAATTTTTAATGATCTACGCCTATTTGTACAATTTTGTGCGGACAATTGTGCTTTTACATTGTTCAAGAACAATTTTTTTTTGGGTGAGGAGCATTGAAATTGCTATGCGGTGACGTTCATAACCCCTAGGGTCAATAGGATTAAGCGCGTCTCTCAGCCAATACCATAATATCCATCGAAATGACGCCGCACTCTCCGGAATATTATAGCATGCAGGCTTTACAACTCTGGCAAAAGTCGAAGGCCAGTGTCATTCACCTGTTAAAACAATGCCCCCCTCGCCCTACATCTCTTGAAAGAGACGGCATACCCGTCAGGGCATAGCCCTGTCGGGTACTAGGCATTCACCCCTTTAAAATTATTTTAAATATATCAACCTATATTTGAAATATGTAAACTAGTTAATTTGGTTAAGGATATAATTGCTGCATTTTATAAATTTATTTCTTGCGCTATTCTGCTTTTTAAAAGCAGAGGCACTCCAATCCTTTTAAATTAAAATTATCGTGAAAATATAGAAATTTTTTGAACATACAGCATAATAATTAAACAGGCTAAACCCGCGAACGGTAGGATGAGAAATTTGTAACGCAAATGCTACAGGGTCCATACGGACCCCAATTTTAAACCTCTATAATTTATAGAATTTTAGCTATGATCTTTATTTTTTTATTATTTTAAAGAGAAATACTTGCTCTTTAATTGTAGACTAATATAAGTTATCATTAATAAATATTTCAAATTTTTTTTGACACAAAGTAGAAAAAATCTGAAAAATCTAAATTATCAACAGTGTAATTGAGACTGTGGGGTCCATACGGACCCCAATGGAATTTCTAAACGAGTTTTCTTTATAGACTTAGACCATAGGGAATTAGAAGAGTTATTATCTAAGGTATTATCGTGATTATTGTCTTTGTAGGAAGCACTATCCTGAATGTATGACGGAGTTAAGGCTGCGGCTAGTGGAAAAAAAAGTTTTGACGATAAAAAAAATCCCACGCATTTGAATAACATTGAGGCGGCTAGTGAAAAAAAAATTTAAAAAATTGAAATTTTTTATAATTTTTTGAAAAAATTTTTCTTTTAATATATTTTGTTGGGCATATCCTAAAACGACCAAAAAACCTAAATTCTCCATTTTTGATATTAACAGCTAATTTTTTTTTATTTTAGAAATATTTTTTTTTACAATTTTGAAAGAAGTTAGCCGCAGCCTAACGTGGAATCAAGGTCAGGTGGTATTTCACTGTTGGCAAATATCGAACTAACATTCATTTCATTTGTGGTCAACCCTACGGTTATAGGAGCATTATTAGTCAGTTAGGCTGGAAAAAAAGCATAAAGAGATGAAGAACCGTGGCGATTTTGTAGATTGAGATCTAGGAGAGCCATTTATCGGCTTTATTAGCTCTAATTCGTCAAGTAGCTATTTTACATGGCATTATGGCATTTTTGGATATAGAGAGGAAAGAAAAGTGGTTAGCAGTCCTAGTAAGTAAAAATCGAGCTTAGTGTGACCTGAGTACTTCAGTTTAATTTTGTTGACTCGATTTTATTAAAACATTGATTAGATTATCCAAACTAGGGGCGCGATATCCATTAAGGCTCCGACTTTGACCGAGGAAGTCATTTAATGAGGTCGGGTTAAATGAGATTGACTTAAAAGCCGGCTACTTAAAACTTTTGGCGTAGGCTATCAATGTTTGACTAAGCAGTCTTACACTGACTCAACACTTCTAAATAAATATTTAGTGTGTAATTTTTTATGAGTTGTGTTTATCATAGATTCTTTTACATAGCATAGTTACTATTAACACTTTGTTATAACAAACAGCACACATAATGGCATATTATTCAATTAAAATAAAGCTTTAAACTATGCTTACCACTCTACACTCCCAAATTATAATTTATATTTGTTTTATTGGTCCCATGATTATGAGAAATTTAAAAGAATTTAATGTGCAGTGAAGATACATGAAATAGGCTGCGATGGCTATCAGTCGTTGAGATGATTCTATTTAATTTCTGACAACTTTTTTACGTATTCAATAATCGTCCTAGTTGGCCGCCCTAACAAGATAAAAAAAAATTAAAAAAATATAAAATTGAAGCCATTAAAATTTGTTAATCATCTTACCAGACATTCCCTTGCACAGATAACTAGGGATTTCTTCTTTGCACATCATGACACCGGCAATGTCCAAATGCATGAAACTTTCGCACGTTACGAATTCCTAGATCCATTAAATGAATAAAAAATGATCGGTTAATTAACACTGGACAACAAAATTTGGACGACCTTTAGCATCATTTATGGCAACTATCGTTAATGGTCAAGTTTTTGGTGCTAATTACGAATATGAAATCAGAAATTTAGCCAATGCCTCAGATAGTTAGTTATTCGGTGTCAAAGTTGAGATTTTTCTATTTTTGGGGTAGGGCCTCTATATCATAAAACCTATGGGTTGTAACAAAAGTTTAAAAATATAATTAGATTACGTAAACATTCATTGTTAACGTAAGGCATTTAAATTTTTTAACAAAATTTAATTTTTTTTTATTTTTTCATTTTTATAAAATTAGTGGTTTTCGTCATAAAATCTGTTTTTTGATCTAATTAAAGTGAAAGTAAATTGCAAATAATTTTAAGCTACAAACATTTTTAATTAAGTTTTTTATAAGGAATCTGAATATGCTAATAGATTTTTTGAAAAATTAATAGTTAAAAAAGTGTTGTGATTTTTTTCTAAACTTTGGACGCGATTTAAAAAAAAATGGAGTCATTGGAATAAAAACTACACCCGGGATCGTTATCGCGTGAAAATTCTCTCTAAAACACATAAAAAATCGTTTATGTTGTTTTTTTGTTGTCCAGTGGAATCAATTTTTTTTATATAAAAACTAGGTGTTTAAAGAAGTTTAGCTTATTAATAATAATTATCCAGGCGCCCTAAATGTATATCATAATAGGCAATAGCTTATGGCTATATTTTTATACATTTAAATTTAATCACATAATAAAGCTTATAATATGGAGGTGGATAATATATAAACTAATTTTGTGTGGAAAGGGTGTAAGGAAAAGTTTTCAAAGATGTAGGTCTACTTTTAAAAATGCCGCGGCGGTACAAGATTTTCCGGCCATTCCGTGCGATCCCAGGTTATTAAGATCAGCTAAATGGGCATCAGTCATTGATTTAGCGTAGTGGGCAAACAAAGGCAACCTCCACACGCGATCTCCAGTGGCCTTGCTTGCCTAAAATAGAAATATAATAAATTAAAAAAGTATAAAAATGCGTATAAAAATTCATAGGTAATCTCAAGAAAAGATATAATTGATGCCCAAAATTTTACGAATAAATAAAAAGGGATGATAAAAATCTGAAAACTAGGGCCCTTTAAAATGCTATATACATAAGTTTTTAAAATATTATAAAACTTCTAATAAGTGGTTATAGTGATCGTCGGAAGATGAAAAGACGCCAGTAGCAGCGGAACCCAATGCAATAATCATAGCACCTATTGAATTGAAAAATAAATTATAAAATACATAATTAATGATTTACAGTTCTATATGATCATTTTATTTAAAAAAAATACATAAACAATCAAGGTATATTAAAATTTTACAAATGCAATAATAATTATTTCTTTAAATCAAATTTTTTTTTCAAATACTTTGTGAACACTAGAAAATTTTTACCTGTAAGTGTAGCCATATCAAGAATAACCCGTGGATTAAATTCGTGCGCATAGGTTAGTGCATCAGCCAATATTAGGCGACCCTCAGCGTCCGTATTATCAATCTGTAAATTCACAAAAACTTTTGATGACTTTGCATCAATTTTAGAATAGCCTATACCTTATTCCAAAGCTTCTGAGAAAAACATATAAATAAAAAACATGTCAAAACTTGAATTGTTTTTCCGTTCATGGAAACAACGACGTCTCCGGGATGTGTCGCAGAGCCACTTGGCATATTTTCAGTAATAGGAGTTAGCCCTAATGTAGAAGATTAAATTATAGTTTATTATATAAAACAGGCAATAAAAGGTTTAATAGAAAAGTTATTATCTTAAGAATACGTAGCCTGTCTTCGATTTTCTTCTTTACCGAGAGCCTTATTGCCTGCAATGAACATTTACGTTATTAATATTGAACTGCTTAAGCCTTTTTTGTGCTAATTCCAATGTCCTGTAAACTTGTAAACCATTTTGCAATTCACATTCAGATATGGCGCAAGCAATTTGTGTAATAAGAGAGAAAAATAGGGGACTAATTGCCTAGTATTAACCCGTTACTCTATAAATTATTTTTCATTAATAAAATATAAATTTTGATTTTGAAATAATATGGTGCGAATTTCAAATAAACTTTAATCTTTTTTATTTGTTGAATTTCGGGCTCAAGAAAAACGCTACGTCTAGCATCTACGCTTAACTTTTATAGACTTGAAATCGACGTCTCAAGAAACTAAAAAAAAAGGATGAAATTTTTTCCCTTTTTTTTATCTGCAATTTATTAAACCCGCTTTCAAAGCTTTTTTATTTACCTTTATTTGTGAAGGGCATAGGGATCAAAAAAATGAATATCTTTAATGTCAAGAAAAAAGTGAAAAAAAACCTCTAGGCCGTCATCCTTGTTTTTTAAATCTATAAATTTGTAAATTTAATTTAAAAAAAATTAGAAATTTAGCCTTATCTAAGATACAAAAAAAGTGAAAAATATCCTTCAGCTGTATAACCACTTAATAAAACAAAATTCAATTAAACACTCGCTAATACTTTAAGCTTGTTAGTAAGACGGTTCAAGTTGATTGACTTATATTAAAAAAATACTTGTGAATAATTTTTTAAAATATACAAAACCTTAAAAATATATAAATATATGGTTTTTTGAATCTCTATATCTAAGAAATTAAATCCTGCACCTATAAGGTTGACTGGCAATTTAAGTTGAGCAACTCCGTGAACCGTCGCAATAACGCAAGCCGCGCCTCCCATGTCAGCTCTCATCTCGTCCATATTAGCACTCGGTTTTAGGGAAATACCGCCACTAAAATATAAATTTTTTTTCCAACTTTGCACAATTATGGAACGTTAATGATACTGTTGTGTTTGAATTAATTTTTGGAATTGCCAAATATATATTTACAATTTAAAATAGTAAAAACATTATAAGGCGCAGTTTCCCCTTTCCTAAAAAACAAGCATTTAATGTATATTCTTGTCTATATTTAAAATTTTTTTAATGAAGATGTGCGAAAAACATCTTTAAACAGGGGTATACATTTATTAACAAGGGGGTCGATAAATTAAAATATTAATTAATAAAAGCTTTTAAAAAAAATAAAAGTTCAAAATACTTGCTAAAAATAAAAAAAAATTTGTCCTTCATTAAATATATAGCCAAATAAATTAAAAATCTACTCCTCACCTGTCAAATGTGATCCCCTTGCCAACGAGCACAATAGGTTTCTGGTCGGCAGGTCCTTTATTGTAATGCATCTCTAGGAAAAAGGGTGGTAAGACTGAACCATGACCGACCGAAAGGAACGAGCCCATCTTTTTATCCTCAATCCATTTTTTATCCCTAAAATAATATTATTAAATATAAGCATTATAAAAAAACTTTCAAAAGAATTTCTTTTCTACTAATTATGATGCCAACAAAAAACTAAATCCATAATTTTTATTAAAACAATTTTTTGAATGTAGCGTGAAGAGGCCAATCGGATTTAAATCAAAATGGCAATAGGATCAATAAATTACTGTTACCTATGTTTTTTTTAAAGAAAAAAATTAAAATTTTTACACACTTTACAAAATAGATTTCATTAAACATAATTTTGTTTTTAGAAAAAAATTTCTAAAAACAAAACTAATTTTGCTATTTTTTGTTTGTATGGCTGCGGCTAATGAAAAAAAAGTTTCCAAGAAAAAAATTGAGCGCATTTGATTAACATTAAGGTGGCTAGTGTAAAAAAATGAAGAATATAAAATTTTTTGTTAGGCATATCTTAAAACGACCAAATCCCATAGATTCTCATTTTTTGATATTGGCCGTTAAAATTTTTATTTAATTTTTTTTTACAATTTATTAGTATTAGCGGCAACCTATATTAGTAGAGGAAGCCACAATCTCAAAAATGCTCTATGCAGGCTTTACAACCCTGAAAAAAAACAGAAAATTATGATCCTCTTTACCTGGCCACTATAAAGTGACACATGTTAAAAAAAAAGATCAATAGGCACATAAAATGTGGCCATCGACCACTATTTTTTTGATCGTGGTCACAAATAAATAAATCACGATCACAATTTAATCTTGACCATTTAATTGTGTCGTGATCATTTGTGATCGTGATTTATTTATTTGTGACCACGATCAAAAATATAGTGGTCGATGCCCACATTTTTTGTGGCTATTGATCATTCTTTTTCTAACATGTGCCACTTTATTGTGGCCAGCACTGTACCTATACTCTTTAAACTCTTCTCTGTTAAGAGCAGCATACCCTCAAGGCATAACTCCTTTTTACTTTGTCGGATACTGTTAAGGTAGGCAGTTATTTTCAAAGTCTGTAGCTATGTCTTACAAAATATACATATATAAGATTTGGGACTGCTTGGAAAATACATTTTAATGTTTTAAAAAATATTATAAATTATACATAAAATTGAAGTATATTTTGACTTATAGAACACCATACGTTTTCGCATTTATACTAACTTTTTCACCAACATCACAATATAAGCTTTAAATTATTAGTAAAAAAGGCAAACAAAATATTAAGTAAAATCTACCTGACATAAACCTTCACGTCTGGGGTGGTGGACAGCAATGCTTGAGCTTCCTTCGTCAGATTTTCGGGCGTTAAAATATTCGCGGGCAGTTCCATCAATCTACGAGCCGTGTTCTGGCACACCGCCTTTATCCGGCCTCGTTCGAACTCGGTAACGCTTAACATGAAAAACAAATTTAGAAAATTTAAAATTGTCATCAGCATTACTTGCATTTTAAATCAAATTCTCACTCTTGGGGGACGTGTTAACCCATAAAAGAGAAGTATAAAGAAATTTCGATATCTATTTAAATTTTAAACCCTTCCTACGGACTTAAAGGTAAAGAGGCTACTATTTTGGACAGTCTAAGATGATATTAAAATGTAGAGGTGCAAATACATTACTTATTGGTTGCATTTATAACGAAAATTGTATACTTTTTATAGAATTTGGCATAAGATATTGAGGAAGAGGAGAAAAAATTTAACAAAATAACTACAATCTCAACTTCAAAATCTTCTAAGAAAAAGGATATTTCTTACTGTCTTAGACTAAGATATAGTGCTGACAATTTAGGAAAAACAAAAAGGGGTCCTATAATTGTGCTGAATTTAAAAAAATAGCTACAACTTAGATGTTATAATTTTTGGTATTATTTCTTATCTAATTAAAAAGAAAAATGCCAACCTTAATAATTAACCATTTTTAGCCGATCTCGTCAAATTAAATGATTGCCTAAATTATCACCATTTTTTTGCCAGATTCTTGCATAGTCAATCTGTGCATATAATGCTGAGATTTAGCCTTAAAAAGAGATCAACCTCCCTCCTAGGGAATATTTTAATAAGTTTACTGTTAGGTTCCTAAGCAAACTTGTTAATCTGTCAGACACTGAATATTCTAACAAAAAAATTAATAAACCAAAAAGTATCTTAAAAACCAATAAATGGAATTTAAATTTGGGTTATTCACTATAGGGTTATAAACTCTCAAATTCAAAAGACTTCAAATAATATTTTTATAAAACCGATAATATATCGTGTCTTCTAAAAGTTAAGACAGCGATTAGCCTCGAATTAATAGTAGGATGCCGATGTACCACCTTATATCCTAAAACGTCTATTTTTCATTATGAAACAAAACATAAAAGTACGGATTAGACATCAGGCGAAAGATGTTAAAATCCTCTGTTCTGGCGCCACCTGCTTCAATTTAAAAGAGGCCATTCCTGGTTATAGACGGATCTAAGGAGCCAATACGGAAGAATCTAAGGTATACCAATTATTTTCTAACCATGGAAGTTTATTTTATTCAAAAATTAATTATCAATTAAAAAGTTGGGGACTAATTATTGAATATGTCTACTAAATTTAAAACTATTATACGCTAACTATTAACAATAGTACTAATTTGGTTTTTACAGTTCGCATAAAAATCTTCCCCAAATAACTTCTACATAAACAAACTTATATCTATTTATCTTCTTTAAGGTCTAACTAAATCCAAAATCTGAGGCTTATTTCATTAAGGCAAATATCAGGCATGGGATTTTAATAAATAATAAATTTGATATAAAGTATGATTAAAAATGGTCAACTTCCCATTTTATAAAATTAAGATGTAAGATATTTTCAACATTATTATAACCAGGTTGTTGAAACGATACCCTTTAAAAACCCTGGCCACGGAGAGTCTGAAAACCCTATTCCGGGCAACCGCCCGATTCAATTTCCAATAGCCAGTTTCGGAAGGAGTGCATTCCGGAAAATCGGTCTTCATTCCTAATAATAAAGTGTGGAAAAATAACAAAACTTACCCATTAATAAAGAGATGGTGGAAAATTTTTGAAGGCCTTTACTTTACTAAATTTAAAAAAAACTTACTACTAACTATTAGCATAGTCAGTAGTAAATTGGAATTGTATGGCATAAAAGCTCTTTACTGTAATATACTTCACATTACTCGCCTAATACAATTTATCTTCTGTTGCTGCCACCTTTAGTCTTGGGTTGTTTGTGAAGCAAATATTATGGAATTTTAATATTAATAGTAAATTATCACCCCTTACGTTGAAAAAGGTTTCAACTTCCCAATATATAATTAAAAATAAAAGGGAACCCCACTAGAGTCCGTAAGTACGGAACTTGGATGGGAAATCCATTGTAAGGAAAGGGAACGGAAAGTTCGGAATTTTTAACAACCCTGATTATAACAATTAAAAAGCCAAAACAGGTTCCAAATTTATTTTATAATCACTGCTTAGTCTCAATATATTTTTTTCAAACATTAGACGTCTAGTTATAACCAAAAAACCACTTTATAGTACTGAGATGTTAACAATAATGCATTCAAATAACAACGAATTATGAGTCTTAAACTTTTTTACAATAAGATACGACATTAATGTTTAAGATTAAAGTCATAAAATTTGTTACTCGGAATCTTTGGCAGATAAGACAATTATTTCGGGTTTCTTCTTAACCATGCCTTCCTTCGTCTTGGTTTTTAATTCGTTAAAGGCGTACGTTGAAAGGTGGGCCGATTCACCGCTAGCTAATGAAAATACATAAAAGGAGATTTAATATGTATTCTAAATTAAGCGTTTCCCACAAATTCAATTTGATCGCAGAAAACAAAATTGTTGTGATTAATTTTCATTGGTTTATCCAAATCCATCGCTGATTGACAATAGCAGGGGACAGCATAGCGATACATTAATGAATCCACCAGAAAAATGTTGATATTTTTTATACAAAAAGGCATTTTAAAATATTGGCTTGCGAGAGGGTTCAATGCACGATCCATATCCGTCAACTATATTTTACCTGGTGCTCGCTCAGTGCGAAATGTTTTTCACAGGCTTAACTTTCCCCACATAGCTACATGGCATCCCGTTTTTCCCCCTAAAGGTGTGTAAAAAAGCGACATTTGCAAGTTTATGCCTTAAAGCTTTTATTTGGTATTATACACAATTGTGCAAAATATTTCTCTACAAAAAAGTATTGAAGGCGCTGAATGCTGATTTTAAGCATTAGAGCTTATAATGTTGCCGATTTATGCAAGATATAGCGGGAGGGAACGAGGTAATATGAAATTCGATATTGTTTTACAAAAAAATTTATTGCCTTGCCTTAAAAAATCACTAAAGGTGAGCGTTAATTTCTAATATTCAATGAAGGATATATAGTGTTGAAATATAAAATTTTAGAGTACTTTTGTAATTGTATTTATATAATAATATAATAGTCATCTATAACACCTAAAAATGATCTAAAACATAAATTACCCATATTTATATCATATATATGGGTGCCATACTCGTTTAAGGTATTACTGACTCTTCTAATCCGAACAAAACAACTTATATTGCCGTAGGATTAAAATAGTGAGGATTTCGCACATCGACCAGTTCTTGGCCTAGGCTCACTTTAGGCTAATCTTTTAGGGCCTACTGCAGCTCTGGTAGCTCAGATTTGGGTTCGTGTGCATAGAAGGCTTTAGGAAAATAACACACGTGTATTCTGCTTTAGAGCCTAAGTGGCCCGCTTAAGTAGAGCCCTAAATAATGTGCGTGACCTAGAACCTAGGTCGCCAGCGTGCAAACATAGATATTTCGTCAGAAATACTTTTCTTGATTTAAAAGAGTCAAATACCCGGACAATTATCGCGCTTTTGTAAGGGGTAGGTCGGGAAAACCTAAAACACATATTTTTAGGGCCTATTGCCTAAGTAGATCACTCAGCAGCTTCAAAAAGGTTGTTCATGTTTACAATTTCGATGAAATGATCACCTAAACATGGAATCAAAAACCAGACCCTATGTATGTAAGATGATGTTCTCACTGAGCCGACCTTAGATGGGGTAGGCTGTTAAATGTTGAAATCCTAAATTGTGAGGCCTTTAAACCATGTTTACATTTTCAATTAACTCTTCCGTTGTAATTTCAAATCTGTATTCCAGGAAAACCTAAACAATGACAATTCTAATTAGGATTACACACCCTAACGCCGCAATAATAATACTCGTAACATGAATAAATAATTTGTGGGGTGTGCGACCGCATTAATTAAACCTTCAGCAAAATCGGTAAAGGGAGAGTTTAGGCGTTACATACAACATTTGCGATTACTACTTATGTAAATTAGTGGTATGACATTTATGAAAAAAACCACTAATGACTTTTGTCCCCCTAACCAAAGTCTTTCTCCTTACTAATTGAAATTCAAAATTTTGATGTTGTTCACTAGGTTTTCATTAAAATTCCCCAAGCCTAACTGTATCTAACAAATAATGGTATAAAAAAAATCAATAATTTCCCAAGTTGACCGAAAGAGGGAAATTAGTTTTTTTTTGACTTAAGAGGTCATAAAATGTAAGGGATATTAAAAATCGTAAAAGAAAGCCTTTTTGGGGATTTTCAGTCGGAAAACTTATAAAACCGGTTAATTTGAAGAGTAACAGATAGTTTATAGGCCTTTGATAGGGATTGCTGAGAGTTAAGATTAAGCTATAGAGTTGGGAACTATCAAAATATAGGTCTTACGATAACCCTGGGATATAGTTCTACATATTCACATTAATAAATGATTTGACCCTCTAAGATGATGAGTTTTGTTGCAAATTGTATGCCAAATAGTTCGAGCTTCTTGGCAAAAAATTAAAAGATGATCAAAAAACCGATGGTATAAAAATGAATTTTCGCTTATATTGGGTGACTAAAATATATTAGCGCAGGCGTACAAGACACATTTTCTTACAGACAATGAATTTAATTTAAATTTGGTGGCAGCATCTAAAAGAGAGCCAACTTTATCATCTACCCATGCAGGGCAGTCGGTAGCGAATAGGAAGAGTTCGCACCTAGAAAAATCAATACTAATATCCATGGACCGTTGTTCTCTAAAACTGGACAAGATTAAAAATCTGTATCGTTAGACAACCCTGTAGAGTTGAATGAGCAGAAAAAAGACTCGTCGAATTAATTTATCTTCTCCACATTCTGTTTTTGTAAACATAGGGACCATCAACAAAATTATTTTCCATTCAATGTGTGGTTTTGGGGGCTCTTTAAGTCCTATTTAGAGCTAATAGAAGAGGACAGCTTACATAAATTAGATGCCACGAAAGAGATTATTTAAGTGTGAAAAGGTTGAAAAAAAAGTGAAAATAGTAGATAAACATTTTAATTTAGGGTTGATGAGGGGAGGACGGACCTGGATTTTAATTTATGGGGCAACACACAGTCGCGGCCAGTATGGGTGAGTATTTATTTGACGCGATCAATGGATTAAGGAAAAAGAAGTTACTTTAAAGTAATATATTATTTTGTTGAGTTTTGCCTATAAATCGAGGACACTAATTTAATATTGCCCAAAAGATTTATTCATAAAAGAATGGACCGTAAATGGGTCAACTTACGTGTAAATATAACGTTTTTTATAAGTATATAATTAAAAATTCAATTTTTAAATGATCTGAAACTCCTGAATTTCATTTCCTTTCGCATATTTCCATGTTATTAAAGTTTTCAACTCAAACTTTTTTTACCAATATATTAAATAGGACACGTGATATAAAATAGATTTATTATAAAAATGTTATTTGTAATAAATAATTTAAAGAAATAAGCGATTGCCTAATAAAATATATAATGTTAATTTTTAGATTGCAAAATTGAATTTTACTTACATTTTTATAAAATAATTTTAATAAATTCGCTGGTTCAAGTTAACTCAAAACGGTATATAAATTAATATGCCAATATGAGCATTAATATAATTATCGGGAAGGTCATGCCCGCTTATTAAGACCGATAAGATGCAAATCCATCGGTTATAAAGAACATTATAAATTTGAGCGTAAATCCACTATATAATTTATGAATTTCACAAAAATGCAGCAATTCCCTGTAATATTAAAACACCTTCTACCATATATAAGTCGTAATGCAAAAAACAATTTGGCGTTTGAGTGGCCGAACTCGTTTTAATATGATGAACTTTAAAAATTCGGATTCGATTATGACTTGCTTCGGAACTCCGGAAGGATAAGAATTATATTCGTTTAAAGACAAACTTATTTAACCCGAACAAATTTCGCTCCCCTGGCCCGAATATAGGTCTCCGAACTTTTTTATTTAATAATAAAAATTCATTTGAATATAAACAGTGTTTTAATTATTTAGATTGTAACTAGGTGATAGGGAAATTTAGTAATTTTGAAATGACAAATGGTTAACATACTCCCCTAAAATAAAAAAAAATCATGCCTTTCCCGACAGACACGATACGATGTAATTTGAGATACGGTTCAAATTATGGGCGGAGCGGCACCGTTTGGAGGCGCTTTTTGGTCTCAATAAAGACAAATACAATTTATAGCATCAAGTTAGCTTAATCCATTAAAAGATGACTGTTACATGGCCTTTGTTGGTACAGACATTATCAGAAAAATATTAAATAATCTTAGTCAATAATATAATCGAGTATTGGTGGAATCTAAAAAAAGCTAAACTGGCCAAGCAAGCATAATCACTGTCATTGCCCCTGCTGTCAAGACAATTTCGATAGTTTAATTCATCCTTTTATGTGTCTGCACAATTAACAATAGGACGCATTACCTAACTCCAATTTTGTCAAAATTTTCCTATTTATCCATACCCAATTAATTTTACCTATGACCTAAGAGCACATAGATATTCTATTCCAGGCAAGCTATATTTATTTCGAATGGGTAATTTTCATGGCCCCGTCACCGTTTGTAATAAAAGTGCCAAAGCCCTAACGAGTATGGCCTCAAAAAAGAAGAGGTGGTGAAGAGGTGGTTATTCTGCAGGTATTCCTTACCGTGCATGCACCGGTCAATTTTTGAAGAAATACCGAGATCAGTGAGGAAATATACTTTTTTAAATTAATATACCTTTTTCTCAATTACGCACTGATACATCTATTCTTATTAGGAATTACTCGTGTATTTGATGATCTCAATCCCAATATATTTATAGGCTAGCTTTGGAATTACACGAGCAAATTTTCCACCCCTCATCAAATAAAAAAATAATGTCCGATTACAATTAGTCTGGCTTTGTTTTCTTAAGTGGATAATGAAATTTCTATATATTATATGCTAACAAACGAGGTCAAACACATGTATCATCGAATTTCATTTTGCAACGAATTCAGATTTAAGTCGAAACTTCTTAAATAAGCTGTGAGGGAAAGAATCTTACTCCTGATTAGCATTTTCAAAAATAATATCTCATAATCTATGAGCTTTTTTTTGTGTTTTTTGGCAATTTGTTGCAAAGTGAAAAAAATTACACAATTAAAAACTTTTTTCAATTAATTTTTTATTTAAATTGCCAGGTTTATCGAAATGGAAATGTTAAATAACATAGATAATTTTTAGAGTAGCATAGGCAGTCATAACTAGAGTTTACAATTCCAAAAGTGTGGCGTAATTGTGTTACCGTACTAGGACATTTACTACACAAACCAAAGTGATTGCTAAGTTATTCCTAATCAATAAATAACAACCATAAACATTAAAACATCTCTGATAAAACTCAAATGGCTGACTATTCCACAACTATTTATGGCATTTCAACAATAAACGGATAAAGAATGTAACATGCGTCAAGGTGACACCAATTTTTGAAAAACTGCCCATAAATCTTAAAGGGCAAGAGTTTTAATTATTCTGGCCACATGAGTGTCCTGCGTCATCAACAGCTATCATGAACAATTTGCATTAATAACACTGGACAACAAAAAAACATAAACGATTTTTTGAGGGTTTTGTAGTGAATTTTCTTGTGAAAGTTCAGAAAAAAATTCACAAAATTTTTTTTACTATTAATTCTACAAAAAACTATTGGCATATTCAGATTCCTCATAAAAAACATATCTAAAAAAGGTTATTACATAAAGCAATTTACTTTCAAGTTATTTAGGATCAAAAAACGGAGTTTATGACGAAAACCACTAATTTTACAAAAATGAAAAAATAAAAAAAATTAAATATTAAAAAAAAATTAAACCACTTACGTTAATAATGAATGTTTTCGTTATCTAAATATGTTTTTAAACTTTTGTTACTACCCATAGGTGTTATAATATAGAACAAAATACCCCCAAATTGAAAAATCTCAACTTCGACACCAAATAACTAAAAATCTGAGGCATTGGCTAAAATTCTGATTTCATATTTGTGATCAGCGCTAAAAACTTGACCAAAAACCATAGTTGCCATAAATAATGCTTGAGGTCGTCCAAATTTGTTGTCCAGTGTAATAGAAGGGACAATCAGAGCTGGGAAAAAGCCCATTTTTGGGCTTAACTCATTTTTTCATTTTTCTAAATTAATAAAAAATAAATGATTTTAGCTTTTAAAACAATATTTATAAGATTTAAGATTTTTTGCTTATATATTGTATCTTTTTATAGTTGATTTTATAAAACTGTCATAAAACTTTTGAAAAACAAAAATTTGAGCTTAATCAAAATATGAGCTTTTTCCCAGCTATGGGGGCGGTGCCCTAACGGGTATGCCGTCTCTCTGAAGAAATGTAGGTCAAGGGGGGCATTCTTTAAGCAGGTCAATAACTCTAGCCTTCGACTTTTGCCAGGGTTTTACAGCTCGCATGTTATATTATTCCGGAGAATGCGGCGTCATTTCGATGGATACAATGGTATTTGAAAGACCGATTTCCTATCAACCCAAAGTTATGGGCGTCACAGCAATTTTGATGATCCTTACCTCTAAAAATATAAGAACAATCGATGAGCTTTAATGTTAATTCCATTTGGAATTTCGGTATTGTTATAGGGCAGAAAAATTAGGTCACCGGTGTGCGCTTAAATACTTTGAGGTAGCGCAAGATTTTTGCTTAAGTAGAGCCATCGGCACACACAGACAGGCCGCCATCTAAAAGGGGAAGGGCGGGAAAACCTCAAATTATAAAAAGGCAAAATTTACCCGTTCCACTTACAATGACTAATAAAATTATGTAACAACCCCACAAAGTTTTAATTAAGGGAAGACAATACAGTTAAGGTTAATAATTTCTAGTTAAGTCATTCATTATTTAAATTAAAAATTCAACATTATAATTAAAGCATTAGCTTTTTGTGTAAAAATAACAAAAGTGGGTAACAATGCAAATCTCAATATGAAAATATGTCAAATGCCTTAGGGTCGAAAAATATTATTATCTTTACTATTCTTATATTTTTTGAATTGCAAGTGCAATACAACATTCTTTTGAAAGTCGTATTTTATAATTGTCCAAATAAATTTCAAAGGTGTATAAAAATTCAATGTTTCGAACAAAATCAAACATTAGTTGCGTTCAAGTGTCATTTTTTTAAGATAACACATTCTTTCAAAACAAACTTTTACGTATCAATAAAATTAGGCAAAGATGGATTGTTATTTATATTAGTCACCGCAACTTTTTTTTCTCGTAAGCACACGGCCTCTGCGACTTTCAGCCATTTTTAGTAGACTGGGAAAGTTGTAGCCATTTAGTGGCTTGTGTAGCTTATTTCCGTTGTTCGAAACCTAAAAAATGTCTGACCCTATGTGAGAATTGGGTGCATATCTATCGAAAGCTGGCGGCAATAGTAGAGTCGTTGTCCGGTAGGTCATCAAAGAGGTTTCAAGTGAATCAAAAAATAGAAATTACGATAAGAATTATTGAACAATTATGCCTGAACCTTTGCCCTATCCAGAATCACAACATAAGCATAATTTAATCCTTAGCTGAGCTTTAAAAACAGATTAATTAATCAGGTTATATCATTGTGAGTACAAATAACTTAACCTAAATATCTAGATTTTTGATTTTCTGGATATATTGTATGTATATTCCTAAAGTTTAGGAGGTGATCTTTGAACGATATTTATACGTATTGATGGGCAATATGCAAAAAAGACTCGGAGCATAAACCTTTGTCACTGAAAATTAAGGAACTTCCCAATAGATCTCCAAATCATTTTTGTCGATTTCCATCTGAGTAATAAAATCTAAATCTTGCTCTTATTAGGAAAGCAAAATTCAAAATTTTGCCTTTTTTTACCGCTTTTGGCCTCAAATTAAGCGCAAAAAAAACAATATGGGGCTGGGGTGATGAGGGTTTAAAAAATTACCAAGGTGTCTGAGTGAATAAGTGAAAGAACAAGATAATACATAAAGCTCATATTATCAGAAACTTCCTAAAAATTTGTCATAAATGTTTCCCTATTGGTTAAGGACGTGCAGACTTCATTCATTTTTTTTTAATTAAATATGTGTAGGTTAAAATTTTTCAAACAACTGAATGAAGTCAACGCGCCCTAATGTAAAAATTACTACACATTTTTTACGAATTAAATTTTTTGAGTTCAACTAATTTAACCAAAACTACTAGTTGTCGAAAATAATCCTATATTTGCTTGTACCCTATTAGTACATATGTTATAGGGTATTAAGCGATCTTAAGAAGAACCTTTTGTCCTAAGGCATAAGGCGATCTGTCGCATTTTGTTATTTAGATTATATTATATAGGTAGTAAATACCTGGAGGTAATTTTAAAAAAAATTAATTATTTTCACCTTCATATTGAGAAAAATTAAGCAAGTTTGATGTGACAAAAATGAAAATTTGAGAACAAAATATTCCAGAATTATTATTAAATTAGTAAATATTTTAATTTTATCAAATTTAGGTATTTAGCAAAAATTTATATACACATACAAAATTGATAAAAAAAAATTTCTTTTTAAGTTTGGCCAAATCGCTTTATGCTATAGGACAATAAGCTATTAATTGCCCTAAATCGCTTAGTGCCCTACAACATATAAACTATAAAACAAATTATACAAAGGGAGACAGTCTAACAACTCCTTAAAGGGCTTGCTGAGCGTTTTTATACAATAATATTTATTAATTGTAACAGTTACATATGACATTGATTAACTATTGGTAAAAGTAATAATAAGCAGAGTTAATAATACAAGAGCCGTATACAGGTATATTAATAGTAAAGGGAAATAGGTAGTGGAGTTAATCATGTTAATATGAAGTAGGGGGTCAAATAAAATTTATTAACATTGAAATAAACGTTTTTTTTAGCAAAACCATCATAAAAAAAATAATAAATTGATTAAAGTGTGTTCATTGCATATTTAAATTATTTGTTTTAAATATTCAATACATCATAAAAATAATTATTAAAAAGTTTTTCCACTTTTTTTTTATTTTATGATTTAAAAGGAAAAACATTTTTCCCGCCGCCGCCTTTTTTATTTTTATTAATTTAACATTGTTTTTATTTTTTTTTCATTATATTACGAGCAAAAAAACCTCATTTTCCTTTACATATAACCCCTTGACACATTAATCAATATTATTAATAATATTAATATTTTATTTTGTGTCATTTCTTCGTCGACGACATATCTAAAAAATTAATATTAATGCTAATTAAAAAACGTTAAAATTTGTAAATTTAAAAGGTTTTCATTTATTTAGTGTTTAAAAATTGGAAGGTCCAGAGTTAATCTGGTCGGTGTGGCAATTAAAAATGACTTAATCTTGTTGGGTAGATATATATATAAAACTTAGTTGTAATTAAAAGATTTTTGATATTAATTAGGCCGAGAAAAATTTTTTTGGCGCCATATATGTAAACCGCTATAATCTTGGACACATATTAACATTGTTATTCAATTTATTCACGAATGGAATTTTCTTCTTGTTTCATCTATATATGAAATAGCGACCAATTTAATCGGCTACTCATATTGATAATTTCATGCAGCAGGCCCATTCACCATTCCTATCATATGGGGTAAATTATTTTTTTTTAAATTTACATTTGTTATAGCTATCCACTTTACTCGTAAAAACGGAAATTTAGAACCCTCCAGAGTTAGTTTATGGTATTAATCGGTTCAAGGCTCCTTGTCCTACAAGTAGGGGGTCATGTGTTCGGTTCCGTACATAGGCGGTCCTTCGAAGCTGCTAGGTGTAATTAGGAAGGGTAGGCTTTAAATTACCTTACTTAAGTGCTTAAGCCAAAATTTTAGGTCATCGACGTGCGAGCTTTACCTCACTACTATATAACCCGATTTCAATACAAATAGCTTTGCTTGAATCAAAACTAGAGCTTTAAATGGGTATGGCACCCTCTTTGGGAAAGGAATGGAGAAATTCGAATCCAATCATTACGATGAATTATTAATTAAACCACCTACTTTTCGAGAGGCTACGATATTGTTTTTTACGACGACAATAGATGACAAAAATGGGTAAAATAGCACTTTTGCCATAATTTGATCGCATAACCATAAGTAAATATTGCCCCTTTAGTTTTAAGAGCTCTTTTTTTGTGCTCGTTTAAAAATGTGTGAGATGCAGAAAGTAAAATTCTACTTTTGACAGTTAAGGCACTAATAGGACAATCGGTTGCTAAATTACTTTTCTTATACATCGTAAGCCACAAAACGACAATATGACCCTAAAAAACTTGTTATTGTTAAAATTAACTTGCCATCCTTATATTCAAGTTTTGTTTGATCAATCACTCTCTTCAATTGTATAAATCCAATCACAAATCTAATTGGAAATCGCTTTACACAATATAAGTGCTGCTAAGAAATTTGAAAAAATCGCATGATATATAGGTCAATGATGAGCAAATTTACTAAAAATATGTTGTAGTAGGGATAACGGTTCCTAGGCTAGGGGTTATAACTGTGTTAAAAAAACACTTATAAACATAAATATCGGGCCACAATGACGCCATGTAATTTAATTCATCAATCTTTGAGCTCGTTTCTTTAGATCCAACCAATCCTGCCGTGTCAAAATGCGAATTTAAGCGCACAAACACTGGAAATTGTGCAAAATATCATGCAAATGTTAGTAACCCAGATAACTAAACAGCAATGATTTTTATACCACGAGATTTGCACTCTTTAACTGTATGTGCCAAATGTTGTTATTTCTTATCGGAGTTATAATTACATTTTTATTGTCATAATTATAATTTTACAAACAAATTGTTTCACGACGCCTCTCTTTCAGTTTCTTATATTTTAACAACTCTAGTTCCAACTTTTTAAGTTTTTTTATGTTTTCAAAAAAAAAAAAAAAAATTTTATTTTAAATTTTTTTTTTTTTTTTTTATTTTAATTTTTTTTTAATATAAATTTTTTTAACTATCACCCCACCCAAAAAAAACCAAACCCAAAAATATATTACAATTAATAAAATATATTTTTTAATTTAAAAAAAAAAAAAACAAGACAACACCCCACCCCCCCCCCATCCCCCCCAATCTCTCAACGGTGTGGTTAAATAAAAATAATAAAAAAGAAAAAAACCCCCCCCCCCCCCTCCCTCTTTTGGTTTTTAAAAAATTAAGAGGGGGGGGGAAAATTCCGAAATGTTAAATAATTGAAAAATATTGGATTATTTGTAACTTAGTATTACCAATTATAGCTTAACGACAACTGAGAGGCTACGATAATTTTCTGGAGTGGTTAGCGACTAGCTAGGCTCGGAAATCAAAAAAAATATATATATGTAAGTGTTCAGATCAAGCCAAGCTAATCAAACTTTTTAGGTGAAATGAACCATGAACAAGCAAGGGGGGTAGGTTAGAAAGCCGGGATAAAGCATATTCTGCTAGAGAGGAGCTACATGCCACAAGCGCTACTACAATGTACTGTAAACAGCGTCTAAAGAAAAAGCCTCCCGAGTGAAAGTAATAATAACATAACTCAGGGCCGCAAAAAAAATCAATAACGCAGAATTTCACGCCCTTTCGTGGTGTATCTTGTTCAGCTTTGGCTGCAGGCCGTATCAATGGAAAAAAATAGCCTCGAGACTTTACGGGGACCGTTTTAGACTTGTATATATTATTTAATACCTTGCGGATATTGTTATTGTTAGAAATCATATCGCGTATAGATATATATTAAAAAAAAATTCGGTGACAACTGTTTGCAATATCGTGCGATTTTTATCGGGGATATTAAGACACCTCAAGGGAATCACATCCTTCGGATTTAATAATAATAACGGATATTAAGGATTAAACTTACGTGGCTAAGATGGCCAATTTAAAACAATTATTGATTATGACCATCAGATGTAATATTAAGGCAATGAACCTGTAATGTTCATAATGTCCTAATAAGATATAGAAAGAAATTTTTTTTTTTTTTACTTTTTTTTTATAATTATTTTTTTAAAAAAAATTTTTAAAAAATTTTTAAAAAAAAAAAAAAAAAAAAATATTTTTTTTTTTTTAAATTTTTTAAAAAAAAAAAAAGAGTTAACGCGCCCTAAAGGGTATCATTTTTTAGCCTATAGCGGATAATGGAAAACCTTAAGACTGGTCCACTCATTTTGAACGTTAATCTTAAAGTAAACTGGCCCGAAAATGTTACAAAAAAATACAAAATCGATTCTCCAAAATTCGGGACAAATTTCGACCAATAACATTACTTACAATTATATTAAACAAATTATACTCAAAATATATAAGCCAGCCAAATTTTAAATCAAAAAAAAATATGGGGTACACAATGTTCCCACCAAAGTTGCAAATTAACGCCAAAATAATTTAAATAAATTTAAAGCTTTCCACTTTTCGTAATGTCCGCCTCCAAAAATTGCTCTTGTACTCCTTTCAAAATTAACTGTCTCAGCACACACTATTGGTGTTTTTGTGTAAACGTTTAAAATAAAAAAAAGACTAGAGGAGCTTTACGCTTCATCAAACCCAATTCTAATTTCCCCCGAATTATGAGGACACGGTCTAACGAATAAGGTTTCTTCATCCAAGAGACCAAATATTGAGAGGAGAACTGGTGTTGAGTGTTATAAAAACATATTATTTTCCATATTTATTCTGGCTTCGAACCCCATTTACATACAGTATTTCGACCTAATTTCTTATACCTTGCTTACGCGACTATGTACTCGTTGTTGTACTTTATATCACGCATGCTATTAAATATCTTATATAGCGTAAAAGGTTTTCACAACCATTATTTTCTAAGCTAAATCTAACCATATCATAAAAGATTAAATGAAACACGACTATTATTATTTAATATACCCCTCGTTGCTTTAGGGTTTTACATTAAAATTCTAGCCGGCTTTATGCCCAGTGTGCCGCGCTTATTAAACATGTCAATATTAACTGCAAGACAGCTAAATTAAATTTTGTAATATATTTTTCAAAAAAAAAAATTTTAAGAGCTTTACCCCACTGTCCAATATTTTAAAATGTATGCCTATGATTTGGAAATTTTTTTGGTAGCTTTATTACTTAGTTTTTTTACCATATAAACGGTGTCCAAAAATATCAACGATATTGAAAAAACATATATAGATTCTGGAAAGCCTAAAAGATATTGAATATAATAATTATGACAATTGTGAATTATAGTCGGATTTAGGTATAAAGACGCGACTTAAATGCCACAACCCCATGTGAGACATAATATATGCATTAAAGATTTTGTGCCCATCTCACTATACATGATGTAAATTAATTTATATACTGCATGTTTAAATTCAAAAACCACTTGTAAAATATTCTGTGAAACCACAGCGATGAAATAAACGCTTTCTAAATGACAACATTAACGCTTCGTTTGTCATTTTTTCCATATATTAAAACTATTAATATCAACATTATTTTATTAATGTGCCACAAAAAAATTGACAAACACACACCACTATAAGATTATGTGGTATTAAGATGCGACTTAAAAATGAAAGTAAAGTAAATGTAAAAAGGTAATTATATTAATAATTTTTTGCTAATGGATTTGATCATTTACCTCTTTATAAACTCTATAATATAAAAGGTTTTCCCACTTTTCCCTAATTCCATTCCTAATTGAGTAAAGGTTGTTTTGTAACAGATATGATAAATGGGACGAGATTAAAGGTGATATTAACTACCTCTAAATAAAACTTCAAATATTTAGATATATTAGTGGTAATGATTGATATATCCGAGATGCAATTATAAATTGTACAGGTGACTTTTAAATTTGTATATGCCGTGATAGAGAAAATTGTCATAATGCAAATTAACAATGTAAAGTCGACAAAGCACGAAATAGGCAAGAGGAAAAGACGTGCGTGTGAAAATTGCGACAGCCGAACTATCAAATAACAAAGTCCATAAAAATGCAATTTAGACAAAAAAAATCAAGGACCTATTTTTTTCTACATAGTTATAAATATTACTGCTATTATATAACGTATATAAATTCGGGTTTTATATTCAGGATAACACAATAGTTTACAACTATTATTAATTTTTATTATAGATGTGTTAACCAACACAGAATGCGAAATTTTACGATTACTCTACCCAAAAATAAAAAGTTAGTCCCTCTTAAATAAAGTGCAATTTACCATTTTATTCTCAATGATTTTAATGGACCACCTGCACACACTGCCAACCCCAAACTTGTCATAGCAAGCAATCTTTAGCATTCTCAAACCTCTCTCTATTTCGTATTTGATACCGGCAGATAATACAAAACGATGAATAACCCCTTCACCAAAAAGATATTCTACATAACGAAACAGGAAGACGATCCCACAGGGGTGCCAATAATAGGAGACCATCATCCGAGTCCGAGAGTTGCTCTAAATCGCACCAATCCCATTTTCGGGGACGATGGGGCAGGGCAAGTGACCGACCTGAAAAAAAGTACGGCCACGTTGCTTACCCAATTACTCGACCGGCTAGGTGTTTCGAATCACAACATTCAAGATAACAGCCTAAATCCCGCCGATTACAACGAAAAATCGCCCCTATTCGAAAGCCTCGAACCTCACGAATTAACCGACGATTTTCTAGTCCTGGCGCCTCGGCAAAGCAACGAAGCTCTCGTACCGTCTCTGACGTCGCCATCTCGCATCCCCCTGACATCCTTCCTACCGACAACTCAGAGGGATGTCATGTTCATGTCACCTGCCTCACCCTATTTACAACAACAACCCACGAATGGGCCAGTCCAAACTTTTACGCGTAGTTTGACCAACACGCTAAGAACGGCCATTACCGATTACTACGCGCCGCCGCAGGTTACCCGGCTGCCACCTGCATATTCCACATCACCTCCTATACGAGCACCCCCTTCTTACCAAGGAGAAACATTAGGGCAACCTCCTCGACCCCGGCCCATTCAGGAAGACACAGATTATCTTTTGAGAACGTCTCAGCGATTCTCAGCCACCTATAGTCCAAACAATGCCGTAGGAACCACGTTGGTCAGCCTCCTCCGCGATTACTACAGTACGCCAAACCCAACCTATACACCGCCCCCTAACAATATTGGAGGCGTTATCGGCGCCAACAAAACCATCGGGTTTTTGCCACCAACCGGAGGGGTTAGGGCAGGCGACGGTTCTTACATGGATACTGTTTGGTGGGCCGATTCGAACACAAAACCCTTTTATTGTTACGGGTCTGAAGATGTCTGCAACCCCGTGTTAGCGGGTTCACAGCCGTGTTCGACGGGATACTGCGATACCGTGTGCCCGGATCAACCCATCTGGGTGCGTGCAAGTTCTCAAATTCTCCCAGTCCTCATCCCCGTACTCATAGCCTTAGCATTCGTCTGTAAATCCACCATTGCCGCAGTCATTTTCGGCCGACGGAGACGAGAAACGGGAACTGCGTTAAACGTTTACCTCGGAGCTCACACAATAGCGGATATCTTATTCCTAATCTGCGCGGGTATATTGCAATACTTGACTTGGGTCGGAGGCGGCTCATCCTCAAGCCGAATAAAACCGGTCAAAACTAGTGGAATGCGTGATCCTCCCTTGAGGTATTGAATTTATTTAAATATTTAATGAATGTAATAATATCTTGCATAATGAACATAAATTTAATAGCAAATGACATTAATATTCTTTCATTTAAACACATCAAAGTTATCATTGTCCTCTCATAAAATTTTTTAAATTTATTATTATAGAGATTATTACGGTAGTACGACAGTCACCGAATCTCGCGATAAGGCCAACCAGCTGGGCGCAAGCAGAAATATATGGTACAACTTAAGTGCACGGTTCTCACGAGTTGATTCCTACTTCTTTGCCCTTTCCGAGGCCTTTTGGCTCATCTCGGTATACATACTCCTTGCTGCCGCAATTGATCGTTGCATTAGGTGGAAGAGAAAGGTATTAATAAATTACCGTCGTCAAACAGGCGGCCCAAATTTAGATATTTTATCTTAAAGTCAAATAATTTTGCTCAATATATAAAATTCAAGATTATTTTATACATTTAAGAATGCCGGTGACCACAAATTATCGATTCGTCGTTGCGGTACCTGGGGAGTCGTTTTGACCGTCATTTCAATTTACATAGCAGGGTTGGCAATGTCGCTTCCACGGATTTGGATGGCCCACGAGAGACATCACGTGTTTGGAAATGGATTTTTTTTTCCTAACCGAGCGGTCACGGGATCGAGATTCTATTGCCGAATGTACGATTGGTTCGCCATCTTGCTGTCCACCATAATCCCCTTTGTGACCTTGTTCCTGCTCTCATCCTTTCTGAGCCATATCTTGTGCCGGGACCGCAAACGCGTTAGAACGCGAGTCAAGCAGCTCAAAGAAGAAGAAAAAAGGGCCGTTACGACCGGAATGCCAGCCATTGTGGGAGCCACAACAAGCCGAGCCTCTGTAGGGGCCAGACATCCGTATAATTTGGATTCGGACGAGGTATAAATGGATACTACTAAATTCACTTAAATGTTAAATAAATTCGATTGGATATTATAAAAGCAAACGTAAGCAAATAAAGTTAACATTAGGTAGAGAGGTAGTTTATATATGTTCATCCCTATACCAGAACAAACCAGCCTATACAATTTTCAGATTTTCAATTAAGTGCCTAAACCGTCTATAAATTCCAGAAATTTTTATATCATTGATATTTTATTTCTATTTTTTTTTTGAATTAGGGTAACCGCATGGTGACTCCAATAGGCTACTCTGGGACGGGAAACGATACAGCCTTACAAGTTCAACCAGGTAACAATACAGGCACTACGATTACAGTGAACGGTGTAGCAGCACCAAATAACGGTGCGGTCAGCGGCACTCACATCGGAGGAGGGGGCATTGGGTCAGTAGTAACTCCGCTTCGGCGACCACCTCCGCCGCCAATCCAGCAAACACCCGGTGGAACCGAAGTTGCCATCAACGATAATTACGAACATCATCAAATGGGTAGCGTAGTCAATAATATGCCCCTCCCTCCGCCCTATTACACCTACAATTTTAACAATAACAATCTGTGGGGGACAGCGACTGGGCATCAACTGATAAACAACGGAACTTCGACATTTCGAGGGAGTAATGTACGAGGTGAAGGAGACGAGGTCGTGTTGAAGGACATGCCCTCTTCAAGTCTTAAAAACACAAGTCTTCCAGCCCATTACGGTCGGTATTTTAACTTTAACAATAATAATAATAACGACATTAATGTCGGTTTTCGGCCAACAACCACTTCTCCCAATTCCCGAAGGTATTACAACGATGAGCTCGATCAGGACGAACGTTTGAGCGATTACGAAGAGGATGAAGATGATATTTCATCGCTTTACGATAGACAACACGGTGTTCGCTCGGATTATTATGACGTGTCGGCTGAAGAACGGGGCATCCTTATGCACGCGGGCGGCGTTCCAGGTGAACCAATGGTGGTCGAAGCTCCGGGCAAATTAGAGCGTAGGAAACGAAAATTGCTTATGAAGCGTTTCTGGAACCGGGCAAGGTCAACTTTCCTCCTAGCTGCGCTTTGCTTTCTCACTCCTCTACTACTTGTACCCTTTGCCTTGTCCCAAATCTGGCAACATCGTGTCCAAACAGGGGGACCAACCGTTGGATCCATAGTCTTAAGCCAAATTTTGCAATGTTTCCTCTACCTAAACTACATTTTACACCTGCCTCTCCTGATTTGCTTCTACGACCGCTTTAGACGCGCTTTTTACCAAACATGCTGCCCATGCTGCGCAGATCGTTCAAACAGGAGTCGTGCCTTGACTCAAGAAAGGAGTATGCTAGAATCAACTCGCAGCGAAGGTGGTACAAGTGCCGGTCCTTCCGTCAAAACATCCCAACAAAAGAAGGGCGTAGGACGGTCAGCTAGGGGTACGGAAAGCGAGACTGGTTCCATGTGGGATTCCCTGTGCGGCAAGAAAAATCGTTCACATAGGGGTTATCACAAAGCCGGTAGCCATTTGGACCAGGAAAGCCAACAAGGTGACGTGGCCCATCACGTAACAAGACCTATCGTCGAATCCCCAAGTGCGGTTAGAAGGGATTACGTCGTTCCTGAAATTGAACGTTTAGCTCAAAGTAGCACACTCCCTCAAAGTCAAACAGCCTCACCTTCACCTCAAAATGAGGGCAAATCTAGTGGGCGGTGGAAATGTTTAGGGACCGGGGAGAGGAGAAAGAATAAAAAGCAATTGTACGATGATGAAAAAGGAATTAAAAGGAAAAAGAATAGCAACACAAAAGTTGAACGATGCCCATCTGATCAAACCCGAAAACAATTGCTGCCCAAAGATCTTCAAAACGAAGATGAAGATTTTACGCGACCAGCTGGAGTATTTACACCTATGGCAACTTCGATGCTTAGTGGTGCGGCGAGCGATGGCCCGATCGTTGCAGGACAACAAGTCACTTATACACCGACATCTGTAATTGTTTACGGGAGCCAAAAGCAATCCCAGCTGGCTGAAAGAGAACCATTACAACATTATGGAACTTATAGCAAAAAAAGTATTACGGGAAACCCTGAAGACCCTACAAAGAAGGATACGGTAGTTATATTGGGTGAGTTACAAATGCTAGTAACTCGTACGTAAACAAACTCTTTTTTAGGCGCGTTCAGAGTTCATTCATTTTTTAAGATTTAAAATCTTTGAAATTTTTGGTTTTATATCGAAAATAACCATTTTGAAATTTTTGGGGTTTACATCAAAATAACTATTGTTTTTTACAATTCATATCCTGAGCAATAGCTATTATATTAGAAATACTTGAATAAATTCATATCTAAATTCAAACTTAGCAAAATCATTTATTAATCTAAAACTAAAAATTTCCAAATGAATGAACTCTGAACGCGCAGATTATAAAATTTTGGCAAAAGGGTGAAATATATATGTAGAGAAGAAAAAGGAATTAATTGATCAAATTGAGGAAATTAATTGTTTAATTATCAAATACTTCATCCGCTTCGAAATTTAAAATTAAAAAAACTGAAACATTTATTTTAAATGTTTGTTATACGAAATGATAGGGAAATATGAAAACAAAACAACACATATTAATATCAATCTTGCTTGCGAGTTAAGAGATTTTAGTTGAATTATGTACACTTAACACACATTTTTGACAATTTTTGGATTATTTTCACACATATAAAGTTGGCCGAAGCCTAAATTATTAAATATCTAGTAAATGAAAACCTTAATTCAGTGTTGCTAAATTTTTTTTAGAAATAAAAATTTCCGTAATAACAATATATAGGTACATCGCCTGTAGGCACGTTTCCCACTCGTCAAAATTTTGTAAATGATAGTATAGTAGGAGTTCGGATATTGGATGAAGACAATGGCAACAAAATGATGGAAAGTTGTTATGTCATTTCGCCGACTGCCGATGGCACCTTCGGAGGTCCGCCTATCGACAAAACTTCCACATTCCGCAAAGGTATGCCATTTTTTTAAAAGGCCTCAACTAAACCGGTGTGAAAAACTTGTGTCACGCGTTTTAAGGAATTTAACCGAAAAATTAATTTTTGACTCTATAATCAAATATAATTTCTCGATACAGGCACTCTAAAAAGTGTGTCCCAACAACCATCACAACAAACTACGACATCGCCAAACATGTACATTGCTTCGAAAAATGAGGCCGTTCCGACTCCTATGAGTAGTACTCAAGTCCTTGTATTCCAGAGTTTACCCAAAGTTACGTCCACGGTCGTGAGTGGAATATCGATTGGAGGTAAAATGTAATGCTTACACCATAGATTTGACATGGAGCTACTGACACCTTGATCTTATAGTAGTATCCACTGGCCAAAATATTTAAGGACAACTTTTTCAAATTATCTTTGATTTCATATCTTTAGTCCGGCACGTCGGCTGATTATACAATTCGGCCTAGCAAAATCATTTTGTTTATTTTTAAGGTTATATAATGCGATTTTATTGATGTATTAAATAAAAATAATATGTAGTGAGACTTCACGGGCCGGGGCTCCGAAGCCCATCGCCAAAAAATTTTCGACCCAATTAATCTAAAATTTCAATGTAGACATTGATGAAAATGTTAATACCAAAGCACTGAAAGGAATTTTTAGCATTATTACACAGGTCAACAATTATCTGAGAGTTATGAGCTAATTACAGAGATCAAACCTGTCATCTTAGGGATTTTCAAATCCGTTTACCGTTTTTTCTGATCAAACTTAGTTAGTCAGCTATAAATATTTAAAATTTAAAAAAAAAATGCCAAAAAAAACAAAAAAGATTCAAAAACAAAAATAAGGAATTTTTTTTGCATATTTACAACAGCTTAACTGTAAAATTCAAACTTTAAATAAAACTTTTGTTAAAAACCGATAATTTATTGTGTCGTATTTAAGTTTGGACGCGAAATATTTCGTACTTTCCAATTGCTGATGTAAGAGCTTTATATACTAAAGAATTTTATTTTTCATTATTTGATATGATAAATATAAGTTACAAGGGATTTTTATATGAAAAAATAGATACTTGAATTTTTTTAGGGTATTCTCGATTGTCAATTTGGTCAAAAAAGGCCATTTTTTCGATAAGGACGGATGTAAGGAGCCAAGGCCGGAAGAAACTAAGAAAAACGAAATATATATATGAGATAAGGGCATCATGGGGATATATTCTTTTATGTTTTCATAAAATTCACGGTTGCGCCATTGATATTTGTTGACCTGTGTTATATTACAAATAAATTAATCAGGTTAGTAAATAATTAAATATCTTAGTTAGGCGTGATCCGATGAAAATATAAAGATATATTGCCATGTTTTCGAATGCTTGCTCATTTTAATTTGTAAACTTTTAAACGCATTTTTCAATAAATCCCATCCTATTTTTTTTAAGTATATATCGTGTTAAAAAAATTTCTTTTTACATCAAAATCACTCGTAACTTATATTTTTTTTTTCAAATAATGAGAAATAAAAATTTTAGGTACATCAAGCTCTTACAACAACATTTAGGTATAGGAAATATTAAGCACCCCAAACTAAATAGGACACTGGTTAAATAAAATAAAAATATTATTTGAAGTATGAATTTAACAGTTAAAAAATAATAAATTTAGCTGGCTTACAAAGTTTGTTGAAAAACGGTACACGAATTTAAAAATCTTTAGGATAGCAAGTCTGGTCTCTGAAAATTATTTCTTAACTTTTAAAAATTTGTTGACCTGTGTTATGTAATTAAAAATATTAAATTTTTATCGTCAAGGTCAAAAATTTGATACACCAAAACACGGACAATCTGATGTTCGCGTTCTAGCGTCACCGATGGAAACAGCCCAGTCACATGGTTCAATGCCAGCAATGATTCGGACGGGAGAAGGAGACCAAGGTCACGATAAAATTTCACCGAGCAAAAAACAAAGCAGCAGTAGTAGGATTGGCGCGTTTTTCGGCATTACAAAAGGTAATAGGGTCCTTTTTGCATTTACATGAGATTAATGACAATTGCTTTACATTTTACAGCATTTATTAAAATTATGACTTGTAAACTTTCGTAGTGTTCCCTTATTACATAGCGATCTGATTATAGTGTGATAGGATCTTTCGTAAGTTTATATTATTTTTGTGGATTACAACAGTTGTAGAAAAATCTAAGTTATGATCTTTAATAATTATATAAATAGATAAAAGGCCATCACGCCCAGATGGTAAGGATAGTGAAAAATCAACGCCCCAGCATATACAAATAGCCTCATCTCACGAAAGCCCCTTAGATAACATGAATGGTGGCACACATTCAGCTAAACAACGATGTAGCGACGAAGAACAGTCACTGTCTCAAACATACGGACCGGAGGAACAAGCTAGGGAAAGAGATGGTCACGATGCGGACCTAAATTTGCGTAAGGACGGCTCCCTTACGAAAAGTTTGCGTTTAACTAAAAATTGGTTGAAAGTTAGCTGAGGCTATATATATCTAAGTTGTCAATCAAGCATAAGCAAAAGCTTTGTAAATTTTTTTGAAATATTCGGTTAAAGACAACCTTTAAAAACGGTTATGGCTACAAAATATAAGAACACCTTAAAAAAGCCGCTGTCTTTGATATCTAAAAGATGTCCATAAAATCGTGTAATTTTACTTATTTCAGACCACGGGATCACTACGAACTTACCCGAAGTCGTTTTGTATCGATCAACATCCACGACCCTGACTCGGGTACCACCCCCGGTTAATACTCACGACGGGCAACAAGTTATTTACGGTAAAATTGACTAGCAAATCTTTTTTTTTAGAAATTGGCATGATACCAAACATGGGTTTTTAATAATAACGTATTAAATCTAATTCAAGTTATGGACGTTACCTATTTCTAGCCACAAATTAGCAAATTTAAGCTGAAGCGTTTCGGCGCAAATTTACATAATTAATTTCCTAATATTAATTAGTAATTTTGCACTAAATTTTGCATTTGATATATCATGAAATTACAAATTATAATAATTTGTTATTCATTAGTATAAATAATCCTTATTACTCCAGAGAAATGCCCGATACACTCGAACCGCGCTTATCAACAAACACAAGTTTTAGATGGAAGGCAGATGAACGGACTTCATCATTTGCCGCCCCATTTTGATCAAAATGCGGCAGCCTTATCCACCCTACAACATCAGCACCACCAACAATATAGAGCCGATCAATCTTCCCCCTTGACCTACGGGATGATACATTCGTCAACTTCGATATCCCCGTCACCCCAACCGGCTGGCGATACCAGTGGGGCCGGGAGCGATCAATATAGTCATCACGGGTTAGTTAAAATTATTCAAGCAAAAAACGCATTGGAAGGAAAGCTAATTTCAATTTAATTTAAACACCTTATAGAGATAAAATGTCAAAAATTAAAATTTAGATTAGAAAAATTTATACGGCCCTTTAGGTGAATAAATATTTGCGAAATTGATATTATTTTTATAAATTTGATTTTTCAACTAGGTACCAGGGCAAAATTTATAACGATACATCGTTTGGATCGCTAAGTGGTGGGGGCTCTGGAATCATACGGAACATAGATAATATCAACCGTACGCAATACGGTTACTGTATGCATCACCAACAAATGCACCCACCCCACGAGCACCAACATAACGGCACGGTAGCTGATAAGCTTGGGGCCAATGTAGAAGACGAGGTATAAACAGTTCGACCAGGTTCCTAACAACGTTTGTTAAAGTTTCGAAATTCCAAAAAAAACAGCACATTTGTATTATGGCTTAAATTGAAAATATAATTTCTTTCTCCTAATAGGTCGATGCATACATTGATAGCAGTGGAGAACATACTACCAATTTGGCGAGACTGACGGGCGACTTGGAACAGGATCCGTATAGGTACACAACAAATTTAATAAATACCTACAATTTGTATATGTCTACTAAGTTATGCGTTATTCAAACAATTCAAGTATGATTGATCATGACAACATACATACATGTGCTTAAGGTATGGATCCACGACTCCACTAAGCTCGTCAAACCGTCAAACCACCAATGGTTCACCCTCTTTGCACTCCCCGACTTCGGGAAATCAGCCTTCGAGTCTGCGATCCATCCGAATGATGGGTCAAGTGACAGCAGCGACAACGGGGAGTGGTTTCAAAAGACCGGATTCGGGTCCTGGTTTCCCTTTTAGCAACGATAACACGCCACCATACGGAAATTCGGCCTCGGCTTACAACGGTGTTAATGGCAGCGCCAGTGCCACCGGCAGTGCATCCGGGTTCACCTATACTCCATTTTACACGCATAACAGGTATATGCCTTGCATATTTCCATGTAATTTGTTCTATAAAGCGCATAATCTTAACTTCAGAATTACGAAATGTTAATGGGGGGGGGGGGGGGGGGGGGGGGGGGAGGGGGATTGGAACTAATAAAATTTTGTCATTTTAATATACATGCAATTTTCTTTTTACTACCACTTTATATTTTGTGCTTTGATCAAGATATTATACCCGATTTGCACCTTACATTTCCTCATCCACCACCAACAACAATAATAACAACGAAGGCAAATTTGGCATTAGAACTCACAATCCTCAGCAACCGCTAGCCTCTTTGAAAAGTGGAGCGTACAAAACTAATTTCGATTATCTCAAATACACTGCGGCAGCTCAACAACAGCAGGATGAGTCAAAGGAGAGGCCCGTTGGCAAAAACCATTACGAATCTGCTAGTACGTTAAGGGAAGACGAAGGACCGAACAATCAATTGCAATCACCGGGACGACAACAACAAGAGGTAGTGCTGAATGGTATAAAGTACTATTTAATTAGCTGCTTCAAATATGTCACATTAGAGGAAGTTTTTGATCTTTTTTAGGGGTTAAGAATGTATTCGAGGAGCTCTAATTGGGTTGTTAATGTTTGGTGTTAATAAAAGATTAGCTCACACATTTTATAGAATCTTATTTAGATTTATCCTTAAAATAAGTAAGCTCCACCCGAAGCTAAAAAAATTTCTCTGCCTTATCTTTTATTGTGTTTTTACAATCTTTACATAAGGGTCACATAAATCAACACCGAGGTTTGGCAAATTGAAGGTGATGAATCACGAATCAAATCTTGAAACATCCACCACCAATGGCGTAGATAGATATAATTTATGTCAAGCCAGGGAAAGCACAGATGATTTTTCAAATGGATTTGAAAGCAAGTGCGATAAACCACGATTTATTAATCAAAACACTTCTACAGCCAAAATTAATTATGAAAACATAATTTACAATGTTATAACAAGTACATGCACTTCAACAAACTTAGTTGAGCGACAATAATTTAAAAACAATGAGGATTAATAAAATGGCAAACACAGGCAAAAAATTGCCTTATAAAAATATAAGATCTAAACTTATTCAAGTCAACATTTCAACATGATTTTATGTTAAAAAAGTGCAAATTCGATTTTTAATAAAAGTAGGGATTGGCAGGTAGGGTGGTAACTTGAGGTATAAATTATTTTTAATAAAACTATATAAACAAATATACTGATTTTATACAAAAGATTACTCCTATATTTAGGGTCACAAACAAACTAAAATTTTCATTTCATCTGCAAAAAAATGATTTATATTATTATTGATTAAAATGTTGAGCACTACAACCTCACCTTTGTATAATATTTAATATTTGTTTATTTGTGAGATATTATTTTGAAAATAAAGGATATTATTGTTGTCAAATGGTTAAATATATATTTTCTAAAAATAATATTTGCTATTTACAAGAAATTCATTTTTTTATTTAAAAACATGGAACAGGCAAAAATAGATGTTTTAAAAATAAATATTATGGCTGGAAATTATTTCATAAAATAAAATGCTCTTTTATTTCACTATAATGTTAAGCTTATTTTATTATCTATATAGTTTATATCACATATATGTATATTATATAAATTTAATTTATTAATTAATGTGCTTTAGTAAAAAAAAATATTATATTTTTTGTAATCTCAATAAGTCAAGCTCTTTTTTGTATTTAATGCAAATTGTTACATTTAGCTATATCAAGATGCATAATATTTATTTTATCTAAACATGTAAAACTTTATTTTCCTTACATTCATATGCTTAATCTGCCTAAATTACACCATTACATCATTATTTGTATATATTATTCAAATTAATTTAAAATAACTAAATAAACCTTCAGCCTGATTACAGGGATCCACATACAATTTCTCTATTTCCAAATCCTTCAAGTGATTGATACCACCTTAATATTAAACTTGTTTATAGAAAAATGAAAAGTTAGTAGGAAATGAAACTGCAAAAACAAGTAAGATAGATTTGAGCAAAAAATAATAATATGTACATCCAATAGCTAATCTAACATTTTCCTTAGCTTCATCCAATTGTTCTTTTAAATTAATAGCAATATTATCTGCTCCCAATCCCACAAATGTTATACAAGGGTATTCCTATTGCATTAAAAATAACGTTTAAAACCTCAGAGAGTCCATAAAAAACTTTTGTCTTTTTAAGTTTAAATGGCTTTAATCTAATAATAATTAAAAAATATTTAAATTAACAGATTCAAAAGTCCAACAAGTTTTCCGTTTAATTTTTTATCAATGTCCTGAGCTGCTGATGTCAACTTCAATTGATCGTTATTAAAATAGGTTCCTAATAAATGGGCTGCCTAAAAATTTACATTTGAAAATATGAACTTTGAATGACATATTTCTAGTAGTAATAGTTAACAAAAATTTGCATTTTAAAAACCACATGCACCGGGATAAGTGATGGTGAGCTTTGGGCTTTGGCGTATCCCATTTAAAATTATTTATATAAAATAATAAACAAAAAATTTAAATTTTAAATAAATATAGTTTTTAAAAGTTTGACAAATAGAAGGCTAACGTTAATTAAATTGGTTTTAAAAATTTGCCATGACTTTTTTTACAAATTCTGTAATATCTTTTTTTATTCTTAAAGCAGGTTAAATATTTTTTTGAATAGATTAGGGGTTTATATTAGCTTTTTATAGTAATGAAGCGATTGAGCTATATATATTCTTTTATTTATAATTAATTTCACCTCAATCTAAAAAGACCGAGAAAGTCACCCGCTCAGATTTGGTCAAAATTTTGCATGGTATTATTAAAAGTTATCTTATTTAGAAATTTTATTTGACCGTAAGTAATTTTTTACGGAGGTAACAAAAGAAGAAAAAAACACGAGGAAGACTTTTTATTTGATGAAAAATATTTTCATTTGAAGAGGACAAT
>CM060242.1:26858774-26927474 GCA_030555515.1 Acutogordius australiensis
TACTATTTAGTGTAAGAGCCCTCTTAAAAAAGTGAAAATGTCATTAGTATTGTCTTAAATAATCTCTAACAAATGTCGATTTGTTGTATAGTGTTATGTTTTGACCAGGCCTTTTTGATGTCATTTCTTTACTTAATTTATACATTGTTATATTACATATAAATATTATACTGCAGCTTAAAATTTCTTGCTCACTTTTTATGACACACGGCTTTTTTGTATCATTTGATCCAGCGCTCTGTAATTACACTTGCAAAATTTCATTAGGCTTGGTGAATCATGACCTAGGTTTGAGCTGCTGAAAAAGTCATATCGACATGTTCACCCTCCCCAATTAATATTTTTTACTCACAAATGGTTTATAATGGCTTTTTTGAGGTTAATTTCTATTGGTTTATGGTGTGGACGGGGGCTATTTTTTTGTCTTCAATGAGCTAGAATTGGTTTATTTTGCACTCTACCTATAAATAATGGCAATTCACATGGGGATGCATTCTTTTATGTTTTCATAAAAATCACATTTATTACATTGATATTTGTTGACCTGTGTCCTTGTAAAAAGAGCAAAATTTGCCTTTTTAATAGCTTTTAACACTCATAATTCACCATAGCTTATTGAAATTTGCCCATAGTTAAAACGTGAAACTTTATGATTTTTAATAAATGTTTAGCCTTTTTTTTAGAGTGGTAATTAACAGTTCTGTATCATAAATTTTTTTTAGTTCATATGCAGTATTATGAATGCACGCTTCTGGAAAAGCGACAGCTGACACCTGACGTTTATCTTTTCGTGTTCGGTCTTCCTTCCCACCTTTCCATGAAATGTCCTATCGGGTATCACAATTTCATCAAACTCTCTATCAAGGGAGGTTTACATAATTTTACAAATTTAATAAAAACATATTGATATAGATTAAAAAAATATGTACAGGTATGTTTGTTGATTTGATGATTTTTTTTGTATTTTATTTAAGATGCCGATTCAAAGCCTTACACTCCCGTGCCGAGTTATCTAGTCCTACCCCGGGGTTCAATTTATTCCCCCAAGTCTGATATTGTGCCAAACTATAACAATACGTTAAATTTCATGATTAAAATATACCCGCTTGGGCAATTTACTCCGTTACTTCACAAAATTAAAATAGGTAGTTAATTAGACGCTTAAATAAATGTCTTAAATTTTATCACTATTACATCAATTTTATTTATTTTTGTGCTCATATGGTCAATATAAATAATTTCTTACAATTTTTTGAAAACTGTGTAACCTACCAACAACTTGTTAATGTAAAACAAATAAGGTTTTAACTAGTTTTTTATTCACAGAAAGTCAACCTCTTGCCTTTTTTACAATTTTAACTCATAGCGAGAGCTTAGGTTTGACTTAACGAACATGTTAAACTAAAAAATAGGACAAAATCATTTAAAATCCGGTTATTTTGTTCATATTTGTAATGTTAAAAGGTCGAATTGTTTGGATTAGCGAATTTGTGGGTACTTTTGATGAATCTTGCCTGTTTTCAACCTCTACATCACCGTACCTCGGAAATAACAATAATGATAGTAGCAATTTTGGAGAATTACTTCAAGCAGCCAATTGAAATCATCGCCATCAAACTCTTCATTGTCCCAAGATGAGGCCGAAAGAGCAAAGCCATTAAAAGATCGGAGCTTATATAAAAATAGGAACGCTAAAATTCCTAGCATTTCCTTTGACTTAACAACTGATTCAACTCCCGTCCAAACCTGTGCTCCATCTCAAACTTTATTGTTGATATCAGCCGGTACCGGAATCACACCCATCTTGAGTATACTCCATCGATTGTATAACGATGACCTTTACATGTCTTCCCTTGAACTGAAAGACATGAAAGCCGGCGGGAAAGGAAAATCTTTGTTTAATCGACGACAGAGTAGCATTTTCAACTTTAGGTATAGCTAAATTATGTGGTAGGGACTAAGTATATTATTTTTCCTCGTTGAAGAATTGAAACATAAGTTGCCTAAATAAACAAAAACTTTTTTCATAGCTCGAGATTCTAAACTAAATCAAAATTTTAAGAATATATTACACATATCGACAAAAATTAATGAGTGAAAATAGAAAATTATGGGAATATGATGGTCTTATTTCATATATTTTTTTCCGTTTTCCTAAGTTTATTTAGATTCGGCTATTTTCTTAGTTATATATCGAAAAAATGGCCATTAACCAAACTGACAGATTTTGCGATCTCGAGATAACGCTGAAAAAAAATTGAAGAATTTATTTATTATATAAATCATTTGTAAATTATATTTTTTATCTCAAATATAAGAATATCAAACTCAGTTTAACTCCACCTGAAAGGGACACAATTTATCATTGATTAATAATAGTATTGTTTGAAGTATTTAGCACTTGAGCTGTCTAAAATATAAAAATAATTTTTTTTTCAATATTTTTTTATTATCTTTTTTGTTTTTTTTAACATTTTTTTTTAAATTTTCAATGTTTATATCTGGCTTGTTTGATAAAAAAACGGTAAACGAATTTAAAAATCCTTAAGATGGCAGGTCTGGTCCATGAAGTTAGTTCTCAAGTCTTAAAAATTTGTCCTGTTATTAAACTTAGATTGTATCTTGTTTAGATTACAATCCAAGATTCCATCAAACAGTTTTTTGCAAATAGAATAAATTGTATTAAAATGATAGTTTTAAATAACAAGTTATAATGTACAATTGATCATCCACCTTATTTATTATCTTTCTTAGGCTCAATAATTGTGTATGTTGATAAAATAAATTTTTAGAATTGGCAACATGGGCAACCTTAGGTCCCGCTTAACCAATTCTTTAATAATTAAATAGATTAATCATTCCAACAACTGTAACTGTTTTAAATGATTGTAAAAAAATATCTTATATCGATAACATTTTTTACAAGTTAATATATTTTAAATAATTTTTCCATTTCTTTCTTGTAATTATCTACACAATTAGGAAATTAAAATAAAATTTTAGCATGTTCACAGAAGGGAAAATTATGAATCAAATAAAAATTTTAAGTTAAAAATTTTATATATTAGAATAATATTTTCAAGTTTCGAGCTTGCAAAGAAATGATTTTGCGCATTTTCGCGATCAGCGTTAAAAAAATATTATTAATATTAATCTCTCATTTACTTGCCTTCATTTTTTGTTTTATAACTGTATAAATTTAACATATATGTTTATATTGTAATGCTTTCACCATTATTTTTATATTAAAAATGTCATATCAGCCATATGATCTCGCCTTCATTTTTAATACATGCTCATTTTAATTAAATTTACGTATTGAAAAAATATATTATTAGTAAATGTGACATCACCAGAATCGTGCTAGTCAATTGTAATCGATCCCTTGCAGATATTATTTGGAAAGATGAACTGGAAAAGTTAGCGCAAAAATGGCCTCACAGGTTTAATATACTAAAATTGAATATACTACAAAACTGAAAATATCATAAAAAATTTTATTTTTTTATCTCATGATGGCAAAGCTTACACTATTTTTTTAGAAAAAAAACCTTAATTATATTTGGAGCTAATTTACAAAAAAATTGATGAAGCGAGTTTATGGCCTAGAAAAATTTTTATAATGTTATAAAGGCCATGGCTAGTGAAAAAATAATTTATAATAAAAATCAAACGTATAAGATTAACATTAATGTGACTAGTGTAAATTAAAATTATTTTATAAATTTTTTCTTGGGGCACGTGCAAAGCGAGTTTTTATTTTCGTGAAATTTTAAAAATTCTAAAAATTTTTAAAATTTTATTTTTTTTCAAAATTTTCAAAAAAAAATTTTATTTCACAAAAAGCATTTTATGTGCATAAACTAAGTTTGGCAACTTTTTAAAAAATTGCGTTTTATTACAAAATAAATTGTTTCAAAATTATGAAAGTTTCACGAAAATAAAAGCTCACTTTGCACGTGCCCTTACAAACATTTTTTTGTTAGGCATCCTAGAACGGCCAAAAAACATTAATTCTCATTTTTTTGATATTAGCCGTTACATATTTTTTTTATAATTTTGATATTAATATCAGCCACATCCAAATTTAAACATAGATTAGAAATAAAAATTTTCAATTTGAATTAGATTTATCATGATGAACGTTTTATCTCGCCAAACTTTAAATCCTCAATCAATCGAATCATCACCACCTTGTTTCGTTGAAAATATCACGGGTCATTTTAGTTCAAAAATCATATGGGATCATGTATTGCCCCGGTTTTTGGGTGATATCCAAATGGATGATGTGATCAAAGACAATATAGATAAAGATTTGGACCGACTTTTAACTAACGATAATTTTCCACCCTTTAAAATTGATCCAGGAAAATTAACGAGTATATACTGTTGCGTTTGTGGATCGACTTCGTTCAATGCCACCGCTTTCGGGTAAATTTAAAATATGGAGTAAAATTGTTTGGTTATTTAGAGCATTACATTTTACCTTTCTTACTATGGGCTTACCACTCAATAAATCTATGGTCGCTGTTTACTTAAAAAAAACAAGAAAAATATAAAAAAGAGATTAACCAACCTGTTTAAGGCTAATAAAAAAAATTATTAATGTTTATTTATTTTATCTTAAAAGATACACCCTTTAGGGTTCTTGCCGTTAAAAATTCTCGCTAATTTTTGTAGGTTTCAGATGGGGATATCTTATTACAGGCAGTATAAATGGTCATTCAAAAAGTATAAAAGAATGGGTTTTATTAATCGGTCACTGAATAAACACTGCTTTATTGTAAGCAACATCTTTAACTTTTTTTTGTCTCGAATGGACCAAAGGTGACGTTAAATTTCACAAAATAATAGTCCATATACCCGTGGCAAAAAAAATGCTCATTTATATTTTCTAATTAATTTTATTTATTTATTTTAGGGTTTTGGAACAAGTCGGAATTGAGGATAAACGCATACACATATTTTCAGGATGATATCTTAACTTTTTCAATGTTGTATGACAACAAAATTCTCATATATATCAATAATGCATTCCACATATACATATTTCGTGCAATACCACAAACAATTGATATCCTTCCTTACAGAAATTTATTATACTGCTTTTTTACCTATTTTTTAAATATATTTTTCAAATCAATTGTCACATTTATTTTAGACACAATGATAAATTATGTATTTGTCTTCAATATATTTCTCACAATTTAGATTTGGAAATAAAAAAATGAGTTAATTTTTTTTTAAATTGTTATCATATATTTAGCCAACGTTAATGCATCCACCAATTAATTTTAATTTAATTTTTTAGTTCGAGATATATTTTTATTTTCAAATTTATGGAATACAATTATAAGTTTAATATTTAAGAAGATTTTTTGTTAAGCCAAACTAATATTAGTATATTTGCAGTGGTCAAAAAGTGTGTTTTATATTCATGTTCTATTAAATATAAAAACAAAAACACATTTTAAGGTAAATAAATTGCATTAATTTGTAGCTCTACAGATTAAAAAAAAATACAAAATAGTATCAAAAATATCAACGTATAACACTTGTTTACAAAATTTCCCAAGACCTTACTATATATTATAATTTATCCTTCCTTTAGGCAAACTATCCTAAACTAACCAAAAGTACTAGTGACCTGAGACTTCAAATTAAAAACATTAAAAATAAGATTCGTATAAATAAGTCAAGTAAAACTTTAATTTTTTAATAAAAACAAATTAATGTAGTTTTATTACATTTTCAAATTAAAATTAAAAAATATTTCCACCCGCATACAATACCATTTGTTTATACAAAATTGTCCAAACTTAATAAGTAAATTTTTTGATTTAATTTAACTTTAAAGGCTTTTACATTGTCCTCAATTATAAAAAAGAAATTGAATTTGATAAAATTTAAATAAAGGTTTATAAAAAATATATATTTTTTTAAAGCTATAATTGTCCACAAAAATAAAAGTGTACACCTTCTGTAACTTTATATCAATCTAATTTATAAATAAAAATATAATTTTTATTTCAAAATTTAAGCATATTAAATAAGTTAAATAATTTAAGGGCGCAAAAATTTATGATATATTCCAATGTGTACAGATAGGGGTAAAAATTGGTTTGGCGACAATAGGTGAAAAAGGGTAAATTAGGTGTGATTGTAGCATAAATTTTAAGCTTAGCCTAATTCGCAGCGAACTTTGCTTTAAATTAAAATAAGAATTAAACTCAAGATAAATTTGGCAAAAAAAGATGTAAAAGATTTTATTTTATACCATTTATCCACAAAATTTAATTTTCCATGAAATTAGGCAAATCACCTACATTTGATATTTCCTGATTTTAAATCTGTTTTATACATGTTAGCATGTAAAATTAATAAAAATTTTGCAGTTTCTGTTTCCCCTTGCTTGTCTTCACGTCCAAAAAAACGAGTAATATTTGAAAAAAAAAACTGTTAAAAATTTATGTAATAAAATATCATATCATTTGGAGCTGCTTGTTTTAAGGTGATCTTTATTAAATAAATATAATCTCCATTATAAATCACTTGTGAAATAATATATAACAAATAAATAGGAATCGATAACGTAAGTTTTACAAAAAAAATTTGTTTGATATTGTTATAGTTAGCCTTTTGGCGGCGGTAAAACCTTGATTCCCTCCATATACATTTTACTAAACTTATCGAATTCGGCTTCTTTGGATTTATAGTCAATGGCAAAGGGGTGATCGGGAAACTCATCCAAGACCTGGTTCAACAACCTTTCAGACTAGAAATAGCAATACGTGGATTTGACACCGAAAATGTATGTTTTACATTAATGTAAAAATGTATAACCAAGCAAGTTTCTTTTTACATATGTCGACAAATTTCAACGAAAGCCTTTAAAATTATTTAAAGCAAGAAATAATGATTTTAGTAATTGTCATATATACAAATCGTTTTACCATTTATAAGATTAAACTTATATAATTTATATTTTCTTATAATCAAAACATATATTTTTTTTAATGGCTTAGTATATGGTACACATTTAGTTTAGTTTATTAAACCATCCAAGCTTTTGTATGGCATAAACAGAAAAAGTCAAAAAAATTGGAACGATAGTTGTTGTCGACATACGTTGAAATCTTAGATAGTTTTTTGTATAAAAAACAATAAAAAAAACAATGTTTTTATTTAGAGTTCATTAATTTCTACTTCTTGGGGCTTATTGGTCAGCTGGGATACCGCAATCAAATTAACCAACGTTTCAGCATTATTTGCATCCTACATATTAAATATAAATATATTTATATATGTCATAAAATTAAGAGAAAATTTATATAACTTTCTCTAAAGCATCTCTCAAATAAGTTTCGGCATCTTCAAAGTTTTTCAATATTACATGCGCAGAAGATAAACCATTTAACAAAATAACAGAGGGTGGGTATTTATCTACATATTCTTGAAAGATGTACATTGCTTCTTGGGCACCTTTTTCTGTACTCTAAACATTTATAAAATTTCAGTTGATTTAATTAAATAGATCAATAAATTAAAATTTATAAAAATAATAAAACAATTATTATCAACATTCTCTTCTATTTGCCATAAAGGTAAAGTGGCCCCTTTAATAGATCAATAACTCCAAAACAGAAATATATAATTACGACAAAAAGTGCAATTTTAGATTTTCTTTAATCTTTATAAGTAGGCCTTCAAATACTTTTTCCAAAATAAAAATTTTTCAAAAATATAAACTCACTTTGAACTGCCCTTTGGCATGGGAAACTAAAAGGTTTGCATTGGGGTGTTAATTATTTTGTGTAAAAAATCCTAAATGATAATAGCAAAACACAAACAGGATAAAATGAAAATATTTTCTACTAAACATAAAATTTTATTAATTTTGATTTAAAAAAACCTTTTTATACGATTTTTAGTATTAGTGTTTTATATAAAATAAGGAGATTTATAATTAAGTTTTTGTGTTTTATTAACAATACTAATCATCCCCATTAAAACTATACAAATTTTTTAGAAAATTTGAAACGTTATTCTTCCAAAAATAAATTTTGATTTAGAGTTTGGGTTAGTCTATGCCAATTAGTTAACAAATGAAAATAAAAATTAGTGGAAGAACATTTTTTATATTTATAAATTTCTGAGAATAAAAATAAAAATTGCTACAAAAAAATAAGGCCTGATAATATGACTAAATTTTTAAAATTTTAACCAAATCATCTTCTCTATTATCTTTTAAATTGCTCAAACTAATGTTAAAAAAATTTGCGTAATAAACTTATTTATGACAAATTATAATAATAATTTTATTTAACATATCAACAGTTTTTATAAATTTTCAGCAATATTTATATTGCAAAAACAACACATCATAAAAATTGAAGTTTGATAATAAATTTAAAAATTGACCTGTAAAACGTAGTTATTTGATTTTAAAATTTGACGAAAATGATAGAATGAACAAAAAAATGTAAAGAATTTGAAAATTGTAAATTAAGAATAGCGATAACCAATCAAGAGGAGCACCTGATTTAAGTAAACTTTATTTATCGCTAATTCTATATTTAACATTAGCCTTGATGGGAAAAACTTAATTTATGGTGACCATGATTACTATTTAAATAAGGTACCCCCTATATGTGATATTTTTAGAATAGTTGTGTTAAGTATAAAATTTTCAGTAATTATAATTTAAATTCGACCTTAGATCAAACAAAAAAAGTATGGTAAAGGAAAGGAATAAAAAGTTAGCAATATACATCTAACGATATACAACACTGGCTCATATGCCCCAACCGCAGGCCTCCTATCTCTCCTATAGATCTCTGAATCAATCCATCCCTAACTGCCCTCAAGCTCAATCTTACAACCAACTTCCAACGAATGGAGCAATAAACAAAACAACATACTAAAACATTAACATATGTAGAAGTTTAACGTTGTGACTTTTCAGAAACTATTTCAAATTTTGATATGAGGTTTTAATGTTGAAGAAAAACATTCTAAAGAAATGTAAAATATTTGATATATCATTTCAAGTATAGATTTTTAAACATATAAATAAATTAAATGAGGATTTAGTTTTTATGTGTTATATAATACAATTAGTCAAGAATTAAAAAATATAAATTTTTATTCATGAATATATCAAATTTATAAATTATACTGGACAACAAAAAAAAAACAACACAAACAATTTTTTGAGGGTTTTGTAGAGAATTTTCTTGCGATAACCATCCCGGGTTTAGTTTGGCTTCCAATTTTTTTTTAAACCGCGTCCAAAGTTCAGAAGAAAATGCAAAATAATTTTTTTAATATTAATTCTACAAAAAATCTATTGGCATATTCAGATTCCTTATAAAAAAACAAATCTAAAAAAGGTTATTACAAAAATTTTTAGCAATTTACTTTCAAGTTATTTAGGATCAAAAAACGGAGTTTATGACAAAAACCACTAATTTTACAAAAATGTAAAAATAACAAAAAAATTAAATATTAAAAAATAATTTAAACCCCTTACGTTAATAATGAATGTTTTCGTTATTTAAATATATTTTTAAACTTTTGTTACTACCCATAGGTTTTATGATATAGAAGCCCAAAATACCCCCAAAATTGAAAAATCTCAACTTTGACACCGAATAACTAAAAATCTGAGGCCTTGGTTAAAATTCTGATTTCATATTCGTAATCAGCGCCAAAACTTGACTAAAAACCATAGTTGCCATAAATGTTGCTTAGGGTCGTCTAAATTTTGTTGTCCAGTGTTATTTGAAATAAAAGAACTAAAAAGCCATAACATATCTCATTTGATGTATTTTTAAAAATTTGCGAAATCCAAGGCAAGAAATTTTTTTTCACGGGTGTAAATAATATTCGTCAATAAGCAGTGAGTCAGATTAATTATAGTAACTTCAAGTTTAATTCTAATCACTGATCACATAGGTTGAAATTGTTTTGAAGTGAATGTAAATTTCAATTTGACAAACTATAACCTACTATTAATACTAGTCAAACTTATAGGCTGTTATTTTTAAAATAATTATCACTACTCAAAACTGTAAACCTTTTTTTTGTAAAGTGGAAACAAAATAAAAATGTATTTTGGCTATTTTGATAAAAGTCGTAGGTAAAAAAATATTTTGCCAAACACTTTGTTTTATTTATTTTAATTTTTGTAGCATATTTTGACAAAAAACTCATGTTTCATTCTTACCAAAATGTCTTTCAAAGTTGAGAAAATATTTTGTATTATTTTTTAACAAAAATTAGCTTCAAACCAGGCACGATTCTAGACCCCTTTAAGGGATTGGGGGGCATTGCCTTCCCCCCCCCCCCCCAAAAAAAAGTGTTTGATTTTACCCCTGCCCCCCCCCCCCCCCCAAAAAGATACGTATAAATTTTATTTTTGCCCATCCACCCCCATATCTCCCCCAAAAATATCTAAATATTACACAGGTCAACAAATATTTATGTCAGAAACTTGACTTTTATGAAAACATAAAAGAATGCATCCCCATGATGACCTAATCTCATATATGTTTTTCGTTTTTCTGTTTCTTCCGTCTTTGGCTCCTTAGATCCGTCTATAACGAAAAATGGCCTTTTTTGACTAATTTAAATATACCCAAAAAGAAAAAATTTAAAAATCTTTTTTGCATATAAAAATCCTTTGTGACTTATATTTTTAATCACAATAATGGAAAATAAATTTTATTAATACGTCAAGATCATACATCGGCATATAATACAAGTTTCGCGTCCAAACTTAAATACGACACGATATATCATCGCTTTTTAATAAAAATATTATTTGAAGTTTAAATTTAACAGTTTAACTATTGTGAATATGCAAAAATAAAATTTCAATTTATTTTTGTTTATGAATCTTTTTTGGTTTTTTACCTTTTTTCTAAAATTTTCAATGTTTATAACTGACTAACTAAGTTTGATTAGGAAAAACGGTAAAGGAAATGATATTACCTAAGATGGCAGGTTTGATCTCTGTAGTTAACTCATAACTCTCAAAAAATTGTTGACCTGTGTTATTATTTTAAGTGTTTGCATTTCAACACTTCTCATCCGCTAAAGAGATCTAACTAACCCAGAAATTATTTGTGCTGTTTAAAGATTTAGAAAAATATGGTGTTACAGAAAGTTGTATATTTGTGAAAGCAATTCATAAATCTGATTCCAACAATTTCCTCACATGTCAACAATCTTTTGTTAGAATATAATCTAGAACCAAAGAACCTGATGGCAAAATGCTACGATGGGGCAAACGTAATGTGAGGAAAAAAAGTGGTGTTCAGGTATTTCTAAGCAAAATGGCTAAACACCATGTCCCGTCCAACTGCTTTGACCACCGATTGCTTCTTGTTGTAAAAGATTGTCTTGAAATTTTAAGTGAAGGGAAAAATTTTTTTGATATTTTTTTTCCCTCCATAAATTTTTTCAACATGATGCGATCAAGGAAATAAGTGAATGTGGGACCATATCCCACGGCTGTTGCCCCATTGGTGATGTGGTCACTACAACACCATTGTTTTTTAAAAAATAATTACATAAAAATAATTAAATACTTTAAAAATTAAAAATAAAAAAGTTTTGTACCTTCATTGTTTGTTAGAAATTAAACAATTAAGAAATACAAATACATTTACAGATTTATTTAAACACTGTTTTGATATAAATAATACTTTTTTAAATGACAATAATTTATAAATAGATAAAAGAAAAACTAAACCTAAAAATTTTTCTGATTTTTATTTATTTTCTACTTATAAGTTTGAGAATAATTTAATTATTAATGATAAATTAAAAAATATTTATTTTAATATTATTGATTTTTTTAATAATAGATTTTTTACCTATAATAGTTGTTTAAAATCTTTAGATTCCCTTAATAAATTGATTATCCTTTTTTTAAATATAAAGAAATTAGTGCCTCCTTTAAAAATAAGTAATATTGACAAAAATTCATTATCTAAAGAAATTGATGTAAAAAATTTTTTAATAAAAAAAATTAATAAATACAAAGAATGTGTTACTAATGAATTTGTTATATTTTTATATGATTACAAAGATGCGTTTCCTAATTTATTTAACATTTTTTCTATAAGTTGTTATTTAGCTTAAGGCTGAGTTGTGAGGCCACATTTTTAATAACAAAAAGTTTGAACATGGATTTAATTGGTGTACATGTATATTTTTTGTTGTACCAAAGGAAACGGCTAATTTTGCTGCCAAAAGTGGCAAAAACTGCCACCCTCATTCACTAGTTTTTTTGCCCCCCCCCCCCCCCTCAAATGGAAAAGCTAGAATTGGACCTGATTCAATAATTGGTTAATACATATAACCCGTTTACAAAAAACTAACAAACTTTCAGGATAAAAGAATAAAAATAATAAATTAACAAAGCCTCAACAAAACTTTTTAATTACTGAAGCCAAGTTGATCCAAGCACTTGATAGCTGTGTTAATGTAGCATCTTCATCTATAGCCTGCATCCTTATAAGTGTGTTTCTTTAAAAATTGACATTTTACCTAAATATTACCTAGCTAAATCAATTCTAAACATTTGCAAATATATTTGTATTAACAAGGATAAACTAAAAACTATATAAATAAGTCATATATTTACCATTCTAAATCATCAGTATCTACAAGTAAATTATAAGCCAATTCATTTTCCTTAATTAATTATATATATAGATATAGCCAACAAAATTAAATTGATAAACATAGATTAAAATACCTTATGTCTAATATAAAAAGTTGAAGCAATTATTTTAAATAGGTTATCAGCTTGGTCAGTGTATTCCTCAATTTTTTCTTCAAAACTTTCCCTACAAATTATAATAGTTAAAAAAAAACTTATTAAGCTGATTTGATAAGAATTGAGCATAAATCATTATTGGGTATAATTTGTAATTGTCTTTCTTTGCAATTTCATCGATAATTAATTTATATTTTTTTAAGGCTAAATAGCTTCTATACACATAAACATCTTTGTGAATATCTAGTTCTTCTGATAACTTCTTTAAAATACATTAAATATAATACATAAAAAGGGGTAAAATAACAATCTAGATAAAACCTTAAGGCGGGATGCAGAGTTTATACAATTTTGATAATTACCTAAATAAAATGCATTTTTAACATCGAAAAGTTGATCATGATCGCTTTTATTATCCTCTTCGGCCATCACAACGTGTTAATTTATAAACAGCTGATTAAAAATAAAGTTCATGTTTTCATAATTTTATTTTAAGTTATGGCTTAAAACCAGAGTTAAAAGAAATCACTTATTAATTATGAGAAAGTGGTTATTTAAACCTAAAGTAAATAATATTAGCATTTAACTATTATATATTTTAGCTCAACGATACTAGGCCTCTTTCCCAATTTTTTTGGGCTGATGAAGATATGTGCCTTACATTAAAAGAGTTAGGCAGTTTTGTGGGTCGTAAAGAACCTCTAAGATGTACAAGAGTTGTTACTAAAATGAGACTCACTCAATGTCACATTCTTTCTCTTATAGAGCAGATGATAAATGATATCGTTTTCCCAAAAAATCGTGTTTCATATAAATACAATAATGGATCACTAGATCAAACTTTTACAGAATATATTAAACATGATTTTGCAACCTTTTATCGTACCTTTAGATTTAAATACCCGGATGATATGAATTTAGGTAATTTTCTATTTTATGTGATAATACATTTACTTTTAAAAAAATAGTTTTTTTTATAAATAGCTCCAACTATAAGCAACAATATTTCCATTGTATTTGATGAAATGACATTCCGTAACTATGATGTGGAACCAAACCCCTCATTATCAACGACTCTGAATGTATCAACTTTACGATTAAGAGAAAATTTGTCTGAAACTATACCAACATTTCAGAATTATTCTTTATATTTGGAAGCCTCAAATTTTAATACAGGCACACTAAATGCCAGTAATATAAATGGAATTACAGCATCTTTTCCTGAGTATAATATAGGCCAAATTAGACACAATTTTGATACCACTTATAATCATTCAAGCCTCCAAAATAATTATTTATATGATAACCAAAATTCACCTCCATACCCAGGCTTTATATGGTTTGTTGCTGAAGTGAGAATATTTACACATGATTAGAAAAATATATAACAGTTAAGTTAAGTTGTTGGAATTTTTACAACATTATAATATTATCCCATTTATTATCATTTTTAATAATACTTACAAACTTGACCCTGGACATCTATAATAATTGATTGTTTTTTAGTACTTCAGGATTCAAAAAATATTTAAATTCATGTTCTTTATTTTAAATTTATTTAATATTCTTCTTGCTAAAAGGATTAAATTTTTCTTTAAATATTAAACCTGTTGTAGATCTAAAAAAATATTAAACATGTGTCATAAGCCTCTTTGGAATTGAAATTAAACCTTAAGTTATAAAAATGATGTGTTAAAAAATTAATTAATATAAAATGATTTCCTTCTCTATGATATAAATAAAAAGAAGTTTATAGCATATTTTTATCAAATTTTAATATAACCATTTTACTTAGTAAAGGTTAAGTGACATTAAAGACATAATATAATCATATAACCTAAGTCTATGTTTAACACATTAATTAAAGTAATAATTTTTTTAATTATTTTTTTTTAGAAAATTGGATTATTTTATGTTTTATATAAAACATGCATTTATAAAATTTCAAATTAAAGAATAGTTTGGCAATGGGGTTAAACAGCCTCATTGCTTAGTAATAAAAAAGATTAAAATGTTTCTTTTTTAGCCAAAGCTAGGAAAAGCTCATATTCATCTTTAAGAAATTATAAAGGTTATTAACTTTAAAAAAGGTAATACTAAAATTATTATAGGATTTTTGCATAAGTGTAAAATCTTTTTTTAATTAAAATTACTAATATCTCATTAAAATTTAAAAAAACAAAAAATGATTTAGTCATAAAATGGGCTTTTGCCCAGCTCTGTTTATAGCCAAAAATCTCTATATTTTTCAAATATCTTTGTCGCCTTTTTAGTGTTTAGCCGTCACTAGCTTAACAGATCCTGTGAGTGGTAATGAACATCCAGAAGAATATAGAAATCTTATTGCTCAAGCCAAACGTTTTGTAACAAGTCTTGATTTACTTCGTAAGTGTTTACGAACCCAGGCATTAATTGATCCATCTATATATTCCAAAGAGGTAGGCTATTTTTTTTAATCTTCCTTAAGGCACGTGTAAAGTAAGTTTTTATTTTAGTAAAATTTTAAACACTCAGAAAATTTTAAAAATTTCAATATTTTTTAAAAAAAAATTATTTCAGAAAAAGCATTTTATGTGCATTAACTAAATTTGGCAGCTTTTTAAAAACATTTCCTCAAAATTTTGAAAATTTTATGAATATAAAAACTCACTTTGTGCCCTTATATGTGTTTAGAAGTTTCTTGATTTATATATTATAATATTGACATTTCAATATATTATTAGTATATTTTTGCAAAACTTTTTAACCTATTGATTTGTTTATATACAGATTATTCGAGCCTTATCACTATTTGATCGAATGTTTGCTCAATTTGAATTCAGGTTATTTAGAATTAATTTTTATTTGTACATTTTTTATTTTTTTACCACAATCCAAAAACGGGGTAAGGGCACTTGCAAAGGGAGTTTTTATTTTTGTGAAATTTTCAAAATTTTAAAAAATTTTATTTTGTAAAATAACGCAAATTTTCAAAAAGTCGCCAAATTTAGTTTGTGCACATAAAATGCTTTTTCTGAAATAAAATTTTTTAGTATGAAAAAAATAAAGTTTTCAGATAAAAAACCCTAAGCTAACTAAACTGCATGTACTGAATAAAAACGGCTAAAGAGAAATATTTTAATATTATGGCGTGTTAATTTCAGATTTTTGGTTATAGTATAAGTTTAATTATACAACTTGAACAAGATAATCTGGATTATGCTAGGTTATAGATAGGTAAGGTCACACAAATTCATGTCATTTATTAAACACTCATTTATGGGGGTTTATTCATTATTTATTGTATTTACTCATTGATCAGCGATTCAGATATGTAAAATTAATCAGATCTATCATTTGGAATTAATACCGTGGTGTTTTTTTTTGCTCTTTGTAAGCTTGCTTGCTATAAAAGTTTAAAGTTTATGTATAATATAGGTTAACAAAAAAATGTTTAAAACTAAAAAAATTTAATAATATTTATTCTTTATATAGCTATGTTAGTTATATGGTGCCCGTTAAAACAATTGCCGAATATGAATCGTTACAAGAAGTCATTGTGCTTTTTTCTGAAACACTCGAAAAGTTTTAATATAATTTGTTTTATTATTTTATAAGTCTCGTATATTCAAAATTTTTACACAGGTCAATATTAATGTAAAAAAAAAGTTTATGAAAACATGCATACCCATGATTGCCTTCTTTTATATATTTTCCGTTCGTAGTTTCTTCCGCCTTTGGCTCCTTAGATCCGTCCTTATTAATAATATGGCCTTTTTTGACCAAATTAACAGTTTTTGCGACCTCGAGAACACTAAAAAAAAATTAAAGATATTTTTATATAAAAATTTCTTGTAACTTATTTATTATCTCAAATAATGAGAAATATAGCTCCAGCATTTAGATAATAGTTAACATTTCGCGTCCAAATTTGGCTGACACCATATACGGTGTTTAACAAAAATATAATTTGAAGTTTAAATTTAACAGTTTAGTTGTTGGGAATATGCAACAAAAAAATTCAAATTATTTTTGATTTTGTATCTTTTTATTGTTTTTTTGACATTTTTTTTTTAATATTTATAATTGATTTACTAAGTTTGATTAGAAAACCTTAAACGTATTTGAAAATCCCTGTCAGGTTTGATTTCTGTAGTTAGCTCATAATTCTCAAAAATTTGTTGACCTGTGTTATTGAGGAAAAAATATTAAATTATCAAAACAGCGGAGATTGTGAATATTGATGTATGAATTTAAATTCTTTAGGGCCATTAAAAGAGGCTACCTTACTCACGAACTTGTAGACAACTACGATCCCACTGTGATGTTTAGTCTTCCTCGCCTCTCTATCATTTAGTAATGAATATAAAAATTATATCGTTTTTATATTCAAATTAAAAATTCTCCAGCCTTGATATTTAATCCCGGTTTTTTATTTTAGGCCCGCCCGAGTGTACAATTACGACCTGGAAATTTTTATATTACAAGCTTAACATTTTTTACTTTAAAATTACCAATAAAATACCAAGTGTAGAAGTATTACCTATAAACGCATGTTAATATATATCTGATTTTTAGATCTTGTTAACATTAGATAAAAAAAATAAGGCAGGGCGGGCTATTGGGTCCTGACTTTTATCGAATTCACATTTAACTTTCCACCAACCGAATGTTTGTCTTTGATAGTCTTTTATGACAAATTAGTGGCGTTTTTTGTTTATTCACTAGAGCAAATGTTCTACCTTAATCAAATCATGTTTTTTTTACTGTTTCTTGATACCTTGTAAAATTTAAAGTTATGGGAAAACGTCAACCTTAGTGTTTCTTACACAACTTATTTAAATTAAACTAAGATCCTCACATTGGGTTCAAACTAAGCAAGAATTATACTATTATCAGGCTTATTTGTTTTTTCCTTTTTACCGTCAGATAATATTTCTTTCGTCCACACTTTCAAAAAAACAAAAAATTTTCCACTTCAAGGCTCATTTACTATAATAAATTACACATAATTACTTGTAATATTTTTAGGCACTTTATTTTTTCAAAAATGTTTTTTAAATCGCGATGGCTAGGTTGAGAAATTTGTAACACGAATGCTACATTAGGTTCATACTGAATCCAATTTTAAACCATTTTAAATTCAAGAGTTTTAAAGCTATGGATTTTGTTTTATTATTATTTAAAAGAAAAATACGTGCACTTTCATTATAAATTAATAAAAGTTATTATTAATGAGTACTGTAAATTTTATTTAATTAAAACAGAAACAAACCTGAAAATTAAATTTTTTTATTTTACCGCATTAAATAAAACTTTTAATATTAAATGTATCAATATTTTTGAATAAAATGTGTTCTTAAGTCTACATTTTTAAAAAGATTTATGAGAAAAAATTATTACAAAATAAATTATTTTAGGCCATCATTTTAAAAATAAATATATTACAGAACTATTAAAACAATAAATATTTTTAATTTTTTTCAATTTTATTTAAACCACAGGTCAACAATTTTTTGAGAGTTATGAGTTAACTACAGAGATCAAACCTGCCATCTTAGGGAATATCATCCGTTTACCGTTTTTCCTAATCAAACTTAGTTAGTCAGTTATAAACACTGAATATTTTAGAAAAAAAGGTTAAAAAAACCAACAAGATTCAAAAACAAAAATAAATTGAAATTTTATTTTTGCATATTTACAATAGTTAAACTGTTAAATTTAAACCTTAAATAATATTTTAATTAAAAACCGATAATATATCGTGTCGTATTTAAGTTTGGACGCGAAATATTTTGTATTATCTAAATGCCGATGTAAGAGCCTGATATATTAATAAAAAAAAATTTCCATTATTTGTGATTAAAAATATAAGTTACAAGGAATTTTAATATGCAATAAAGATTTTTAAATTTTTTCCTTATAGGGTATATTTAAATCTGTCAATATGGTCAAAAAAGGCCTTTTTTCGTTATAGACGGATCTAAGGAGCTAAAGACGGAAGAAACTAAGAAAAAAGAAAAACATATATGAGATTAGGCCATCATAGGGATGCATTCTTTTATGCTATCATAATAATCTCGTTTCTGATATAAATATTTGTTGACCTGTGTAGTAGTCTCGAAATTGACCATGTGTTGTCCAAATTTACTCCAGAACTCTTTATTTCGAAACAAATTTTTTTATTAGGCTTAGAGCAAATTTTATATACTTTAAATTATTATATGTTTAAGAAAGGTATAAAAATTTGAATAATAAATCATTTAAGATGTGCTGGGGCCCTTATTGACCCAACAAAAACACCCGCCTATTAATTCAAATTTTTTACCTTAATATTTTTAATTTTGAAATTTAATAAATTTGGCAAAAAATATTGTTTTTCATTTAACTCAAAGATATGAATGACTTACGTATAGAAACACCTAGTTTGTTGTAAAGTCGCATTAATGTCACATTTGAAATTGTTACTCATTTTTTTATGGTAGGATTAGAAAAAAGGTAATGAAAAATGTATAAATAATAAAAAATAATTATAATTCACTTTTAGATTTTTTATTTTTATGGTCTTATATCAATTAATATTTAAATGGTTGTAAAGTATTTGCAAACTAATTATTACAGATTTGCCACTTTGTCCTTTACATGAAGTGCGATTCTATAGTTTTTTTTTCTCTTTATACAGTAGCCCTCGGGATCAGGAGCTAAGCTAAAATGGAAATAACTTTAAAAAGAAAAATAGAATATTACCACAGGATAAAATGAATTTAGGCAAATGAAATAGGTTTAATTTCAGCAAGAGTCATGAGTCCTTTAAGTTGGGTCTCTCGAGACAAATTCCGGCCCCAACAAAAAGGTTATTAAAGTAAAAATAAAAGCTAAAACTTTAAAACAATTTCTTATGGCTTTTTAAATAAGACCTAAAAGTATTAAGATTAAGGATACTCTTTTAAAAGCAGATATACGAGGTAAAATAGATGGTGGTAAAAGACAATAAGCCCAAACTTGGCGAAATTTAAATAAAATTAGATTTAAGATAAAAGTCTAATTAAATTTCATAAATCGGTGAAATCGGTTATATGTATTTATTTGTTTGATTAGTTTATACTAGAGATCAAAGTCGGGACAGGTAAGCTCGCCCGCCAAAAAAATAAATTACCGGCTGGGCTGGGCTGGGCTGTTTTTTATTTTTGCCTGATTTTTTTCAACTATTTTAAACAAGAACTTAAATTGATAAATTCATTATTACACCATGCGTATTTATTCTACACTCTGTATTTTATTAACAAAGCAAAATTTTTTTTTGCTTAGAATATAAAATATTCGAGCAGGGTCTAATAAAAACCAGATTTTGGGCAGGGCTGGAATATTGCCTCAGTTTGAACTCTAGTTTGTTTATTATTTAATAGTAAAAAAGTCTTATCCATCTATATTAAATATATTCAATATTATCAAAATAGGAGATATGCATCGTCAAAAAGAGTATAATGAGTATTTTTACAAATAAAATATCCAAAATATTACATTTTTTGAGGAAAAAAACGTTATTTTGACCTTAAAGTTGAACATAACATATTTTTTTAAACGTGGATATTTGTACAGTTATATTACAAGTAATCTTGGAAATTTATTGTATACATTATTACAGAAATTTATATAGCTATAGTTTAATTGATCCTTATAACCAAAACCACTTAAATTATAAAATTTATATTCAAAGCGGCATAATAACATCACCAAACGGGCCGATCAAGTTTGAAGCTACAAATTTGAATAGAAATCCATTGCGCAATAATAAAAAGGAGGCTAAGATGTCACCCATATTTAAACCCTTTACAAACCTACTATACCAAATAAAGTATACAAATAACACTAGACAACAACAAAAACAAAACGATTTTTTCACGGTTTTGTAGAGAATTTTTTTGCAATAACGATTCCAGGTTTAACTTTTTTTCCAATGCCTCCATTTTTTTTTAAACCGCGCCCAAAGTTCACAAAATTTCTTTAACTATTAATTTTCTAAAAAATCTATTGTCGTATTCAGATTTCTTATAAAAAACCTATCTAAAAAAATTACAATTAAAAATTTTTTGCAATTTACTTTCAAGTTATTTAGGATTAAAAAACGAATTTTAAGAAGAAAATCACTAATTTTATAAAAATGAAAAAATAAAAAAAAATAAAAATTATATAAAAATTTAAAAGCCTTGCGTTAATAATGAATGTTTCCGTAATCAAAATATACATTTTAACTTTGGTTACTACCAATAAGTTTTAGAGGCCCAATATTCCCCCTAAATAGAAAATTCAACTTTGAAACCGAATAACTAAAAATCTGAGGCATTGGTCAAAATTCTGATTTCATATTCGTATTTAACACCAAAAACTATAGTTGCCATGTTGTCCAGTGTAATCAAATAATTTAAGGAAAATTAATTCTCTAAATTAATGGTAAGTAATAAATGATAGGATCTTATTGATGTTCTAATTAAAATCATATATTGAACGGGGTTAGGAAATTCATTGACATCCTTTCGCCTGATGAAATAACTTATCTCGAAACGTCGGTATGCAATCAGGATACGTTAACATCAAATCTGGAATTAAGTCCACCTGAACGTATTAAGAATGCGTCAAAAACTGAACACCTTTTCTTAGACTCTTTTAATTGTCGACCTTTGCCTCGAAGAAGGTTGCGGAAATTATGTGGAACCACTCATAAAAAACGAGCATTGAAAAAATATCATTTTCCGAATACACATATCATTTTAGCGAAAAAACGATCTTTATACAACTACACTTCCCCAATCAAGGTCTTCTCTGGCGGTACTATTTCAACAAAACACATAAACTATTCCATTAATCGCGAGCATTCATCTCAAAGGCGTAATGTTGGGAAGAAGCACTCCAATGCCGTAAAAGCGAATAAAAGAAAAGTAAATAATTTACAGATTGGAGCATTAAATATGATTGCTGCAGGGCCGAAATCTGTAAAACCTTGCGGCGATAGCATTAATATTGATAATTGTGGAATTGTTGCGGCTGCAAGTTACTAAAGCCAATCGCCACAAATTAAAAACATATACAACTTCTCCGGTCCTCTTAAAATCATGTGAGAACAAAGGTGGGCAAAAGCCGGTTATACGCAAAGAGCTTTTGCACCGTCTCTTCCTTTGCATTTCCGGTATATTTTAAATGCTAATTTTCGCAAATTACACACAGGTCAACAAATTTTGGAGAGTTTTTAGCCAACTACAGAGTTACCTGCCGTCTTGAGTGTTTTCATATCCATTCACCGTTTTTTAATCAAACTTTTTAAGTCAGCTATAAACATTGATAAATTTAAAATGTTAAAAAAACGAAAAAGTTAAAAAAAATTTTTTTGTATTTTTACAACAGCTAAACTGTTAAATTTAAACTTCAAATAAGATTTTCATTAAACCCGATAATAAATCGTGTCGTATTTAGGTTGGGATGCCAATTCTTTATTATTAAATTATTGATGTAAGAGATTGATACACTTAATATTTTATCTCATTATTTGAGATGAAAATTGTTGCAATGATTTTTATATGCAAAAAAATTTTTTTAGGGTATTTTTGAGGTCGCAAAATCTGTCAATTTGATTAAAAAAGACCATTTTTTGATATGGACGGAGCAAAATTTCCGAAAGCGGAAGAACGAAAAAGGATAATTTATATAAAGGCCATCATGAGGATCCATTCATATCAGTTTCAAAAACTTTTTTTTCTGTTATTTGTCGACCTGTGTTATTAAATTGTTATAAATAATACCAACCAAAGTTGAGGTTTACATTAAATTTTTTTGTGTCAAGCCTTTTTTCCAAATTGGCAAAAGTTTTTGAGTTGCAATAATGAATTATTGTACCCCTTTTTTTATGATTTTTTTATGTTGTCTTTTTAAAATTTCTCTAAAAAGTCAAATAAATTATTGTAGGCTCTAATGCACAAAAAAATGCTTACTTTAAATGTACTAAACCGTGAGATGACAAGAATTAAATACTTGAACAATTTGAAATATGTTGGAAACACAGGTCAACAATTTTTTGAGAGTTATGAGTTAACTTCAGAGATCAAACCTGCCATCTTAGGGAATATCAAATCCGTTTACCGTCAGGTATAAACATTGTAAAATTTAGAAAAAAAAGGTCAAAAAACATAAAAGATTCAAAAACAAAAATAAATTGAAATTTTATTTTTGCATGTTCACACAAGGTAAACTGTTAAATTTAAACTTCAAATAATATTTTCATTAAAAATATATCGTGTCGTATTTAAAATTGGACGCGAAATATTTTGTATTATCTAAATGCCGATGTAAAAGCTTGATATATTAATAAAATTTATTTTCCATTATTTGTGATTAAAAATATAAGTGACAAGGAATTTATATATGCAATGTAGATTTTTATATTTTTTCTTCTTAGGTTATATTTAGATCTGTCAATTTGGTCAAAAAAGGCCATTTTACGTTATAGACGGGTCTAAGGAGCCAAAGAAGGAAGAAACTAAGAAAAACTAAAAGTATATATGAGATTGGGCCATCATGGGGTTGCATTCTTTTATGTTTTCATTACAATCTCGTTTCTGACATTAATATTTGTTGACCTGTGAAATGAGGATAGAGGATAGTATTAAGATTAAAAAAATTTGTTTTGATAAATGTTTTAAATTTGTTACCTATAAATATACTTTATACTAAGTTTTTGTTTCTTAAACATTTAAGCAGCTTGAAATTGTCAATAGATTCGTCCATTTAAATAAGTTATTTTTTTGCATTATCTTAAGGCGTTGCCGACCAACTTCAAACCAATTTTGCCAGCGATTTTCGGTATATCCTAAAAACGGTTTTTAAAATGCACGAAAGCTACAACAACTTACGCGATACATCTAAATGTATTATGCAGAAATCCGATCCAATTATCATTCCAAACGAATTGAATCGTTCTATCGGTGACACTACCATGCCTATTAATTCAGTATAATATATGATTTTTGTAAAAAAAAAGAATTTTAAAATATTGTAAATCGAAATGTTTATACTATTTTTTTTATTCATCTGATAAACCTATATGGGGTAACTTTTAATCTTTTATACATAATAATATTTTTACTTCACATAAAAAGCAGCCTCCACCTCAAAATTTGTCTCTACAATCGAACTCACTTAATGCCGAGGATAATATTTATGAATCTCTACCAACTATGCAATTAAATGAAGAATCTCAACCAGTTGCAACGGTATAATATATAAATTATAAAATTACAAGTCTTTATTCAAAACAATGATTTGTGTTATAAGCCTTGCAATAAATTTTATATTTGCTTTTGAACTTTTAGAACTAATATATTTGTTTGTTTTCAATATTTAGAATTTAACCTCGTCAACCCAACCTAATTTTTCTACAGGTAATAACATTATTCCCTATCATATTTAACATAGTATATTTTTGGAATATCCTCTGAATTTGCAAAAAAAACTGATTTTTTTCCTACCAAATATTTCTTAACCATTGCATATAAAAGAGTATTTGTGTGTTAAAAGTTAATATGAATTTCTTATTTGCGTAATATTAATTTTACTCAAATGAACTAATAATTTCATATTTGGACTTTATAAACTAATTCAAATTAAATTTATTTATTGTTGATGACATAAATTAAAAACTCACATTGTGCTTTCTTTTAATTCTGTAGTATTGCACGGCGAAGAGCGTCCAAAATCAATTCCACCGTCCTGGGTCCCAGACCACACCTCGGATAATTGTGTTTATTGCAAACTTAGTTTTAACTTCTTACGCCGTCGACATCATTGCAGGAATTGTGGAAAGGTTGTGCAAGATATATAATACATTTTTATTTGTAATTTTAGCTCTTTTTCATTTTTAAAAAATTATTTTATTTTTACTATGTTTTAGGTAAAGAACATTGCTTTTGCCTCTATTTAACAATTTGTGAAAGTATTAATTTTATTTACATTTTATTGCAAACAGATATTTTGTGGTAAGTGCTGTAAAAACTTCACATCTTTGCCACATTTCGGTATACAGCAAGATGTAAGGACTTGCATATCCTGTTTTGCGCAAATCCAAGTCCTCTAAAATTATAATTCTAACCTACGAAAAGTTTTTATAATGTTGAAAATAAACGTTTTATATAACACCATAACTCCGGTCGCATCATCACTATATATTTTTATTTATTTATAAATTTTTTAATATGCCAACCTAATTGTGTTTCATAATAAATATTGTTTGAAGTATTTTTATATTTTATTTATCATTGTTTCAATCTGATAATGCATTTTAAAAAATATAACTTTATCACTGAAATAATTTGTTAGTTAATTTGAATTTTTATAACACTTTTCAAGGCTACATATCATTTGAATCTTAGCATCTTTTTATTTATATAATGTTTTATATTGTACACAATTTTTATAGCTTATTTTTATTATCTAAATTATCACATGTATGTTAACAATATTAGAATATAAACATATCGTTTTATTTTTATCTATCTATATATTTAAGAATAAAGTTATTTATTTGTATATGATTTTCTCGTGTTTGCAAAAATCGATCACAACTTTGTTTAAATACAGTAAATATATATGATCTGATAAAGATTATGCCTTTTTTTCCGAAATTTTCTAGTCTCTGCACATCTAATTTATTTTACTTTTACTTTTAAAATCATATATTTGATTCAAGTGCTATTATAGCTTTTTACCATTATTAGAGTCATTAAATTTTGCGAGCTTAGGCTGTTTCAGTGTTTTTGAATTGTGATATTTTTGTAAGAACGACTTTGATAGTATCCGCAAGGCTGAAAAACATATACAACCGTCCCGGAAAATGATATATTTGTTAGCCTGATGGGTTTATGCTCGTTAATTTTTGGAGATATTAGGAAAAAGGTTTTGAGAGGTTTGAACATTTGATATTTAAGGATTTTTTGGATATAATCTTGATAAAAACACTATAATTTTTTAGTTATGCCGTAATAATAAATTAAATTCATAAATGTTTAAACTGCGATTATAAATTGCCCTGTTGACCTTAAACTTAATTTGTTTTATATTTCGAATTGCCAAAAGTTTTCAATTTAATTAAAAAAATATGTCTCGAATAAGATCACACACGAAGTTTGTTGCCGCCACTTTCAAAAGATATTTCTATAGCCTTATATCGAGCCGTCTTTTGTTTCGTAATCCATTAGCGTTTTCGACGATTGTTGTAGGACACCATTTGTTAAAACTATTTTTTTTTTCATTAAATTGAGGAATTTAGCGCTCTAATTAACCTTGCGTCGTGCTAATTTTCTGACAAACTAGCTAAATATTATGAGAATAGTTAATTTTATTGAAACTCGGCAATAATGAATTAAGATTTTTCCACAATCCTCTATTTGGTTCTGGCGAAATTTCGTTTTACCGCTACTATTCTATAAACTTAAAAGAAAGCCGTATGAATAGGTCTAGATTCTACATCGACCGTGAGCTTTTTCAGTTGAGCGTACCGGACCAGACCAAAATAATTAAGGATAAATTTTTTTAGCGATTCTTAATAATCTATTTAATTTTGGATATGTGGAAATTTTTTATTACACAGGTCAACAAATTTTAACTGCACAACCGTGAATTTTATAAAAACATTAAAAAATTTATTCCCATGATGGCCTTATCTTATAAATATATTTCTTTTTCTTAGGTCCTTCCGGCTTCGGCTCCTTATATCCATCCATATCAAAAAATGGCCTTTTTTGACCATACTGACAGATCGAGAATACCCTAAAATTAAAAAATTAAAGATTTTTTTTTTATTTAAAAATTCCTTGTTATTTTTATCATCTCAAATAATGATAAATATAGTTTCATAGTATATCAAGCTCTTACATCAGCATTTAGATAATACAAAATATTTCGCGTCCAAACTTGAATACAACACGATATATTATCAGTTTTAAATAAAAGTTTTATTTAAAGTTTGAATTTATCAGTTTATTTGTTGTAAATATGCGAAATAAAAATTCAATTAATTTTTGTTTTTTAATTTTTTTTGGCATTTTGCCTAAAATTTTTAATGTTTACTGATTAACTAAGTTTGATTTGAAAAAACGGTAAACGGATTTGAAAATCCCTAAAATGGCAGGTTTGATCTCCGTAGATAGCTCATAACTGTCAAAAATTTGTTGACCTGTGTTATACACTAAAAACTTTATTCTTTTTTCTTATTTGTAAAAAGCGGGTAGGGTAGGGCCGGTCCTAATTTATTTTGAATAGGGTTTATAACCTATGATATTGAAAAAATGTAATAAGTTTTAGGCGGGTGGTAGAAATTTGCTTAGGGGTGTCGAACTGCTGGCGGGCGTGCCTTTTGAATTTTACCGAACTAAAATTATTAGCTGCTTAGCCGATCATAAAAAATTTATTACTAACGGACTGGGCTTATTGGCTTGTTGGCTTTATCATATTTAAATTCGCCTTGAGGAATTAGTAAAAAAACACATTTAAATTATTTTAACCAAAAAGGAAAGTAAATAAATACGGGCGCGACTCAAAATTTCGATACTGTGTTAATTAAGTCAATTGCACAGTATATTGCAACTACAATATTGTTTCAATAATTCAAGGATAAAATTTAGCTAATAGCGTAACTATAAACAAACGTTATCAATATTAAGTGCATTAGTCATTCATAATGTATTACAAGCCGTATATGGAATGGCAGAAGATATTTCAAAAATTCTGCGAAAAGCCGCTAGACTTTAAAATTTTTGTGCGAAAATGTATGATTTCCGCATAAATTTTTGCACAAGTTCGTTTTTTTCTTATTACATAATAGAAAATGAAATATTTTTCCACTTCCCAAAATGTCTAGAAGGTATGAAAAAGATGTTTTGATAAATTATCACCTAACCTAAAACGATTGTCTCATTCAAAACACAATTTAGTATTACATCTTTTTATATTGATATAAAGATAGACATATATTGACTTATTAGCTTAGATATATAACAATAGTCTGGCAGTATGACTGAATATATGAGTTTGGAGCAGTGGTTCATAATTTTGAGCGAGAGCTCAATCATTAAAACAACTCATTGCAATTTGTGTTGTGGGGGATGGGATTCTGTATATATTTGAATTAAAAAACAAAATTCAAATAAGTCTGAAAATATTGAATTTATTCACAACGTTTAATAAAGTAATTATAACTTGCCAAAAATCTGGTTTTAATAGAGGAGTGGGAGCCCGCCTCAACATAACGCCCAAAAAAACTACAATTGAAGTCCTCGAGTATTGTAAACTTTGATTTGGAGATATTTGCCTTTAAGTTTCAGCAACGGCCACTTGTAACCGCTGAAGAGTGCCAACGTCAAAATAAAGTTATCCTACCCCAGCAAAACAAATGAAAGGAACCCTTTTCTCTCATTGCTTTACCTAAATCCAGCCTTTCATTGACAAATATATTTCCACTAAATCGGTAATTAAACGTATCCACACCTCTGCAGTAAATAAAGCCATAGCAAACTATACGATCAACATAGTTTTAAACGGCTAACCCCCTCACGTATCCCCTTTTGAAAGCTCTTTACCCCGGAACATCCGTTCCCACCAATTCCGCTCTGGACACCCCCATCTACTTGCAAACTTCAGAGCACATCTGGACGCAACTTTAAATATTATTTGCTACCACTGCAAATCGCCATCTGACAGTATACAACACTAGCTCATATGCTCTAACCACGGGCATCCATATTTGAATCAATTTATCCCTAGCTGCCCTCAAGTTCAATCTTACAACCAACTTCCAATTATTGGGGCAATAAACAACAACAACAACAACGTCAAGATAAACAACGCTGTATGCACCGCCGACCCCTCAACATGACATCAGCTTAGTTAGGATTTTAGAGGGGGGGGGCACCCTAAAAATGCTTTGCTTATATATAATAAAAGCCTCTTATAGTTATTTTATAAAATTTGTTTTAATTTTACATTTTGTACTAATTAATTTTATTAGTTATTTTATTAGCTTGATTTATTCAGCATTTGTTGTGATTCTCAGCAACTTAAATTTAATATGGTAGCTAAAAAGGTATAATTAACAAAATTTTTAACATTTATATACATACAACATTTAAAATTTATAAAAGCGTTTAAACAAACTTTATTAAAAATTTTCATACATATATAAAACAATAATTTGTAGATAATGAAATAAATAGATAAATATAAAATAATAATTTATTATTTAAATTTTTTAAAAAGGTTTTAACATTTACATCCTATGTTATTTATAGTCGAAAACCAATATGCATTGGGAAATTATCCAACAAATATTTAAGAAAGCGGGTATATAAATTACCAAATTAAATTATAAGAGCTAAATAAGCCACCAACCATGCGCCTGCAACTCTGGCTAATTTTTTATACAATCTTCTAGAGAAGGAACAAAATATTTTAATAACTTGATAAATAGAAACGTGTAAAATTATTTGATTCAATAACATCCTTTGAGAGTCTGATTTGAATCATTGTAAGATTTTTTCAACGAGATAATTTATCTCGATTATATTAGTATTTGTGTTTAATAAACCTGAATCAGATAACCTATCGGTTGCTATGTTGATCGTAACATTATTCATTGTACTGAAATTCCACTCGGCAGTGCAAGTAGTTATTGGAAAGGCCAATCTAATTTATGTAAGATTTTTGACACCATTCAATAAACTTGCATGGCTGTAAAGCTCATTAAAAGAAAGTGTTTTGTAATCAGATCCCTTTGCCCAACGTTCTCTACATATTTAAAATTCACAATGTTATTTAAGCCATAAGATTTTTCTATTTCTTTCTCTAATTTATCTATTTCGGAGTTCTTTAAATTGCAATTGCCTAGAAACAGTTGGCTTAGAGGTGCCAATGTCCAACCGGCCTTGGTCAAGAGATTAACTTGCATAATGTTCTATTTTATGCATGCGCATTTTTCTGAATTTAAAGGCCCAGCCGTTTATAAACGAACTAAGCGGCTAACCTGCATACAACTAACTTTGGGATTAGGGGGGCGCGTTAGTCCATTTTTATCAAAATTATCATAAAAATAAAAAGTCCGCCTGAAAAGAGGGGCTTAAGCTAGGTTTAACTTTCACCCCCCCCCCCCCCTGGCTATAAATCTGCACGACATTAATATTTTCAAGGAGTGAATATCTATTAAGTTCAACTTGCTTCAACATTGGTGCGTGAGTAAACAGATTTCCACAAAATGGGCCAAGGTTTGTGAATAATTGAACCTGACTTGTATAACGTTTTTAATACTATAAAAAGATTAAACATTATAATCGTCTACAATTAAAAGCGATACGACCTAATGGTTGATTGCCAATTTAGAATCTTAATCTAATGCAGCCAAAATTTAAACATTTAGGTAACACACATGAATAATTTGCAATTGCCATGTAAGAAATCTCTAAATTTGTAACGAAATACGGTGTTGATATTGTCGTGTTGCGCTGACATCTAGGCTACGTGTGAAAAGCGAAATTTTATTTCGCGAGGTTTTAAATATGAAACTAGCATTTTGTGGATCAATTCCTGATAAAGTGCATGCATTTCGCTTGCATAATTAAACTATAATGCTTCAATGTATATCTGTAATAAAATTTCTAACTCGTTCGTTTATGATAAAAAGAAAACTTCAAATTTTTTTTTTTAAAAATACTTGTTTTAAATAGTTTTTTGTGCTTATAAAAAAATTTGATGTGCCAATAAAATATACGTTTTTTCACAAAATTTATTTTTATTTGAAAATTTTGAACAAAAGTTCATATTAAATGTGGCCATATCCATAAAAAAACGCCAAAACGTTGATTTATTTATAAATAACCTCATATTAGGTGTATAAATTATTGGGTGCAAAAAATGAAAATCTGATATGGCACGGACTTACCTGCATTATTACGGCGTGTTTCAGACTTTTTAGGACATTTAAAATGGATCCTTTTGGCTGCGACTTTTGACAAATTTCACATATATCAAAAAAAAAATATGACGAAAGGTAATTTATGTGAACAAAAAAATTTTTTTTGGCCTAATAAATTAAATTTTATTGATGCGTTCCCTGATGAGCCCATTAGGGTATTTTAGTTGTACGTATCAGTCATTGGATACTGAAATACGTGACATATTTTGATCCTGAGAAATACATTTTTGACCTTTCGCACATTCCCGGCCAATTTTAAGAGGCGAGTCAATTTTTTTTTTATTAACATTGAAAATTTTTATTAAATAACAGTTTCATCAAACACAGTTTTTACCGCTCTTCTTCACAACACCCCTTTATCGCTAATTTAGCCGAGAGAATGTGACTCGCACGGAACATTTTGTATGTCAAAACCACTTTTCCTTTTTTATTTTATTATTCTCTCCCATTATTTTAATTTTTTGTCATGACACTTTATTATTAGCGCACACTTTGTATCATTATCATAATTTATTTTTGTTTTTAGCTACCCTTTCTCCATAGGAAACTAAAAAAAAAATTTTTATAACAAATAAATTTTACGAAAGTATAAAAACGACAAAAAAAATTTACTATTTTGAGAAAGTCTCCTCCTTTCTAAGTGTAATTTCATCTCATATGTGCAACAAAACAACCATAATTGACTAATATTTAATTAAAATAAAAAACTCATCCTCAAACCTCTTTGCCGTGCAGAATAGTAACTTACAACTAAATATATAAGTGAAAGTCCTTGATTAATTCCGAGAATATAAAGCTTGTTATGATGCGTATAAAAATATGACCAACTTAAGGCTCTATCTACAAGATATTTCAGTCAATACACGGTGACCCTTAAACCTTCTTATATTTATTCAAATTTTTATATGGGTCCGGAGGCTTCTTGCCACATTGAGTATTTAGAAACCAGGAGTCATTCTCACTGTCCTGGGATGGAGTCAGATACAAGTGACGCTTCTCTCAAACAATACAATGAAACAATTAATCCAACATTTAATCGAATGAAGTTTGAACGTGAAAATTTATTCACGGTAAGTCGTTCGATGAAGCCGAGATATCTGGTATTGAAGGAGCCTTCTATGGACGTGGCAAGCAACGATCTCTGTTCGGTTAATCATACAAATCAATGCAATAAATCTCCCATAGGGGCGAACAGCCCATCAAATGACTCTAAAACTGTCAAAAATCGCCATCTAATGCAATCACTGCCAACATTCTCATGTTTAGACACCGCAATTAACCTCAATATATTTCCGACCCCTTTGGGGCACGCATTAAGCCGAAAACTAACTTTATCCCATCGGGATCTCGGATCTAGTCGTAAGACCTTAACTACTTTTCAAAACATATCAAGCGGCAATACACCTACTACTAGCAATAGCCTTAATATTAAAACTTCAACTTTTGACAAACCATTTTGTAATGCTAATAGGTCACGTTCTAGTAGTGCCATAAACCTCAAATCTAATTATTCCACAGCACAAACTATGATAGATCGGACCAACCCTTACCGTTTTAGTTACATTTACAATAGTAATATTACCTTTAATAGAGAAATGATGATAAACTCTTTTATAACTTACCTAATGGCAATAATTTATTGCGTTGTTGTTTCCAATCCCACCATCAATAAATTTCAAAAAGGGTCGAGAGCCGTCAAAAGACCTCAAAAACTTACGCAACATTCGATGACTTTTTCAAAGCTCTTTCATACCCTTCTATTTATCACTTTATCCGCCCAGTCCAGGCACATTTTAGTCGAAGCCCAAGGGGCCAATGGGTATTCCAGGAACAATCAAGGCCCAGGATCTAACTTTCGGCCCCAATACATCGACCAGAGTTACACGTCGACTACGGCTCGGGGTGGCAGAGAATCCGAAGGTGACATCCGACTTACCGGTACGCGAAGTGAATACGCCGGTAACGTTGAAATTTTCCACGTAGGCCGCTGGGGTTCGATCTGTGACGATGATTGGGAACTGCGAGACGCTACAGTCGCTTGTCGTCAACTTGGGTACCCTTCGGCTCGACGCGCTACGCATGATTCTGAATTTGGAAGAGCAACAGGTAATCATACAGGGCTTATTTTTTTCTTAAAATATTGGCAAAAGTTGGATGTTCATTTTATCGTTCTATAATAAAGTTGCAAGGTTGACGACTTATTTATGGCGACGGTCTTAGAATTTGATCTTATATTCTGACTAGTTTTGACTCTGCTAAACTACAAGTTGACAAAATTATTGCTCAGGTCATTAGATTGGGTTTAAACTATTCATGATTTACACTACAACCATTTATTCATAGCTCTTTTTTTCCGCCTGACAAATTACCTTACCTTTACACATCGGAATAATAAAATTGCAAATGACACTTTTGCTACTTCGAGACTAAGAGATTTAATTATATTTTTAAATAAAATTTTCAAAATAACTAATTAAGATATCTACTTTCTAAATATTATTTTTAGTCAATTTTATTTTTATTAGTAAAAAAAATTTAATCCCAGCTATTTGTTTTTTGCAACGGGAAATTTTTAATAATCACAATGATTTAAAATCTAATCATAGAAATATTAATTTAGTTAAAAAATAAAAGTTTAAATATATAAAAAAACATATTTTTAATATATTTTTAGTTTTTGAGTCTTAAGATCGACCAAAGTGCCGCATTATAGCATTTATACTAATTCAAAATGTTTATGACAGGCTAAACAAACGTAACGAAAAGTGAGAAATAGTAGTTTGTGGATTAATTTAAATAATTCAATTTTTTGGTTCTGTTTCTTTGTAGACCTTATCATTTAATATTAGGGTGTGCGATTAAAATCGAATTTGACAAAACTCACCTAAATCAATAAAACCAGAATTGCCCAAATATGTCATCTTGTTGATAAATTAATTGATGAAATCATAAAAATGGCAATGTATAAAAAATGTAAGAAAATGAAATACGTCAAAATATGCATACTCCTTAGGTTGCTAGAATTTAAATGAATATATAATTTTACATTTCAATTAGCTGGTCACCTTTTCTTCACAAAAAAAAACATCTTAATTTATTAAACTTGACAATTCATAACATTTATGTAGGCCAAGTGGCTAGTCTCTCTTCCCTTCATTCAAAATCTATTTTTTTTTTCTATTAAGATTATGAAGTGCATTGTCACCAGTTTTATATTTGCAATTGGTTTTTAATATTAATTATATTGGGCACGTTTGACAAATTAGGCTTACAATAGGCGTAAAAATAAAACTATTTAATTATCCAGGGAATTTTCTGAATTTGATATGTTGTTGTTTATTGCACTATTCGTGGGAAGTTGGTTGTAAGATTAAGCTTGAGGGCAGCTAGGGGATTGATCCAAAGATTTATAGGAGAAATTAGAAGCCCGCGGTTGGGGCATATGAGCCAGTGTTTTACATAGTATGCTGATTTGCAGTCGTAGCAGATATTATTTAAAGCTGGGTCCAGACGTGCTCTGAAGTTTGCAAGTAGATGGCATTGTCTATAGCGGAGTTGAGCCCGGTGGGAACGAAAGTTCCAAGGTAAAGAGTAATTTTTAATATAAGTTTTAAAAGGAATTTTTACTTTACATTAGTTTAAGGGAGATAATTTTAAATCAAATTTAATCAAGGATAGGGCCGGCCGTCCATTAAGGGAGCGTTGCTTGTGGCCCCAAACAGTTTTTGAAAATTCGATTTACCTAAGCAAATGAAAAACCTATATTTTAGGCCCACGGACCTTGATAGGCCTTTCCTGTAACGCACTATTGCATTAACCATGCAATTTATTAACGCATCTATTCATAAGCTAATAATTTAATGGATATACATAAATCTCCGTTTTGTTTAGTAGAGTTTAGAGGTTAGTTAAATTTAAGTAAATAATAGGGAAAGGTTCAAATTTACATTCTGCCTTAGCATGCAGGAAGCTAAAAATATAAGGCAATTAAATGAAGAGAAATTTAACTAAAATGTTTTTAGATGTATATAGATTCTCATCGAAAACTTTAAATTAATGTGCGATGTAATCATTTATACTCCAGCTAAATTTGTAAAGTTTAAACTAATTTAACCCAATAAATTCATTTATGTTTCTTCTATACTTAGAAATATAACTGTTAAACTGATTTTAACCAATTAATTTTTTTTTTATCATTTAAGTGCAAACCGTCTCATTAATTACACTCTGTGCCCTTTCTCTATCACACTACATTAACTAGTCTTTATCAATGCGACATAACCTACTACACAAAAGAATCGAATTTCAAAATTTTCCGTTGTTTCTATAATTAACTCACAAATATTTAAATGTAATTGTGTCAGTAAGTTATAGGGAAACAATGATTTTGGGTTAAGTTTTAACATTGAAATTTTTTTTTAATTTTAAAGATGTGTCATACCTGCCAATCGATAGAGTAAAAATATATTGAGGATTGGATTTCACGATATTAGAATGGATTAGTAGGCTTGTTTGGGACTTTTAATTTTTTTGTAACCATTTTTTATAAAAATACGTACAACAAAGTTTGATATAGCAAAAAAACTCATTTTGCCTTTTTTTTATTTTGTTCAGTTATGAAAAAACGAGAATTTAGCTGAAAGGAATTGTAATTCTGCATCTGTAGACCAGAGTAATAGCATAATTTTAGCAAAAAATTTTAAAGTCCCATTTTCTTGAAACAATTTTGAAAGTTTTTCATTCATTTTTCGAGAAGCAATACATTAACTATTTTTTTTTTGAATTTGAGTGTAGCTTGAAACTTAATATTGAAATATATGGACATCAGAGCTGGCGCGCCCATAAAAGCAATCCAGGCGTTGCCTAGAACCGCCGAGTTTAAAATCTTAGGGCACTTAAATATTTTGCAAAATATTTATTTTAAATAACTTGCCTGGGGTACCTACACCCTAACCCGTCACTGACAGACCTTTAGCTTACAATAATCCAAATAAAAAATTTAATTTTGCAGCGTATAAAGAATTAAAAATTAATTTTTCATCATTTATATGACCATTTTCTTCATCTTTTTTAATTTTTATTGCATTTTAGGCTTAGGTCCGGAGAACTAAAGGGAGGGGGCAGGGCGGATTAAAGTTCACCATTTAGAATTTTAAAAAAAAGGCACAATCCCGGCTTCAGTCTTGTTGAGATACGGGTAGAAGTAACTGATTGCCTGCAGAATCAGTCAATTAAATATACCTGTAGAAAAAAGTTAAATATTTATGTAACCGCAATATAAAATTTTTTGACATCAATTTGTTCCACAAAGCAACCGACCTAAACTTGCTTCAACTCGAACGAGGAAAGAGAAAAAGAATAATGAAAAATTGACCGACGATTCGGCAATGACCCTGAATTTAAAATTAAATTTTTTTTTTCACATTGTTGTTCAACAAATTAAAATGCTTTTTTTTTTTAATTATAATTTTAAAACCAGATCCTAACTACATTAGTTTCATCCACTTGACCCTAGCTGATCAAATAATTCTCTTTTAATTGATTTTTTTTTAATAAAGATATATAGATTAATCCTGTTTTTAAAAATTTAAATGTATAGATTTATCATAAAATTAATTGGATATGGCATACGCGCTAATTTTAATTGGTGGTCGGCTAGACGATATTATAGTTTAGCAAGATAGAGAATTAGTCAGTGTGAGTGTTTTTAACTGCGGACAATTTTCATTTTTTAAATTTATTTTAAAGAATATCGTCAAAATAGTATTAATTTTAAATAGACCGATCCAACTATCTTTTTGATTTATACCATTTTCCGAAATTTGCTTTTGTAACCCTAAACATTAAACATTTGAAAAGCACATATAAAACTTAAAATCTTCAAAAAATTAAACTATATTTTATTTTATAAAAACTGAAACTACATTTTGACTTAAAATGATATTTAAATTTATCTAAGGAAATTTCGTTGATAATTTATTAAGTGGCTAAATTTTTTAAAAATTTCGGAAGTTGCTTTAAATGAAATTTTTATTTCATTTATAAAAAATTAAAGAAAAAACGTTAATATATAAAAAATAATGATTTTGCCTTTTCATTTTTAATAGACGTGACGACGTCACTTTTTTCATTATGTCATTTTGATTCTTCAGGATGTGCAAAGCCAAGGTAAGTTTACACATTGAGATGAGCCATATTGTAGATTAGTTATTGGCATAACTAGCAGATATTAATAACCTGGGAATAAATAAGATTTAATAAGTTTTTTTTTATTAAATAAAAAAAATGTATGTTTATTTCGAAACTAAATTTTTATCTAATTATTTACCTTCTTTTAAATACGCACGATACATATAATCTAGATTTTTGAAATATAAATTACTTGAGTATGTTTCAGTATTTTTGAAAAATCAGATGGTTCGACTTTTTTCTGGGTAGGATTACGATAAATTTTACTTTGAAAATTATAAATGACTAATATCTTTTCTGGCTTTATCTGCCTTTATTAAAATAACTGCCTTTATTTATAAAAAATAGAACAAGAATTTTTAAACTTGGGAGACTTTCTTAAACACTGCTGCGCAAAATATAATAATAAAAAAAATGTATTGTTAGAAAAATTATATAAGGCTAACTTTTAACAAACGCGCCCCTTTGCCTGGCTATAGTGTGGTTCGTATTTCTCGCCCTTTACCAACATAAAATTGACTTTGTTTACTTACTTTTTCGAAAAATGTGAAATTGAGAGAATATAAATAACATCCACGTTAAAGCAATAGTTGGCACGAAAGATTGTCAAAAAATAGTTTATACCAGAGCTGAATATAGCCCATTTTTTGATGCTCAAATTTTTGTTTTTCAGAATTTTTTGACAAATATAAAAAATCATCTATAAATAGATACAAAATATAAGCAGAAAATCTTAAATCTTATAAATATTTTTTTGATTAAAGCTAAAACTTTTTGTTTTTGCAAAAAAAAATAGTTTAGCCCAAAAATAGGGTTTTTCCTAGCTCTGGTTTATACATCTGCCTCATTATTATTTTATACCATTATAAGGCTGAATTTTTACTTTTGGTCATTATTAAGCGTCGAACAAGGTTAATAATGGTTCATTAATTAGGGAATAACTTGTTTGAGAATATTTTAACCAGGTTTCCTTAAAAATGCAGTAAAATCTAAGCATTCTGTTTTTCGAAATATTGTACGGAAACATCAAATCCTAAAATTTGTAATTGCCCTCACATACTATACGACATATAACTATTTTTCAATCTTCAAATATTGATAAATATGAATTTTAAAAAATTGTCATTGTCAACAAATTTTTGAGAGTTATGAGCTAATTTACCCTGATGGCAAAGTTTTGCGGGGGGCGTCCCTATTTAGCGTAAAATAAGTAGGATTTCATATCCAATTAACAACAGAAAAAAACTATTGTTTGCTTTATTCATCTAATCTCCTTTCAACCAACGCTGGGAAGAGCCCCATTTATGAATTTAAATACTTTGTTTAATTTAATCAATAGCAAGTTGACACCTCAATCTTTCTTTTGGCGAACAACAAATTATTTGAATACTTTGAAAAAGTGAAAATGAAAGTCACCTTGTTTCTATTCTATGCTCCATTTAAATATTTTGGTCTGACCCCAGCAACAAGTGAAAACGTAAGAAGGTTTTTTTTGCGCAATCTTGTACCTTTGTGGCCATCTCTCGATTGTGCGTTACATTTGAGCCTTTTCGTCACCTTACAGTTGTGTTTCGTTGGCTAAAATACTATAATTAATTACAAAATTCAGTGTGAAATAAGTTTTCACAAATTTGAAAGTACGAGATGTACGCATTATTTTAATTGAAACTCTACTTTGTGCTTCATGTGCAAAAAAAATGGGAAATAATACTTGACATTCGTATTTAATATAACTTTTGTCATTATTAACTTGCGCTAAATTAGTCCTAAAAATATAGTCACGTATGTGAAAAATTTAAAATGATTTTTGGTGTCCCCCAATCACCTCAATTAATGTCAATATCAAACTACACGTTAATAGTTTTTTTTGGAGGTTTATTTCTATGATATGTGAATTTATTATGGAATTTACAACAATTTGTCAATTGCGTATTAACCTTTAAAAGGAGGTTCATTTTATAAAACGACATATTTAATATTGTATAAAACTGTTAAAAACACACACCCCATTTACCCGTCAAGTGTCGATTCTTGGTAATAATAATTATATATTTTGGAAATAAAAAAATTGATATTAATTACGAAGAAGGTCGTATTTATGTTAATGGTGAAATGGAAATTTTAGTGAACATATTCCATCACAAAGTGTTAAATTTAATGTCAAGTTTAATAAATAGTCCATAATTAGTACCAACTAAATTTAATTGATAGCACTGATATTTAAGGCTGGCAAGTTGATACTGATTTCATATAAAATTAGTTGAGGCCGCTTTATGGACTCTCAAACTTTGTGCCTTATTTAATTTGGTTTATATACAAGTTTGTGGCATTTCCCGTTTAACAGGGCGACAAACACCATAAAATATATGCCTGTTTTAAAGTAATATGCAAATAAAGATGTCACTTGCGGTAAAAAAAGTAAAGTTTACGCGGCGCGGCGCCCTAGGCATTTTTGGCCTTTATTCTCATAGTAAGCAAATTGTTTTACACCTGCTGTCCTGTTGTTGTTGTTGCTGTTGTTTAATGCCCCATTCGTTGGAAGTTGGTTGAAAGATTGAGCTTGAGGGCAGCCAGGGTTGGATTGACTTAAAGATCTATATCCCGCGGTTGGGGCATATGCCAGTGTTATATATCGTCAGAAGGCGATTTGCAGTCATCGCAAATGACCTGCTGTCCTAATAGACAATTCAGAAAAAATTATTGAAAATTTTTACTTTATAACTATCACAATTTTTATAGAACGGTACTGGCTCGATAATGTGAATTGTCAGGGCAATGAAAATTTTCTTCACGAGTGCACTTCCAACGGTTGGGGTCTCCACGATTGTTCGGTAGCCGAAGCCGCCGGGATCGAATGCGTTCCTTTCCCGTCATCTCAATCAACTTCGCAATACAGTGTAAATTTTTCATTTTTAACAACTATTAAATTGAGCAAATTAAATACTCTAACTATTACTTTATATAAGCAGAGGAATACTCGATTTAAACTTGTTTAGCCTTACACAAGTTATTAATTAATCGAATAAATGTAAAATATGATTTTTTTTCTGCATTATTCGGAAATTTATTCTTTATTCAACTCAAAAAAATGAATTTCCAGTCAAATTGCTATGATTTTCTTGTATTTTACAATAGTGAGCACCATTCTAGGATGAACCTGTGTTTATATGCAATGATTGAATTACTCATTTATTGGTCCATTTTAATCCTTTTAGCAGAAGCAAATAAAAATTCTCATAAAATTTCCGAAAGTGCCATAGACAGAAAAGTCTTTTAATAAGTGCACTTACCCGCTGAAAATAACATACCCATATACAGCTGATTGTTTATACTTCGGATTTTATAGCAATCCTCACGTGCCCCCTCTGCCACAAGCGTTTTCCTCCGGACCACCGGAGTCCGAAGACCCACGAGCTCGGCTGCCTCCCGCGGGAACCTACCCAATCGTGATAACTTCGAAACTGACACTCCCGACGCTTTTGCTCACATCCCTATTCGACGTATCTCGGTAAATGTCTTTTTTAAAACAAACATGAAATATTGCAATACAATTATGGCTGCCTTTGTTTGTGTTAGGGCACGTTTAAAGTGGGTTTTTATTTTCAAAAATTTTAGTAATTTATATAATTTACAAGATTTTTATATATATTTTTTTTATTTTAGAAAAAGTATTTTCGGTGTTATAATTAAATTTGGCAACTTTTTGTAAAATGCCTTTTTTTACAATATAATTTTCAGTAAATTTATAATATAAATTAGCTTAACGTGGCCATGGATGGAATTGTAAACTTGCAATCTCGCTATAGAATATGACGGGCAGGCCGGGTCAAAATATTACGGGGCGGTTTAAACTCTAATTTTAACAAAACTTGGTTTTAATAAAAATCGGCCATTTTTACTATATTACGTGAAAATAGAAAATCCGCTTTAAACTACCTAAGTTTCAGCCGATCACAAAATATGATACAAATATTTTTAATAATTCATTACTTGCAACAGTGTCTTAAATAATAAACGCTAAAATTATCTATGTTCCCTAGAATGTGCTTGATCGATCGAGGATGCGAGTCCGTCTGGCCGGTGGCCGGTCAAGCAACAATGAAGGCCGAGTCGAAGTTGATTTATTCGGTAATAATCGGTGGGGCGTCGTTTGTGGCGATGGCTGGATGCTCATGGAAGCTAATGTTACTTGTACTCAACTTGGGTTGGGCTTTGCCAAGGCTGCGCCACAGGTTTCATCCTTTATTCTAAAATTAACATTTATCCGATTTCTGTTCATTTGATCCGGATTATATAAACTAATTAAATTGAAAAATTAATCTTTTTTATGGACTTTTTATACTAAACATTGATGAAAATTTGTATTAAAATATTTAGTGGATTCATGAAAATTTAATTTAGACGCACGTTTACGGCGGTAGAAGAGATAACGTAGTCATTAATGGTATAACCTGCCGTGGCACCGAACGAGATCTTTCTCAATGCGATTTCAAAGAATTAAGCACGACCGGAAACGCCGTTGAATGCCCAGGTGGCTCCAATTTCGCCGGCGTTGTGTGCGGCACAGGTATTAAAAATACACAAAATATTATAAATATTCTAGTATCATCATTATGTACAATGTCGAATTTCCTCCTAAACTTGTGCTCTCTAATATTTGTTTTGCCTTATCGCAATGTGTGAATCAGGTTGAAGCTTGATTCAATTGTGTAATTTAAGAGAAAACTTTTATGTTAATTGATTGAGTTAATAATATAATGATTTTATCTATACTTTTGTATAATTTTTCTTTATATATTCAATAATTTTTCTTACTAGGTCTACCCGACCTAGTCCCCGATGCTGAATTGTTGCGTTCCACGGCCTATATTGAGGACCGGCAAATGTTTTTCTTACGATGTGCTATGGAAGAAAATTGCCTAGCTCGTTCGGCTTACGCACTCGACCAAAATGATTACAGTTAAACATTAAAAATTATATATTGGCACTTTCAAAGCTGAATTGTGAAATTATATAAAAAAAGCGTAAGCCGAAAATAAATATGACTTTGCTATATATATATAAACAGGTCATAATAATAATTATGTTCTATAGCCTTTGATAAAAAAAGTTAAATATAAACGACATTAAACTTTCCTCGCATTTGACTAACCTATTGCACAAACATAAAAGATTTTAAACGTGCCCTTAACAAGTGTTGAATAAAATAATGAACATAGAATATACAGGGTTAAAATGATAGCATATTAGCTCGTCCTCTGTCAGAACCCCTTATATGGCCATGAATTTTGTAGGTCAACGAGGGGGGCACAAGGGGGATTTGTAGGCCATCTAAAAAGCTTTAAAAATTTAAAAAAACATTATTTTATTCGAGAGACTTGTGGATTAGGTATGCTATGTTCAGGATCATAGGAAACTTAACAAACTTTTTATGCCTTCTACAAAAAAACTGAAGAGAGCAAATTTTATTCATTTTTATGACATGTAATTTTGATTTATGCGTTTAAAATTTGTTGAAGATCGTTATATTCCTAGTCCAGGGGCGTCAGGAACACCATAGTTCTCCAAGTCTGATCTGCGGGCTAAAATTTTTAAGTTCCGCTTATATAGCGAGGAAGGGTGGCGCCTTCAAAAGTTTTCAGGGAGCCCTTCTTATAAATGTCAGTAGTTGTGTATGAAAATATTCCTTAAAAAAGGTAGTTTAAAAAAATCATATCAGTAATATTTGACTGGTTATTTTAATTTGTTTTAGGGCACTCAAGACCATTCAAAATAGCTTAGTGTCTGGTCCCCTAATAATTTTACAACCTAGGTTTTTATAGATGCGCCACCCTCGTCGTCAATAATTATAATATTTGTAACCCAATCAATCCTGTCAGGTGATTTAAGAAATTTCTGGCAAACATGGATCATCATTTTAACATTGAACCTGCTCGGCATATTTTTTTTTTTTTTTGGTAAGAAGGTGGAAAAATTTGCTCGTTTGATCCCAAAGCTAGCCTATAAATAAACTGGGATTGGGATCATCAAATACACCAGTAATTATTAAGAATAACCGATTGATCAGTGCGTAAATGAAGTTGATATGGTGAATTAAATTAACCGTACTGATGTCCGTATTTCACTAAAAATTCACCGGTGCATGCAGGGTTAGGAGTACCTGCTAAAAAACCACCCCCTAACAGCCTCTTCTTTATTGAGGTCGCCGTACCCGTTAGGGCTTTGGCACTCTCGGCATAAATAATACCAAAAAATGTATATGTTAAATTAAAATAAATACATTTGGTCTAAACAGGAAAAAAAGCATAAAAATATGGGTAATTAAGTCCACACATATAAGTCAAAGCCATTTTTAAACGCGGCCTAAATTTTTCCCTGAACATTTCGGTCATGTTATTTTACTGGAAAATACTACTACTGTACAATCATTTTAAGGCTGCTGAGTGGCTGGTTTAGGGATTAGGCCTTAAACGATATGCCCAAAGTGATGGCCAGCTAAAATCATAGGTCGCTGCAATGTTAATTCCTTTGATCAGGTTAAAACATATATGCCTTAAACGGGAATGGCGCCTATATATTGAGAAATATATCGGGTAAACCTAATCATTTTATTCTTAATCATTATCTCATTATAAGGTTTGCCTATTATATCAAAACTTTACGATCTTTTTGGTTCCAAGTTGAAGATTAAAGTCGGGACCCGAAAGCCCGCTCGGCCCAATACCGGTCCGCCCGAAAAACAGGTCAGGATTGGGCCGGGCCCGAATTAGAAAAATATATTTACGGGCAGGGCCGATTTTTAAAATCTTATATTCCCCTATATTTTTTAAATTATAATAAACAAGAACCAAAAAATGATAAATTTATCATAACACGAGATTCTACATTATGTTATTGCCAATTATATTATAAAATTTTCTGGCCGTGTTTGTAAGTTTGGCATGGGCTGAAATGGGGGAGGTCTAAAATGAAAACAAATTTGGACCGTCGACTTATATTGTAAATGATGTCGGGCTGACCGAGCTCCCGTTAAACTCTATTTCAAATATTCAACGCTCAGTTTTGAATTAAATTACATTCACTTATCTAGTGTGGCCATATCTAACTCGGCGTCTTTTACGTTTCACGAGTCGTATAGTCAACCTTGGAACTGCTGATTTCAGACCGGTGCTGCCAAAATATTTGTGGGAATGGCATTCCTGCCACATGTAACATTTCCAGCATATTAAATAACTTTTGTTTTTTAGGGCACGTTTAAACTCATTTCATTTTTTTTAAATTTTAAAAATTTGAAATTTTTTAATTTTTATTTTTTTTTTAATTTATTAAAAACGGCTAATAACAAAGATTGGTGACTTTTAGTTAAAATGCGTTCAATGTCAAAATGTAAACATTTTAATTATTAAAATTATTTAAAAAAATGAAACGAGTCTGAACGCGCTCTTATATGAGCGCGTAATTGTTATATTTTTTGGTATTTAATTCAAAATTCTAAAAAACAATCTTGTTTCATTGAAAAACTTTCTTGGCTTTTTTTAAAGGAGTCATGTTTTAGCTATGTTTAAAATAAGAAATTAGATATAAATTTAATTACTTTAATGGGTTTGATGTAAAAACTCATATTTTATCAAAATTTTCAAAATTCATTGCAAAAAGTAAATGAACATTAAACACACCCTATCAGGGGTTCCAATTTGACAAACTTATTCGTAAAATAGTTTTAAGGCAGTTTAACTCTGACTAAATTTTTTAAAGGTGGAAAAATAACGTTAAGTATTAATCCCCCCATACCCATAATTTGTTATAATTTTTACAAAAAAAGGCACTACCATAGCATGGATGTATTCAGTCATTACGATGTGACAGACCGGAGAGGTCGGCGCGTAGCTCAAGGGCACAAGGCCAGTTTCTGTTTGGAGGACAACGAATGTCGCCGGTTCTCGACCCACACATACAGGTGTCAGAATTTTGGGGATCAAGGTATTATTTACGTACCTTTTTTTGTTTCAGGGTGCGGTCAAACTCGAATTTATAAAAACTGTAACGATGGTTATTTTTTTTTAAACCGCGGGAGTTTTGGCCACGTTTAAAGTGAGTTTTTATTTTCGAGATATTTAACAAAAATAGAATTTTGCGAACATTTGTTTAATAATCTTTTGTCAGAAAAAATATCTGTGATTCATTTTTGAAATTTTGAAAAATGCGTTCTTTTACAAAATGTAATTTAAAATTTGAATAAATAAAAAAGTTAATTTTAAACGTGGCCCTCTGTGTAACTAATTGAATATTTCACATTTAAATAAAATAATAATAAATTGAATATTTCTCACTTATGCATCAAAGGGTGGGTTTAGAATTTAATTATTTTTTTAAAAATTTTAAAATATAAAATATTAGTTTGATGTTCAAAAATTTTTATACCGTTATATTAAAAGGAGTTATGTTAGAAAACATTAGCCATGTATATATAGATTTAGATATAAATTCACCAAAATTTTTGGATATAATTACTAGGGCTCGGCGCAAAAAGTTTTTTTTGGTTTTGTTAACAACAAACACAGGTGGCAAAAACAAAGACAATAACACTTGAGCAAAAACAAATAAAAAACACCAGGGCAAAAAACAAAAATTTATTATATAAACAACAATTGTTTATTTTTTATTATTTAACTATTAATATGATACTTGAATTGAATTAATATATCTAGTGTAAAATGTATTACTATTTATCTAATATAAATTTTTAGCTTTTTAATTGACGAGGCGGATTAAAATTGAGGAAAAAAGCGCTTAATATGTAAAATCTAAATGTTTTTCCAAAAAAAATTTTTTTTAAACCTAGAAATCTACAAAATTAATAAATACGCCCTGTTGTTAAATAATTTGAACATTAACCAATTCGGCTTGGGATATAGGGCGGCTGACGTTTCTATTTATAAGAAACCATATTTCGCGTGATCTTTTTTTGTAGAAATAAAATATTATAGGTAGCAGCTTATGATTGTAGAAAACATTAATTATGGTCAAACACAAAAATAAAATTATTTTTAAACAAAAACAAAAGTTTTGTCAAAAATTAATAAAAAAACAGCCTTATCAAAAAACAACAACTTTGACAAAAAAACCAACAAAACAAAAACGCCAGTTTGTATTTTAAAATGTTGAGCCCTAGAGCATTTGCAAAGGTATAACATTGTATAAAACGTTAGATGTAAAAATTAAATTTCAAAATATACATTTTTATAGTGTTTAAAAAAAAAACAAGAATGAACTCTAAACACGCCCAAATATAAAATTATTATTTATTTAATGTAAGGTATATCGGTTGGGTGCTCCGACGTATACGAACACAATATCGATTGTCAATGGGTCGACATTACTGACGTGCCTCCGGGCTATTACATTTTTAAAGTTGATATTTTAAATTTTTTTTTTATTTTAATTTTATTCAAGTTATGGATTCTTTTCGTACGATAAAAATATAAATTTATTGGGCATCTTGTTTAAAAATTAAAGGTAACAATTAATCCCGAATTCAAAGTACCCGAACTGTCCTTTTCAAACAACGCCATACGATGTGACCTCTTATATACGGGCCTATACGTAACCGTGGATAATTGTACGCTTGGTGCTCCCTAATATTTTTGAATTTGCCTTTTTTGTAACTAATTATATAATTTTTAAAATGTTTTTGCAGCTGGAGTTAGTATGTGGTCTCTATCTAAAATTATAGAAAAGCCAAGTACGTAGCCTCTATAATGCAAAATTATTTTTTTTTCGATTTTAAATATTTATACATATGATAAAATTGCTTTATTAGATTTATATTTTGTATTATCTAGTGCTCTCTAGTCATTTTTAAAATTTTTAAATTCGATAAAGATGCCATGACCCTAATATTTGCTCCTATGTAATACTATATTGCCCTAAACATACAATCCATCTCATGAGTTTTCTAGTCATTTGTAATAGTCATCTTATATATATATAAATTGTTCCATTTTATATAGGATTTTTGTATATTATTTTTAGTTTTGATTATAAATTTTTGTTGTGATTTTTATAAAACGAAATTTTTTAAGTTATTTTGTATAATTAATTACTTGGTCAAATTTTGAAATTTATATGTATATAGAATTATTTTTATTTTGTTAGCTTGCCCTATTTTGTCTAAATCAAAATTAAATATAATATTATAATTAGTCATATAATCCTTTTGACGCCCGATTAGATTAAAATTTTGCACTTTTGTAAATTTAAAAATCAAACAGAGTCATAACCAGGATGCCTATCTAGCCCGGCCCATATTTCACTGAAATTTATTATTTTTAATCAAATTTTTCATTTAAAAGTGACATTTTATAGTTTCCCACTCCTTCTTTTTCCAATTTAACTTGGAATTTTTTTTCATGCCTAATCAATGAAATTGCAAAAGAAAACATGCGAAACGGTTAATTTTTTTTTTGAACATTCTCTCTTATCTTTCCACATATCTTAGTTATGGCGCTAACCGTGTGAATTAATTATTTATACTAAGTTTGCAGGACACAACTTTTTATAAACTTTGTCCTTCTTTATAATTAATCTAGCATATCTGTAATTTGCTGTATATGCTTTTATAAATAAATAGATATTTTTTAATTTAAATTCATTATTTAAACTATATTATAGCCCTTAAACATTTTTTACTTTTCAAAATATTATACTCATGTGAAAATGATGTTATACATTTTTTATTTTATATATTTCTCAATGTAAAACCATGAATAATCAAAATTGCTGGTATAAAGAAATTTTAATTTATGACTAATCTCATGATAAATAAAATATAGCAATAATGGTAATGCTCTTTTTAAAGAAATATATATAATATATCAAAAATTAAATTTTTAATAAGTGGCGGGGCGTGTTAAATTAGAATTAAGAAATAATTGTAGGATTTAAAAGATAAGAAATCTAAAAAAGGGAAGGCTTTGCTGTTTTGTTATATAAGTAACAAATTTGATTGGTTGACAAATTTTTATCTTCTCTTACCGATTAAGGGGGCCAGTATTAATAGCTGGTCGGGCCTTTTTAAAATCAGTACATATGTTGCCTTTTAGCAATCAAGATAATGAAATTTAAACTGTTTTATTTTAAAATGCAAAAAAAAAATTAACAGTTTATGCAACTATTTGTGTAATAAACAAGTTTGAAAAGGCCTAAAAAAATTAATAATAAAAAAATTTGGCAAATAGACCCAGATACGGATACACTTGGTAGATTTTTAATTTTTATTGATAAGGCCCTAAGCTATGTTTGGTGCGTTACACGTTTTGCTAAGATTTCAAAATCTTTTTTTCACGGGTCCCTGATCAAAAGAAATGCGATATGAAGGATCCGCTGGTGACGGAAGTTGATTCAGCTCTCGATATATTGAGATTGTCAAAATATACGAGCGAGTAATCCCAAGTCCCGAAAGCGACAAACCCGTGCGTCGAATAAATGCTCATATTACCGCTGAAAGTGAGAACGCCATTCACGTAACCCAGGGCATGTTTATCCTGTACACCAATGTTTGCAAAAAATATAACTCAGATATCATATTATCAAAATATATAACTTGGGCATCACATTAATTTTTAGAAAAGATATTGGAAATAATTAAATTAATCTATCTACGGCCACGTGCAAAGTGATTTTTATTTTCGTAAAGTTAAAAATTTTGAAAATTTTATTTTTTTCATTTTTTAAAGAAGTTTTTTTTTTCAGAAAAAGCATTTTATGTGTATAAACTAAATTTGGCAACTTTTAAAAAATTTGCGTTTTACCACAATATAAAATTTTTCAAAATTTTAAAAATTTGACGAAAATAAAAACCCACTTTGCACGTGCCCTACTTAAAACATGGTTGATTTTTGTTATTGTTAAATTTTAGCTAAGGGCACGTGCAAAGTGAGTTTTTATTTTCGTAATATTTTGAAAATTTTGATAATTTTAAAAATTTATTTTTTTTCAAAATTTTTTCAAAAATTTTTTATTACAGAAAAAGCATTTTATGTGCATATATTAAATTTGGCAACATTTAGAAATTTCGCGTTTTATTACAAAAAAATTTTTTTCAAAATTGAAGATTTTACGAAAATAAAAACTCACTTTGCACGTGCCCTAATTAAAACTAACTGCAATATAGAAATTGAATAAGAATACATTTGGCATTGGTTGTAGGTCATATTGAAAAATTAAATATATTTGCAATGAGGGCAGGGCTTACTTGGGTACGTTCAAAGTGATAATATATATTCGAAAAACTTTAAAAACTAAAAATTACAAATTTTTTTTGAACATTTTTTTTTTTCAAAACAATATTTTCTGTGCTTATAACTAAATTTGGCAACTTTTTGAAAAAAGTGTTTTAAAAAATAAAAAAAAATACCTTGAGCGTGCTTAAGGGCGCGTTCAGACTCATTTCAAATTTTTGAAAAATTTGAAAAATTTTAAAAATTTCGAATTTTTTAAAATTTTATTTTTTTTTTTTTTCAAAATTTTTTAAAAACTCTTCTTTCAGAAAAACTATTTAAATGCTAATAAGATTGGCGACTTTTTGTAAAAAAGCGTTCAATGTCAAAAGGTAAAAATTTTAAAATTTTTCAAAAAAACGAACGGAGTCTGAACGCGCCCTAATAAAAACTTCTGATTAATTTTAGTAAAATGGCCTTAGGCAATTGACCTATTTGTAGAAAATCGTGGTGTGGCAAACAAAGGAAGATCAATGAAAGAAGGCAAACAAGGGGAGCGTTTAAAGTTTATTCATTTTTAAAGGGCACGTGCAAAGTTAGTTTTTTTCGTAAAATTTTTAAAATTTTGAAAAATTTTATTTGTAATAAAAAGCAAATTTAAAAAAGTTGCCAAATTTAGTTTAGGCACATTAAATGCTTTTTATGAAAACGAAATTTCGAAAATAAAATTTTTAAAATTTTACAGAAATACTTTGCATGTGCCCTAAATAAAATTTAATTTTTAATATCGAAAATTTGATATTGTTTTTTATAATATTTTTTTACACAGTCACGATGCATAAACATATTTAAAATTCATTCATATCTATCCATATAAACATAGCTAATAAACCAGCTTTAAAATTTTGCCACAAAAAAGTTCAAACATTGAAACAATATTCATTTTTTTAATAAATTTTTAAAGTTAAAAAAAAGAAAAGAACTTTAAACGACCCCCAATTGAACACGTTTACATAAGACTACCTTAACAACCAATCTGACTGTGTTAAGTTGATATGGATCGAATTCTCCGAGGGGACCTTTAAAAAGTGTTTTCGTAGCCTTAAGGTCTGCCGTTACAAGGAATGTAGCACGCGATGGCTGGATCCAAAAATAAACGCCCTCGGCTTTGAGAGTCTCACAGCCTCCACGGTCTACTCGGACAGCTAGATAAGCGGGCGGGAATGGATCATGCGGCCCGTAAGATGACTTTATGTGGCTCGAGACGTCTGACGTTAATTTGACCGAAGGCGATTTATGAGACACTTTTGCCGATTGGGTAGGCCACTGTATATCTACGCTGGCATCAACGTTAGACCTGAACGAATTATATGGAATAAATAATAGGAATCGCAGACGCTGACATTTTTTATGTATATAAAGCTTTAAAAGTAGAGAGAATAATTATTTTGGATTGAGGGCATATTTAAGAGGCTTTTATAAATTATAACACAGGTCAACAAATATCGATGTCAGGTAAATGAAATTTATGAAAACATAAAAGAATGGTTGGCCTAATCACACATATAAATTCGATTTTCTTACGCCGCTCGTTAGATCCGTTGATATCGAAAAAAAGGCTTTTTAACAAATTTTGCGACCTCGAGAATTTCCTAAAGAAAACTAATTTAAGAATTTTTTTTCATATAAAAATTCATTGTAATATATTTATCATCTCAAATAATGAGAAATAAAATTTTATAATATATCAAGCTCTCACCACCATTTAGAGAATACAAAATATTTCGCGTCCAAACTTAAATACGACACGATATATTATCGATTTTAAATGAAAATATTATTTGAAGTTTGAAAATAACAGTTTAACTGTTGTGTATATGCAAAACAATAATTTATTTTTGTTTTTGAATCTTTTTTGTTTTTTTTTTACCTTTTTATTAAAAAGTTTTAATGTTTATAGCTGACTAACTAATTTTGATTAGAAAAAACGGTAAACAAATTTGAAATTCTCTAAGATGGCAGGTTTGACCTCTGTAGTTAGCTCATAACTCTCACTAATTAATTGACCTGTGTAATTAAATCGTAATGAGCAAACGAATGCTCCTTAAAGAAAGTTTTAATTAAGTAGTCTTAAATAAGTTTTTCGACATGTCTGTCATAAAAATACCATTTAAAGTCACCCACAAATGCCGAAGGAGAGGGCATAGCTAGTTTGTTCCCCATGCACCAATGGATGGGAGTTTGCTCAACGACTTGAGCCACAACTTTGTTAGATTTGCCATCATTAGAGATGATTGCATCTTTTGGAGTTCGTATTTCAAAAACACCAACTTGTGGTGCAATGTTATAGGGTTCGGCAAAATCAATGTAATCTGGAGATTAAAAATTTTTTTAGCTATTAGGAATGTACATAAGCCAACCAAAGGTCAAAATAAGCTTTTTATACACTACCAGCTCTTCAATTTGCAGGAAAAATATTTATAATAAATCTTTAATAATAGAGAAAAACCTATTAAATATTTGTGAATAATTTTATATTATCATATATGAATAAGCACGGTTATATTTGGGATGTTCCATTTGTAATTATTTTTTAAATATCAAATAATTTCTTTTATCATATTGATTATAACTAAATAGATTTTAAAAGTAAAAATTTTCAAAAAAGGGCATGTAATTATAAATTAACCCTCAAAATTATCGGTGTACGGAATGGGGAAATCTGTTGGCAGCGGAATATCACGATAGGGAACAGGTGGCTCTCTTTCAACCGTAGTTAGGGTGTACAAGTTATTAGCTTGCACGTTTATGGTAATAATTCCGTTTTCAACCTAAAAATATGTAAATCTATTATGAGAAATAAGTACATAATTCTTGCTCATCTAAATTTTTAAATATCTATCAAGGTAATTAATCTTGTTGGTAATGAATTATTGCTTTTATTTTATTTAAATAGGTTTTGCATTATTTATTATAAGCTATAAATTTGATTAGGTTAACGCAGGACATTAGTTTCTAAAAAACATAAATATTACTTCTCCAATGTATATAATGTGCATGAAAAATTTCCTTTTATTTACCTTTATGCCTTTTGAACTACCTTTTTATATTTGGGATACAACAATAAAAGCCCCCTAATTTAAATATCGTTTAAGATATAAGCTGGTAGTCTAAGAACTTAAACCTACGTCCTCAAACCAGGCAAGATCTATACTAATAGGCCTAATTATTTTATCACTATTTTTTTTCTTTTCCGCCTGATAATTTTTCCCAAAATACTCCAATACTTTTTTTTACAAAACGCTTTCTTGACTTTGAGTCTCAAATATTAAATAACATATTTAGAAAAATTTACAAGTTAATTAATTTAAAAATATACAGACAAATTATTATTTTTAGTATTTTATTATATAAATTAAAAAAAATTATATTTAATAGTTTGGCCGCAATATTGGAATTTTTGCTGACTTTAAACGGATATAGTTAAAAAACTAGACCTATTCGGAAATTATTTGGAAAAAATATTTGAAATTTGCTTTCCAATACACTTCAAAATTTGATCCGTTTTTCTAATTGGTCGCCATGTTTTTTCGACCAGTGTAATCGAAAAAACCCGAATAATATGCCTGAATAATTTTATATTATCCTTTGAATAAGCATGGTTATATTTGGAATGTTCCCTTTGTAATTTTTTTAAGTATCAAATAATTTCTTTTATCATATTGATTATAACTAATTAGACTTTAAAAGTAAAAATTTTTAAAAAGGGCATGTAATTATAAATTAACCCTCAAAATTATCGGTATACGGAATGGGGAAATCTGTTGGGAGCGGAATATCACGATAGGGAACAGGTGGCTCTCTTTCAACCGTAGTTAGGGTGTACAAGTTATTAGCTTGCACGTTTATGGTAATAATTCCGTTTTCAACCTAAAAATATGTAAATCTATTATGAGAAATAAGTACATAATTCTTGCTCATCTAAATTTTTAAATATCTATCAAGGTAACTAATCTTTTGGTTTGAATAGGTATTATTTTTAAGTAGTTTTGCATTATTATTATAAAAAAAATTGATAGGTTAACGCAGGACATTAGTTTCTAAAAAACATAAATATTACTTCTCCAATGTATATAATGTGCATGAAAAATTTCCTTTTATTTACCTTTATGCCTTTTGAACTACCTTTTTATATTTGAGATACCAACGATATAAGCCCCCTAATTTATATTGTTTAAGATATAAGCTGGTAGTCTAAGAACTTAAACCTAAGTTTTCAAACCAGGCAAGATCTATAATAGGCCCAATTAATTTATCACTATTTTGATTCTTACCCGCCTGATAATTTTTTCCCAAAATACTCCAAAACTTTTTTTTACATATCGCTTTCGTGACTTTGAGTCTCAAATATAAAATAATATCTTTAGAAAAATTTACAAGTTAACTAATTTAAAAATATACTTTAAAGACAAAATATTATTTTTAGTATTTTATTATATAAATTAAAAAAAAATATTTGATAGTCTGGCCGCAACATTTAATTATTTGATAATTTTCTTACCAATCTAATTCAATAGTGACGGTTCAAATTTATTTGGCCAAAATAATTAAATTTTTTTTTCCGATAGCAAAATTTGTTCCTTTTATTTTTATCATCTCCAACGTGATTAATTTGCCAGCAAACGAAAAAAGAATAATACGCTTACATAATTTTTATTTTTTGAATGTCGCATAAAATGTCCCTTTTGACATTTTTGCTAATTATGAATGTTTGTGTAAGGCTGAGGAAAATCCTAATAAAAATTGAAAAAAAGAAAGAAAAATAACACGCAAAGTAGGAATAGTCTCTATGATTAACTTTTTGGATTGTAATGTTTGTAAACCTTGGGGTATGAATTAATGTATCCACAACATAGCCCTACCCCAAAGGCACGTAATATTTCTCTTCAAACGATAAATAATGAAAATTCATGCAAATGCCTACAGCTATGGGTTGGAGCAACTCAAAAATGGGTCGTTCATTTTCGCTAACAACACCGGGCGATAAATCGGTCCGCCAAACGTTAAGACTTTTGAGGTATTTAAAGGAACCTCCTAGGAGAAATTGAACGACTTGCCAGTCAGCCACCTCGTAGGGCTCTAGTTTGGGCCTAATGCATTTACTATTGTCAAACGTGAGCGTCTCAATAACGATTGTCAATTCGTTTAGGGAGGTAGAATTAGCAAAACTGCCATTTGGCCCGATTGTTGCATCGGTAGGAATGCTGGAAGAACTCGATGATTTAGTAGTTAGGGTTACGTAACTCCCTCCGGCGTCAAGTAGACCAACACCTCTTTTGTTAAAAAGATATAGATTTTAAATTCGATTGCAATGTCTAAAAATATGTTAAAATAATTTGGTAATAAAAACTAAATTTTTTTATTTTTTTATTTGCTGCAAAACTTTAGCAGAACTTATCTAAAAAAAATATAATTCATTATTTAAAGTTACAATATTTTAATCATTTACAATATATAATAATTTATAGAATTCAAATGTGTGCTTAAAAAAATAGATTGAATGTTTTAATAGTAATATTCAATTAAATCCTTGATCTGGTTTAAGATTTAAGCTAATGAAAATAAGAAAATACTTTACGTTTTTATTATAAGGCAAAAAAATCTATAATTCTTTTTATATTAGAAAATCTAGGGTTGACAATATATTTTAACTTCTATTATTTACTAAAGTATTGTTTACCTTTAACCAGTTATTTCCACAGTTAAAAATTACCGTATTTATATTTTAGGTTCTATGTTTTTAAACTATAGCTGCTAAGCGGGCTTAGTAATAAATTAAAGAAAGGGACTTAATTCTTAAAATTAAATTAGATTATTTTTAGCAGAGGAAATCTATTTATATGTATCATATACAGGCACAATTCTAGACCCCTTGTGGGGAAGCGTGCCCCCCTAAAAAAAAATACATAGTAATTTTATGTTTGCCCCCCCCCCCCCAAAAATTGAATTTGCCCCCAAAAAATACATAGTAATTTTCTTTTTTCCACATAATATAATTAGATTTGCTCCGTCGAAAATATCTAAAAAATATTATCTTAAAGATATTTACTTTTTTAAAAGTGTTTTTATTCATTAATACTTCTCATCCGCGCAGAGAGATCAAACTAATACAGAAATATATAGAAAAATTTATTTTTACAAAAAGCTTTATATTTGTGAAAGCAATTCATAAATATGATGCCTAAGAAATTTTCTCACTTGTCATCAATTTTTTTGTTAGAATATAATCTAGAATCAAAGAACCTGATCGCACAAAGCTACGATGAGGCGAACGTAATGGGGAAAAGGTGGTGTTCAAATATTTCTAAGCAAAATAGCTGGACACCATGTCCCATATCACTGCTTGCCACCGATTGCATCTTGTTGTAAAAGATTTTCTTGAAATTTTAAGTGAAGGAAAAATTTTTTTTGTTTTCTTCCCTTCATAAATTTTTTTATCATGATGCAATCAAGGAAGTTAGGGAATGCGTAACCAAACCCAGGGCTGTTGCCCCATCGGTGGTGTCATTTTTTTTTTTAAAATTACAAAAAAATATTTAAAATTCTTTTTAAAAATTAAAAATAAAAAAACTTTTATATCTTCAGGTCACAGGGCCGAATCGGGGGGTTTTTTGACCATATTTATAATCATCTATTATTTTTTTGTATTTAATTGAAAAATTATTTTATTTATTAAAAAATAATTATAGATCAATTTCAATGCAGAACGATTTATGTTTCTAAAACTTCTGATTTAATACACCATTATTTGTTAGAAAAAAAAACAATTAAGAAATAAAAATACATCTGAAGATTTATTTCAAAAAAAGTTTGATACTAATACTTTTTTAAATGACAATAATTTAACTATGGATAAAAGAAAAACTAAACCTAAGATTTTTCTGATTTTTATTTATTTTCTACTCATTTGAAAATTATTTTAAATATTAATGATGAAATAAAAAGTATTTATTTTAATATTATTGATTTATATATTGATTCTTTTGTAAATAGATTATATACCGATAATAGTTATTTAAAATCTTTAGATTCCCTTTATAAATTTGATTAAACTTTATTTTAGATATAAATAAGTTAGAGCCTCTTTTAAAAATAAGTATTGATAAAAATTCATTATCTACAGAAATTGACGTAGCCAAAAATTTTTTAATAGTAACTTAATAATTACAAAGAATGTGTTACTAATGATTTTGTTAAATTTTTATATGATTACAAAGATGCGTTTTCTAATCTATTTAACAATTTTCCATTTGTTAATTGGCTCTTCAGCGTCGAGTTGTGAGGCCACATTTTCTTTTATAAGAAGGATGATAACTTCTAGCTGTTAAGTAGTAACCTGCGTAAAGGTGATTTGGTTCTTCTAGGACACGAAAAATCATATAATGGTGCGTTGAATTTTGATGGATTTTATAATTTAATCAAAACATTAGCATAAATGTTAGATTAATAAAAAACACTGCTCATAAAAATATGTAAATACTAAAAAATTTGGTGATTAAAACAAAGTTTTTATTTTTTAATTTGCTGCGAAACTTATTATTACAGTTGAATAATAATCTTATCTAAACAAAAAAATATAATTCATTTTTAAAGTTACAATATTTTAATTATTTACGATATATAATTTACATTTAGGATTGCAAATGTGTGCATAATGAAAAAACAGATTGAATGCTAACTATTTATTCAAAGAGTTAAATCCTTAATCTGGTTTTAGTTTTAAGCTAATGAATAAATAATATGAAAAATATTGCGAGTTTTAAAATAGGCAAAAAAAATCTATAATTCTTTTTAGGTTTAAATAGTTTTATACATTAGAAAATCTAGGGTTTAAAAATCATATTAATCTCTATTATTTACTTTAGTATTGTTTACCTCTAACCAGTTATTTCCACAGTTAAAAATTACCGTATTTATATTTTAGGTTCTATGTTTTTAAACTATAGCTGCTAAGCGGGCTTTTTAAGGTATTAAGGAAATATCCTTAATTTTAAAATTAAAGATTATTTTTAGCAAAGTTAATGAAAACTAATTTGTTTTGTTATATATCATATATATAACGATTCCTTTCCTCCAATTAAACCATTGTTGTTATTTACAAGTAATATTACCTGCCATGTTTGAGGTAATACCAGCCAGGTTGAGCAAAATGCGTGGTATGAGCGGTAACCCAAATAGGTAAGCTAACGTAATAGTTGCCAGACCATGGCGTATTTGCCGTCATGAGGCCACAACCACCGTAAGGCAAACCTTCGTAATAACTGTAGATCAGGTTCCACGATAAAGTTCTGCAAAATGTTGGAAAATATATCATTGTTTTACGGCAGATATAGAGCAGACCTGCGTGAATTTTTAAATCCGTTTACCCTTAGCCAGACCAATCTAAATCTCATTTTGCCCTACGGCTCTCATTTAAGGCACGTTTAAATTGAGCTTTTATTTTAGTTTAATTTTTACTTAGTTAACTCTTATGTTCAAAGTTAAATTTAAATGTTAAAATAACTGGGGTATTGTGAAATGTATAAGGGTAACCCACCTGGTTAAGGCTAAATTATATATACTTATTTGTTTAATTCACATAAGCTTCCACTCTTTATCATCGGCTCATATGGATCAAATATCCTTAATAATGATTATAATATATATTTTTGATAGTTTTTGTATTTTAATATTTTTTAAAAATAAGATTTTTTCAGAATTTCGTAAGTGCTTGTTTTACCTAGTATTTAATATGATTCGCTGATTTATAAAATTTTGTTTTTTGTAAAGAAAAACACAGGCTTATTGTGAACATCCTCATGATGCATTTCTTTTTGTCTTAGATGTTGATTTTTATTAAATTCGACAAAATGCAAAAAAGGTAAAAAAAAAAAATTCTTTTTGTTATTTTAAATGACTTTATAAGTATTATTATCTTTTATTTTTCAAACCTAAACTGTAAATAATCATGGAGTTTTTTAAAAAAATCCTAATATTTTTAAATATTAAAAAAAGTGTAAAATCAGTCCTTAAATATATAATTCGCTTACGCTGACATGTATCCATTGACGTAATTTTGATTGAGGATACGGGCCCAGCAACCGGCTCCGATTCTGTCATTGAGAGTGCTGAAATCTTCAGACGACCAAAGCACTTTGTTAGTGTGCCTGGCTTCTGGGGTACTTTTAGTTCCTGGGTAATGTTCACTGCATTAGCAATATAATACAGTTTAAGATAGTTGTTTCAAAAATTATTTGGATATTTAAATGTTTAAGCATTTATATTAAGTTGCGTGAACAACGATAACTCCATAAATCTTACACGAAACTCTTGTATATTGCATAAATTTACCATATGTTTCATTCAAATGATTTTAATCAAAATGTTGTATATATAAAAACCCTATGATGTCAAAGGCATCCGAAAAATCTGGATCTTTTTGCATTTGTTTTGTTACAGTCCATTCAAGGTCATATGAATCGGGCGCGACTAGTTTTATATCCCTAAAACCGTGTTCATTTAGGTATTCGCGAAAGTATTTGACAAATTCCTTGTCACATTCCTGTTCGTTCCATATCTAATTATCAATTAAAACATGGAATAAATAACATTATGACATAAATGTTGGAGAATTCTACAATTTTTTTAAGCCCCCCCCCCTTTCTATCTTTTCGGAATTTTTAATTTTAGAACCATTGATAGGTTCCAATATTGTAACGTTTTGCAGTTCCTTTTGGGCGATAAAAGCACCCCCCTTTTAATTAATTTAAATTTAATTTTCCAAAAAATAAATTTTAATATAAACTGGACAACAAAATTTGAACGACCCTAAGCATCATTTATGGCAACTATGGTTTTTGGTCAAGTTTTTGGCGCTGATCACGAATATGAAATCAGAATTTTAGCCAATGCCTTAGATTTTTATTATTCGGTGTCAAAGAGATTTTTCAATTTTTGGGGTATTTTGGGCTTCTATATCATAAAACTTATGGGTAATAACAAAAGTTTAAAAATATATTTAGATAACGGAAACATTTATTATTAACGAAAGGCGTTTTAATTTTTTTATAATATTTAATTTTTTTTTATTTTTTCATTTTTATAAAATTAGTGGTTTTTGTCATAAAATCCGTTTTTTGATCCTAAATAACATAAAAGCAAATTGCTGATAATTTTAGGTAATAACCTTTTTTAGATATGTTTTTTATAAGGAATCTGAATATGCCATTAGATTTTTTAAAAAAATTAATAGTTTAAAAAATTGTGTGAATTTTTTTCCGAACTTTGGACGCGGTTTAAAAAAAATTGGAGGCATTGGAAAAAAAACTTAACCCGGTGTCGTTATCGCAAGAAAATTCTTTATAAAACCCTCGAAAAATCGTTTATGTTGTTTTTTTTTGTTGTCCAGTGTAATTTGCCAACCCTTAAGTGTCATAATTTTAGTGAGGTAGTAGCTAACATTTTAATTAAAATGGAAAAATAATAATCTGATGTTAGATACGTGGAGCAAGTACATTAAATATATGGACTTTTAGAAGTTTTCTTTAAGGCAATTTTACTTTACATTATTATATAAAAATTTGTATGTTAATAAAGTAGAATTATTTTGTATACATAATGGCAATTTAGATGGTGAGAAAATTTTAAATTTTGCAACAATAAAAATAAAATGATCAGGTAATTTTATGATGAAAAAATTATCTTTTCATAATTTGTTTAACGGAATTATTAACATTTGGGTGTTTTAAAAATTTTTTAAAAGGATGAATTTTTAAAAAATGTTATATTTAAAAAACTAACTTGTTAAAATAATTTTTACACCTATATTTAATTAAACACTGTGCTACAAAAAAATTCGACTTGCTCTAATATTTTTCTGGTTATAAGTGTTAGAAAATGGGGTATTTACATCCCCCACAACAGTAATGGTGTGACTTTTTAAACCCAAGCATTGTGGGTGATGAAATCTAGTCATCCAAAAAATGGAAATTATAATGTTGAAATAAATACATTTTCGACAAGTGTTTTGCAAAAAAAAATTGAAATTGTGAAATTTCGCGCCTTCCTTTCTTGATAAAAGTTAATATTTACTTGCCTTTGTCTGACAAAATTCGCAAATTAAAAACGATTTGTAATATACAATCTTCTTTAAATTTCTTATCCAAACACATAAAAATTATACCCCAACATAATCGATTTGAAGTCTGTAGCGACTTTTTGCACCTATGAGCCATCGTGTCAAGTAATGAGACAGCCTTGTAAAGTTAGCGTAAGGTTTACGTGGTATTTCTCCGACCCATCCAGGGAAAGCCCATGCTAGGGCACCTAGTTTAATATCTGGATTTCTCTAATGACAGAGAGTTGACATTAAAATTGACAAAATCTATGTAACTTATAGTATATTTATAAATTGCTGAATACTTTTTTTTTAAATTTATACAATTTTGAATATCGATTTTTTGATGAACCTTTTTGGCTTCTTTCATCAAGAACCATTCGTAGCCTGTTTCATAATTTTCTTCATTCTCGTTGTGCATGTGCGATGATTCAGTTCCATCTTAAATAAAATATCAAATTCTTTGCCACTTAGAATGTTTGGTCACAAATTTTAAATTTACATTAAACTTTTATTACAAACCCACGTAATAATTTGATCAACGTTTATAGATCTACCTGTGCTCTGAGCATCTCCCCCAATTTCCACTTTCAAGATTTGTAATGAAGCTCCGAAAAAAGGCTATAAAACAAAAATAAGAAATTACAAGTTTAACACGTTCAAATAGTTGTTGGTTAACCATAAACTACCTAATGAGATTGATGCGATAAGTTTGTTAAAACGCAAAAATGTCATGATGTTAAACTTTTATTACACAGCTCGACATATGAGCTTCCGAGACCAGACATGCCATCTAAAAAATCTTCAAATCCGTTTACCGTTATTCCTAAGCTTTATAGGCCTGCTATAAACATTAAATTTCTGAAAAATGTTTAAAAACAACAAAAAATTATTGAAAGAAATTATTTATATATACAAAATACAACTGTAAAATTTAAACTTAAAATAATTTAGTTTTAAATTGATAAAATATTTTGTTATATTTAAATTGAGATGCACAGTATTTTGTAAAATCTAAACGTTAATGTTTATATATTTAAAAGAAAAATAAAAGTAAAAGTTAATTTCAATTAAAAAAAATAATCAATTAATCAAAAAAATGGCCGATGTCTTAATTGACTCATTTTGCGCACCTACTATTTTATACCAAAAATAACGATCTTGTGGGCCGGGTCTAAATAATGATTTGAACAAAGGGAAAAAAAATTGTAAGATAAAACAAGTAGATTACTTTATAATAAATTTACCTCTAATAACATTAAATAAATTTCGACGACCTGTATTCATATTTACAAAATTCTTCAGCAAAATAAAAAATGTTAACATAAAATTTAGTTAATGGCCAGAAAATATTTTAACGAATATTAAATATAAATTAGAGCCATACCTTAAAAAGATAGTCTAAAATTTCGTCACGTTGCTTGGGCGGATAGTTAATGAGCAGTTTTGAAGTTGCCTAAGAGTTATATACATATAAGCAGAATGGTAATGCATATAAATGCATTAAGTGGGAAATCGACCGATTAATTTCATAAAGTTTTCTATCTTCCAAGCAAATTATTTTTACAAATATTTCTTAAAATTTGCGATTATAACATATTTTAAGATTAGGATCCTATATTACCCCACCTCCGCTTATGCCACCAATTCCATCGAACCGTTGCCCGTACCCTTCTACGTCGTCCACCAGGTAAATGTTAGCTCGAGCGCTTCCTGCACACAAATAAAAATACATTGCTATTTTAAGAGAGGGGTTGGGGGCATTTACTTTGACGCATTTGAAGTAAACTTTTGTTTTTTTTTTGTAAGGGCACATGCAAAGTGAGTTTTTATTTTCGTAAAATTTTCAAAATTTGAAAAAAAAATATTTTGTAATAAAACGCAAATTTTTAAAAAGTTGCCAAATTTAATATATGCACATAAAATGCTTCTTCTGAAATAAAAAAATTTTGAAAAAATATTGAAAAAAAAATTTTTTTTTTAAATTTTCAGAATTTTCAAAATTTTACGAAAATAAAAACTCACTTTGCACGTGCCCTAAAAAAAATTGTTTTCTGTGTAAATCCGATGTAAAACCATAATTTTTCGTCGTTCAATACATTACAAAATTTTGTTTTTAAAAGGGCTATAAAACAAAAATATGACATATAATCAAATACGGAATATGTGCGAGGTTTTAACAGACCTCTACTTATGTGTTTGAGAATTTTCAAAATGCACATTTTTTGCACCTTAAAAGTTTAGTTAATTCAAATTACTTATTATAAGGTTTGTGAATCATTTTAATTTGCGCGTTACTCTGGGACTTAGCCTAACTATAGCCCTAACCTACCTTTATCGCCATGCTTCAAAAATGAAAGAGCCATTAGGAATGTCAGGGTTGTGAATGCGGCATATGCCATCCCAAATCGATTTTCCTGTCTTTGGCCCGCTTCTTGTGCTTTTCCCAAACGCGTATTGTTTTCACGAAATTTAGGGTCGTTTGGAAATACGGTTTGACTATATTATTATAAAGAACATTTTTAATCATAGTTTTGGTAAAGTATTGATCAAAAAAAGTTTAAACAATGTGTTTTCTAAGCAAGTTAAAATTTTTAACTTTTGCGATGTAATGAGAAAATTTGTGCATCCCCTATAGTTGCCCATACGAGAAAATTTTTAACTGGAAAGTTGATCTATTTTTCTCAAACCAGTGGTAATCGTGAAACTTCCCATCGTTTAAAAATTTGGACAGATAAAAAAAGTCGCGAATTTAGTATTATTTAGAATAAGCACTCTATGAAAAAATCCACTAATTCAACAATATTTATTTTTCCTAAATATTGCTTAGTTAATTTTTTTGCTACTCATAATGTATTTTAACTACGAACTAGTATGTTATGTTTTAAATGGCATAGTTAAACTTTTCAACAACACAGGTCGACAAATATCAATATAAGAAAAAAAAGTTTATGAAAGTTGAACTGAATATATCCCCATAATGGCCTTATCTCATATATATTTTCCGTTTTTTATAGTTTCCTCTGCCTTCGGCTATTTAAATCAGTCCATACCGAAAAATGGCCGTTTTTACCAAATTGACAGATTTTGCAACCTTGGGAATACCCTAAATTTTAATAAATTTTTTTCATTTAAAAATTTTTGTAATTTATTTTTTATCTCAAATAATGAGGAATAAATTATCTAATATCAAGCTCTTAAATCAACATTTAGATTTTATAATATATTTGGCACCCCGATTAATTTTGACGCACCTTATAATCGGTTTTCGATAAAAATATTATTTGGGGTTTAAATATATCTGTTTTATCTTTGTAAATACTAAAATAATTTTTTTCAATATTTTGTTTTTGTTCCTTTTTTTTTGGCATTTTTTTAAAGTTTTTAATAATTACAGCTGACTTTCGAAATTTGATTAAAAAACGGCAAACGGAGAAAATTTCTAAGATGGCAGGTTTGATCTTTGTAGTCTCATATATCTCAAAAATTTGTTAACCTGTGTATTAGTCGGTAGCCAATTAATATTTTGGCGCTTTTTGACTATAATCTAGCTTTTTATCTTTAATCTATGAAAATATATTAAACAAAATAGGAATAGTGTATAAGGTTCAAATTTAGATAAATTTAAATCACCAAACAACAAAATTTTCCATTGAGCATCATTTATGACAGCTCTCGTTTTTGGTGCCGAAAATTAAATGAGGATTCTAGACATTGCCTCAGATTTTTAGTTATTTGGTGTCTAATATAAGGTTTTTCTATTTGGGGTATTTTGGGATTTTATGTTATGAGATGAATGAAACAAAACTTTAAAAATATATATGGATTAAGGAAACATTCATTAATATCGTATAAGGCGTTTTAATTTATGCATAGAATTCAATTTTTTTTTATTATTGGTTTTTTCATTAAAAAAAATCCGTTTGATCCTAAAATAACTTTAAGGTTGCTAAAAATTCTAAATCTAAAACTTTTTTTAGACAATTTGTTTTATAGTTAAATTAAATATGCCAATTAAATATTTGTAAACTTATCCCATCCTACTCATATATAATACCTTTTTTGCCTAGTATTTTTTTATCAAATAAATTGTAGTTGGAAAAATATTTTAAGGTTATAATGCCGCAGCAATTAAATATATATAACTACAAAGGATTGGCATGTGAAGCTGAATATTTAAAATTTCATTTATGCGTTGAATAGAAAGATATATAGCGGTTTTAATTAGTTAAGCCTCCTCACATCCGTTTTTATCGAAAAATGGCCTTTTTGATCAAATTGAGATTGAGAATACCCTAAAAAGAAAAAATTTTAGTATCTTTTTTTCATGTAAAAATCCCTTGTAACTTATATTAAACAATGAGAAATAAATATTTTTAGTATATCAAGCTCTTACATCAGTATTTAGATAATACAAAATATTTCGCGTCAAACTTAAAAACGGCCCAATATAATTTCGGTTTTTAATTAAAGTTTTATTTGAAGTTTGAATTTAACAGTTTAGCTGTTGTAAATATGCAAAAAAAAAAATTTAATTAATTTTTGTTTTTAAATCTTTTGTTTTTTTTTGGCATTTTTTCTAAAATTTTCAATGTTTATAGCTGACTAACTAAGTTTGATTAGAAAAAATGTTAAACGGATTTGAAAATCCCTAAGATGGCAGGTTTGATCTCCGTAGTTAGCTCATAACTCTCAAAATTTGTTGACCTGTGTTATTAAAATTTGGATCTTCGTGGGAGCATAAATTTTTAAATAATCATGAAAAAGAATCTTCAATTCTTATGTGGGTTTGATATATACAAGTTTTTAATTTATGCAAGATAAGATCCTGCATGAAGGAAAGGGCAAAAGCGGCAGACCCTTTAAAAAAATGTGTCTTATTTACAATGTTAAGGAGAAGCTTGTAGTAAATAAATATGACCAAAATTAGTTACGATAAGGGAAAGTTCAGTGATTTATGGAGTCGCCAGACAATGTTTAGTGAATAATTGGGGGTTCAAATTAAATAACTGGATGCCTATAAAATATTTTCCGACTTGTCCTCGAGTTGATCCTCAAAAATTATTATCCAAAGGTCGAATGGCTCTTATTCTCTCTATCGAATACTCAAATAGTTGATTAATTGCCCGCGCTAAGTTTTAATTACCTGTCCAATTAACTCAAATAAAAGAAAGATCGAATGATTAATACAGGTGAAAAATAGTAGCATATGGAAGCATATCTCGATGTGTAGATTTTAGATAATTTCGTTCCCTTTTAAATTAAGTAAAGAATAAAAATGAGCAGAAACAATGTTCACAATTTTCCGATTTAACCTTGCGTATTACCTCCTATACAATGCTATACTAGGCTTTGTGTGCCTACTAATAGTTTGCGGCAATAGCATTGAAAACAAAGAATACCTGTTTAGTTTTATTGCCTCAAAGGTATAACCAACATTTTTAGCGATACCAGCGAGAAATTAGCCCAAATATAATCAGCTGTTCAAAGCAAGAGATGAATAATACAAAGTGTCTATAAAAGTGAAACGCCTTTCATGGATTTAGGGGCTAAAACACATATTTTTTTTAACCTTTGTGATTATTTCGGCATCTAATCGATTACCCTAATGGTAAGGGTAAAACCTTTTGGGCCCCACATTCTCTAGATGAAACGTTAGCAACAGACGGTGTAAAAGGTAATTTGACTGTTTGGTGCCTTTTAGGTGTAAATTTTCTAAATTATTTGCTATTAAATAAAGTTCCTTTTGGTTTTACAATTCCACCTAAATATCAATTTACCAAAATTTTAAACCTTGTGGATTTAAATTTAAAATGGGAAAAAAGACGTGCCATATATGGCAGCATTCATCACTTGCCCCCCCCCCCCCTACTTTAAAATTTAAAAAGGTTTGAAAATGTGAAAGGTCAAATTGTTAAATTTTTGCTATTATTATAGCCTGGCATACCAGATGCCAATTAGCAGCTAAAATAAAATCTGAAGCCTTTATATTGAATTTTACTAAAGCCATAAAAGATCATAACAAAAAAAGGTGGAACGACCTTGAGCTTATGACTTTGTTGTGTTATACACCTAAAGTTAAGCAACGTTGAGCCTGGTTAGTAGTTGAATGGGTGACCGTAAACGAATCCCAAAGCTGTCCAATTTTCTGAGAACCTAGGCCTAAAAACCTAAGTCACCGGCGCGTGTTAAATCTCATTTAACTTTGCAAGGCCTGCTGTAGAGTCAAAAAGTGCAAAGTTCTAACAAGTAGATCGTCCCCTAATGGGGAAAAAAGTTTGGAGGAAACTCCTATACCACAGATTTTTTTTAATAAATGGAGACTTTTTGACATTTTTAAAATAAGGTTATTCAAAAATTATTAAATTTACCCTGGAGCCTTTCCCCGTTTTCGAAGGGTCGAATTTTCTTCATCTTTGTGGTGCAACAAAATGCTTTTCGTATACGTTTCCAGTATGAATGGTTATAAGAGGAATGCTGGAATTTCCAGATTTAAGGAATGTTGTTAGCGTAAGTGTTTAAACGGGTAGTAAGATATGAAAACGTGCTGTAATTAGATTTTATGATGTGTCAATAAAATTAATTTTGTGCTTATTAAATTAATTTTGGCATTATAAATGGAAAAATAATGATATTATAATAAATATATAAATTCTTTATTCTACATCGATTGAATCAGAAAAAAAAATTCGAATGCTGACAATTTTACGTGTTGCACGGGGAAAAAACAAAGGTAGTTGGAAGGTATTTGTTATATCATAGGTAAATTTGCTTATGTACGTACCTGTCTAAAGTATTACTCCTATTTCCATTATAAAAATTAGCTCATTCATAAAAAATAATAGTGATGTTTTGGGTGTTGGTAAACGAGAAAGGTAACAAAAGATAAGCTTAAATATGATTGATAAACATGCAAAAACAAATTTACTAATCATTCGTCTAAATGGGACAATTAAATAGACATAAATGTCAGAAATTAGATCGATAAGCTTATCATAGCCATGACTTGTCCGATAAAATATACAGTTATTAAATCTTTTATATTTTTAATGTTTTGTGAGAAGGTTGAGCAAATTTTATGGTTACACCGCTGCGAACAGATTTGTATTTTTTTGATTCTTAAAATTTGGTGGAGAGTATTTTAATCTTTTTCATAATATACAAAACATAAATGCTCCCCTTTATTTCTTCAAAGTAAATTTCAAAAAAAAAATAACCACTTATTTAATTATTGCGACAATCAGGGCAATACCAGCGGTTTGCTGACATAATAATAATAATGTATTATTCCACGCTACATATTGTTAAGTTTTTCGGAGAATCCACTTCTTGTCTGTCCGCAAAAACATTTTTTTAACAATTTGCAGCCTTGGTATAAATATCAAAACATGTAGTGACCTGTAGGAGTTGATTGTGAGATAAACAACGTCCTTGTTTTAAAAAAATTACTAAAGTCTTAATATCACAGGTCAACAAATATCAATGTCAGAAACGTGAATTTTATAAAAACATAAAAGATTGCATCCCCATGATGACCTAATCTCATATTTGTTTTTCGTTTTTCGTAGTTTCTTCCGTCTTTGGCTCCTTAGATCCGTCTATAACGAAAAATGCCCTTTTTTGACCAAATCGACAGATCAAAATATACCCTAGAAAGAAAAAATTTAAAAATCTTTTTTGCATATAAAAATCCCTTGTAACTTATATTTTTAATCACAAATAATTAAAAATAATTTTTATCAATATATCAAGGTCTTACATCGGCATTTAGATAATACAAATCGCGTCCAAACTTAAATACGAAACGATATATTATCCGTTTTTAATAAAAATATTATTTGAAGTTTGAATTTAACAGTATAACTATTGTGAATATGCAAAAATAAAATTTCAAATTATTTTTGTTTTTGAATCTTTTTGGTTTTTTGTCCTTTTTTTCTAAATTTTCAATGTTTATAACTGACTAACTATGTTTGATTAGGAAAAACGTTAAACGGATTTGATATTTCTTAAGATGGCAGGTTTGATCTCTGTCGTTACCTCATAACTCTCAAAAAATTATTGACCTGTGATATAAAGGAATAAATTTTTTAAATTCCAAAATTTAAAATGGTGTTGGTTATCAAATAAGTTTTAAATGTGACATTTTATTTCTAAATTTAAGTTGCTAATCCTTTGAATTTGCTAAAATTTAAAATTAAACTTTATTCGCTTCAATGCAAACAGTGCCTAAAAGGTGCATAACTAATTAAAAAAAAAAGTTCACAAATTGATGAGCATGCGAAATATCATTGCCTTTATAAGAAAATTTAACCAATTCCAGTTTTCTAGTGATCAGGTATTTCATTGCCTTAAAATCTTTAAT
>CM060242.1:26927674-27077531 GCA_030555515.1 Acutogordius australiensis
TTAAGTGTAAGGGCACGTTTAAAATACACCTTTGTTTTTTTTGCAAAAATGTAAAGTTGGGTTTTCCTATACCATTCAAATACGATGAGAAAATATGTTAGAAGTTGCATTTATTTTTTCGACAAAACGCCGTTAAACGGAGAAACTTAACAATAAAAAATTATTAGCTTAGGGCACGTGCAAAGTGAGTTTTTATTTTCGTGAAATTTTAAAAATTTTATTTTGTAATAAAACGCAAATTTTTTTAAAAAGTTGCCAAATTTAGTTTAAGCACATAAAATGCTTTTTTTGAAATCAAAAATTTTTTAAAAAATATTGAAAAATAAAATTTATAAAATTTTTAGAATTTTCAAAGTTTTACGAAAATAAAAACTCACTTTGCACGTGCCCTTAAATACAAATATGCTAATTATTTGTATAAAAGTATAAAATTCTTAGATAATAGCACATTTATAAAAAAAATTTTTGGGTAAGGAGATGTACGGCAACTTCCATAGCTCCCAGGGTCGAGAGTTAAGTGTTTCTTCGCCATTACCATGATATCCATTGAAATGATGTCGCATTCGGAAATTATAGCAAGTAGGACTTACAACTTTGAAACGAAGGCCAAAGTTATTTACCTATTAGAACAATGGCCCATTTGTCATCTCTTAAAAGAGACGGCATACACGTCAGGGCATAGTCCCCTTAAGCCCTACGGGGCGCAAGAAAATTACTCTAATCCAGGACATAATTCCCAGCCAAGCGTAATGACAATTTGAAAAAACGATATAATAAATTAAAAATAGTAAAAAAATCTATAAAAAACATAAAAATATCAACCTTATTAAAGTTGGCCAATATTAGGTTATATTTATAATTTGAATCTAAGCATCATTTTGAAAGCTAACGATGTTACTTGCTGGAAACAATTAAGTGATAAATTTTAAACAGGATATTGGGGGCGGAGAAAATTAGCTCAGATTGGAGAAAAAATTTGGTTAAAAATGCGTGCTATAAGCTAGTAGTTCCTAATTTAAGAAACTGAAAATGTTCAAAATCTTATTTTAATCCAATTTTTTACAAAAATTTTTAATTCAGATAAAGTATTTATTTTTGTTTTAACCAGATTTGCCAACTATAAAAATTAGGCCTTTAACAAAATAAAATTTTTAGAAATGGATTTTTTTTCTTCAAATTAATGCAACAAAAAAATAGGTATTGCAGATGATAATTGGAACTTACCCTACTGGATTTAAAGTTACCGTTTTGATAGCACACTTACTCGATCAAAAACAAAATTTTTTGGCTTAATGTTTAAGATAGGCTCACACAAATGTTACAATTTATATTACCCTACAAAATATTTTTGGCAGATTTTCTAAAATTTACATTTATTTTTGCAATTAAGGCTGTGCTAAAAAATTATGTTAGAATTATTTAAGCATATCCAAAACGGCCAAATTACATATTTCATTTTATTTTAGCCGTTAACATTTTTTGCTACAATTTTGAAATTTGAATTAGCCACAGCCTAGGCAAGGTAATATTATTGACCAATTAATATTCAACTTATAAAAAAATGTTTAAATTTTAAAATAATCAATTAGCAAAATCAACACCGATTTACATTTTAAAAAAAATTTGAATCAAGTTAAAATGGAAATTTTATTTTTTAAGTATATATATTCTTTTTTTTGGGGCTAAAATTATATCAGGTTTTACTTGATTTGTATATTATTTTAATATTCTAACAATTTAAATTTTTTGGAGTTTTTTTATTGTATTTATCTATTGTTTTTACAATGTTTGTTAATACTCAAAGCAGTTGCTCTAAGTATATACAGAAATTTTAATAAATGCCTATCAATTTATTAAACATAGCTGATAATTATTTCAACAAACTTATAATTTTTAAATTTATTACGAACGGAGTCTGAACGCGCCCTAAAATTAATTTTCTGAAATAAAAAATTTTGAATTTTTAAAAATTTAAGAAAATTAAAACTCACTTTGCAATTGCCCTTATATAAAAAAACATCAAAAATAAATTGTAACTACTGACCCTCTGTCTTATAAATGGGGTTATTTTCTACTATTCTTGTTTTTTGTGATCAAATTTTGTGAATTAATAACTACATACATTTTAAATTATTTTAAAATCATAAATTATCATCCTATATATTTTTAAAAATTTAAAAATTTTTCCCTTTTGACATTGAACGCTTTTTTTACAAAAAGTCGCCAATTTTTGTAATTAGCATTTAAATAGTTTTTCTGAAAGAAAAATTTTTAAAACATTTTGAAGGAAATAAAAAAAAATTCAAAAAATTGGGAATTTTTAAAATTTTTAAAATTATTTAAAAAAATGAAATGAGTCTGAACGCGCCCTTATGTGCATATATTAAATTTGACAACTTTTTAAAAATTTGCGTTTTATTACAAAATATTTTTTTTCAAAATTTTGAAAATTTTACGAAAATAAAAACCCACTTTGCATGTGCCCTAAGGCCACGTGCAAAGTGAGTTTTAATTTTTGTTAAATGTTAAAAAATTTATTTTTTTCTTAAATTTTTTTATTTATATTTCAGAAAGAGCATTTTATGCGCATAAACTAAATTTGCAACTTTTTAAAATATGCAAAGTATAATTTTTTTTAAATTTATTTCAAAATAAAAACTCACTTTGCACGTGCCCTCAGGAAAAAAACACATTTTATTTTTTTACATGACTGAATGTATGCTTTTATGCATGGAAAATGGAGAACACGGTCGATGAACAGGTTAGAAAACTTATAATAATTTTGTTAGAATAAATCTAACCCATCAGCTCAAAATATCAATAACTCCTTAAATTTAATGAATTCTCAAAGTATGATGGATTATATATTTTTTATTTTTTTACAAAATACACTAAATTTTTTTAGATCGTGATAATAAGCAAATATACAATACTGGGCAGCCTTATTATGGAAGGGATATAGCAGATAGAATTGTTCAGAGTAATTATGCATATGATCAAACGTTTCAATCTCATAGAAGTGGAACACCAAATGCTGCTTATTCAAGCCTTGCCCATAAACCAATAACACCATTGAATGGTGGCATTAATCAAGGTTATGATAATATTGCAAGAGCAAATCAAGGCTTGCCATATCACCCAAGAGGTGATTTAAGAATGATATATAATGCTGGTGCACCATTAAATGTTGATTTTGTAAATTCTCCAAAGATGATATCATCAGTGCTTGATTCTTCAAATACTATTGCCCAGCCTCAGCAATTTGTTATTCCTAATACAAATAAAACTTTGGAAAATTCTTATGGACCAGCCACAAATATTGTAAATTTTTCAATTGAAAACCAAAATGTAATTGGGCTTAGTTTGCCCAAACAAGAAAGTGCATCTCCTTTTGGTAATGGTGAAAGCACCTATTTTTCGTCAGGACAGCTAAATTTGCTGAGGGCACAAATTATGGCTTATAAGTTATTAGCAAGGAATCAGCCTGTTCCAGAGCACATTATGGGCTGTTTTTCCCAGAATAATTTAAAATTAAATTCACCTTCAGGTTAATAATTTTGCTGATTTACAAAACATTTGGATTAACATATTTAAATGAAATGTTTTAGGATTTTTATGCCACATTAGATGGCAGCTTAACTATTGCCTTTAACTTTATTTTAAGCTCTTTATAATTAGCAGCAATTATTGTTTTAACTAATCAAAACTATATAATGCTATATTAGGAGGAAGTATGATTCAAGCTTTTAGCCATACCTCATCTCTACATGTGGTAAGACCTCCATCCCACCAATCTTCTGTTTTGGGTCCAGGTGGTTCTTATAGTCTGGCTCACACAATAAGTGAACCTTTACCAAGTATTGGTCCTATATTTTTATAATTGACAATATTATTTTGTTCCAAAAAAATGTTTATTTATTTTGTGTAAGTCTATTGGATAACATAAACAAATAAGATGTTTGCAAGGCTTAATTTATTTTTGCTTATTTTTTATGCTTCCAATATTTTTAAATGCTTCCAAAAATTTGAATTAATTAAAATTTTAGAATTTTAGATTAACAGAAAAGCAGCTTTGAAAAAATTAGTTTAAATATAACAATTCACTTTATTTTGTGTCAAAACCATGATTTATTTTAGATCAAAAATAAATTTTATGGCAAAAACTTTGATAACAAATATTTTTTTAATTAGAATTTTTAGTTATTATAATTTAAGCTAAATCATTAATTTTTTTAATATTATTTTTGTATAAGCTTTAAATAAGAATCTTAAATATTTTTATATTTTGTTTGACACCTAACTTAATTCTTGCGTTAGGCAATTTGTAAGCATTTGAGGTTCAAAAGGACCATATTATTATATTTCTATAACTTTAAGATTTAATGTTATAGACTTTGTTTTAATTATTTTTAAAAAACGTGCATGCACTTTCATTATAAATGAATAAAGTTTTTATTAATGAATTATGTAAATTTTATTTAACACACATAAAAGAAGTATAAAATGATACTTCATTCAAATTTTTTTAATATATTAAATATATTTGTAATTAAATGTTTTGTGTTTTTAGGTCTAGTACAACATCATTAGGAATATTAATAAAAAACATTTAGTTTTTCTTTGTTTATAAAGGAAATGTATCACAAAGCTTTTGAAAAAATTTTTTTTACCAATATTATTAGGATATACTAAAAATATCACATTTATGTTTGATCTATTTAATCTAATTATATTTTGAGTCTTCAAGTCAATATAACGTTACTTACATTTTTTCAGTTTTCATTTGTTTAAACCAACATAAAGCAATGTGATTTATATTTTATTGCGATTGTGATTTGGGGTGGTTTTTTTTAACCTCCAATTTTTATATTGGGTCCTTATAAAAAATACTTACTATCATAAAACTTGTAAAATAAAACTTTTATTTTGACCTGTTTATATTTTTGAGTCCTTATATCTTATATTTACAGCCAAATTCGAAAAATATAATTCTTTAAAAACGCATTGGAAAAATTTTAAATTTTAAAATTGTAGTTAGCATTAATAACTTGACCTTAGAACGTGAATTTGTCTGGTATATTAAAATCAATCCTGTTTGTTTGCAAATACAGCTGTGGTTAAGGAATATCCTCTAAACCTTTTTCCCTATTAGAAACGGCGTACCCGTAAGGGCTTTACCTCTAGGCCCTTAAGTTAAATGATTTAACACGCACCGGTCACCTAGGTTTTTAGGCCTAGGCTCTTAGAAAAATGGATGGTTTTGGGAATCGTTGGCAAGGTTTGATGTTGCTTAACTAGTGTAAAACACAAACCAAGTTTACATGCGTGCAAGGTCGTCTGACCTGTTTGTTTGAAAATCGATCAAAAAACATAAAATAAATTTAAAGGATTTTTTGTTTGCAGTTAAACTACAACATTCTAATATTTAAAGGTCGGATAATTATGACCCACCAACCTTCTGGCGTCATGCTGCCGCAACAGCCTCAACGAATTTCACAAGTAATGAATACACCTACCATTCCTATGGATTACAATATAGCCGCAAGTTATAGTAGCCTCATGCCTAACGTTGGTCTGCCACCTATTAATAATGCTTCGACTCCAAGTTTATATATGGGAAATGGTACTGTTGGAACTAGCATTCCCAATAATAATAATAATTATATTAGCAATATGACAAATGCTCCCGTCTCAACTAACTTAAGTAACCTTGTTTCCACCCAAGCCTATCAACAAAAGTTGGCACGCCTGGCCCAAGTTGCTAAGCCTACCGGAATTGACCCCCTTATTATTGTACAGGAACGAGAAAACAGGTTATGAATTTTTAAGTGTATTAAGGTGTTACACCGACATAGTTTATAAACATTAACATGACACGAATTTCGGTTTAAATAATAATTAAATTTGAATTTAACAGGTTAGTTGATATGTAGATATTTTTTTTAACTTTTTTTTTCAAATTTCAATGATCATAGCTGGCTTACAATGTTTAATTATTAAAAGTTATCAACGTTTTTGAAAATCTTTAGATGTAAGTTTGATCATATAAATTAGCATATATATTTAAAAAATTATTCGTACTGTTAAATAAATGTCAAATATTTATCTATTTATGGTTAAATTAAATTATTTTTTGTATAATTCGATTAATTAATTTAAAAAAAACTATTTTTGTGAATTCAAAATATGGTACCTATAACCCTACAATGACACGGTCATGCAAATTTGTTTACCATTGACTGCGGTCTATAATATATTTTTAATTTTTTTTTATATCCCTATTTATAAACATTTACCAAAAACATTACGTGGCGCTGACACGTTTATTTTGAATGCAGTAAAATAACCATAAATCATGTGTGTATTAAAACTTTTTTGAACAACAGGCTGCAGCCATTATAAACATCACAATTTTTAGGACTGATCGCGCATCTTTTATACCTTAAGTTTGGCGCGTATAATGGTTAATTGGACGGTTATGGGCTTATATAATATTTATTAGTTAGCCAAATATAGCTCGGGGCGTCTTTGACCCCTTTTTTGACCAAATTTAAAAATTACCTGTTTAAAATAAAAAATAATCTATTAGGATCGAAAATTTTATAGAATGACAGATTGAAAACTAAGGTTTTATAACGCGCCTTTCTAGCTCATTTGCACCTGGTCAAATGAGGTTTAAAATGCATTTTTTGCCAAAAAGCCTAAATTTGAATTGCCCATCTATAATTTTGTTTATTATTAATTTATTATATTTAGACTAAACGCTCGAATGGCCAACCGAATTCAAGTGTTAGAAGCTTTGCCAATCGACACCTTGGCACTTGATTTGCGAGCCAAAGCGAGGGCCGAGCTCAAAGCCTTACGGCTCCTTAATTATCAGCGCAGCCTACGTCGCGATATCCTAAATAGTTTAAGGAAGCAATCACCGTTCGACCTTAAGGATCCTTTTAGCGTTAACCTAAATCTCCGCCCTTACAGGCGCATGAAAAAACTTACGCTCCGTGAATCCCGCACTACTGAGCGACTCGAGAAACAGCATAAAATGGAGCAGGAGAAACGGAAACGACAAAAACACCAAGTATTTTTATAATATTTTATTCTGAGACCAAGTTTCGTTTATATAATATTTACAATTATTAAAACTTATTTTAACTAATCCAAATACATACCACATTAGAATTTTCATGATAAACATTTATATATCATTTAAGGATTTCCTGAATGCCCTTATGGTTCACGCTAAAGATTTCAAGGAATATCACAAAAACGTGGCTCAAAAGATTAGCAAGCTTAACAAGACTATTATAACTTACCACACAAATACCGAGCGGGAGCAAAAGAAAGAACAAGAACGTATCGAGAAGGAAAGACTTAGACGTCTTATGGTTATTTCATTTTTTTAAATACAACTATAGAATATTTATCCAATTAAAAACCAAATTTGACTATAAAAATATTGCATGGATTTGGAAATATTATTAAGTAACTTATACGATTAATATATTAGGCGGAAGATGAAGAAGGGTACCGTAAGCTAATTGATCAGCAAAAAGATAAGCGGCTTGCATATTTGCTTAAGCAAACTGACGAATACATCGAAAACCTTATCAGGTAATTTTTAAGTCGGTTCCAACTTTATACAACTCTATGGTAGCCCTAACTATAATGACATAATAAAAACGCGAGAGTTAAATAATTTTTATGTAACAGTTATAAAGACGTAAATTTTAGTGATATACAAGCTACTATCTTCATTATTTATAATTATGTGATCATTTATTTACATTTTAAATTGTAGTGGCGTTTAATTAATTGTCTGAAGTTTTTTAGAAGGGCGGTGCCTTTATGCCTCTGCACTATACGCTATATAGCGCCGAGGCATTGAAGTTTAATGCATTACACCATAAATTTTTTTGTATTTAACTATGGGTGTGTTACAAAAAAAGTAAACGCAATTGGCCGTGTTAAAAAACCTTAAGCGATATACGGAAGGATCTATTCAATTTTGTTATTTTAATCCAGCATGGTTCAGCAACATCGTCAAGCCATGGACGATGTCAGGAAAGCGGACCGGGCCAAGCGTAGACGTCGCCGTAGGCTTATAGCCTATCTCCTTTATCGGAGGCGTAAAGAACGTGCCGACGCTTTGAGGAAAATAAAACAAACCGAACGCGAAAATGTCTCAATAAATATTTAATATTATTGTATTATTCATATATAAGCCGAGTTTACTTCCTTCTGTTTTTTTTAAATGATAATCTTTTCACATATTAGATGGAACAAAAAAGTTGAATATTTTTCCTTAATTTAATTTTATACAGAGGCATTTTATAAAAATTAATCGAATTTGTTTTTTTGGCTCTTTAGATTGTTTTTAATCATTAGGTTGGTTTTCTTGGCTCTGAAATTTAGATTTAAAGGTGCTTAAATTTGTTACGTCTAATTAGATTTTAAATATTGATGTGTCAATATATTCACATCTTTAGGAAGGTCTAGTCTTATGTGTTTGTTTTAATAAAATTTATATAAAAAGTTAATCCATTTTATAATTACAAGTTATTTACACAGCTAAAGGCGATGAAGCTTGCAAATAAGGACCTAGAATGTGAAACTTTGACCCCTCTTGATGTAAATGTAATTAAAATTTGTGTTTCTTTTATAAATATTTTGATATGGTATTTGCTATGTTGCTATTTTTATTTTGTGTTCAACCTTTGAATCGATTTTTTCTATAGTTTTTTCTAAATATAAAATTATGGGAGAAATATAAAATATTACGTTTAATATACATAATTTATATTGTTATAATTAAATTTAAACACCCAAGATTTTTGGTTTTAATTTTTTTCATAATTTTATATTTTATTTTATAAAGCTTTTTATATTACCATTCAGAGTTAAGGCTTAAAACATAATCATTTTTTATAAAAAGATAAAATAGGGGAATGGGTGGGGGATGACTCTTCATATTATTATAATGACGTATTACACAGGTAAATATCAATGTCAAAAAATAAGGTTATGAAAACATAAAAGCATACATCTTCATGATGTTCTTATTTCATATATATTCCATGTAGTTTCTTCCGCCTTCGGCTCCTTAGCCGTCCGTATCAAAAATGGCCTTTTTTACCAAATTGGCAATTTTCCGACCTCTAGAATACCCTAAATTCAAGAATTTTTTTTTTATAAAATTCCCTTAAAATAATGAGAAATAAAATTTTATATATCAAGCTCTTACATCAACTCGTCCTAAATTGCTACCATTATTAAAAAAAAACAAAACCTTGATATCTAAAAATTCACTAAATATCATTTTTTAAAATTCTTTCTTAAAATTTTCTGAGCAACGCAAGTACATTAAAGCCCTTATTACGTGATACTAAATCATTGAACCAATCATTTCGAATTATTCTTAAAATCTAATGCCTAAAAATTATCCATTGTTATTTTTTTTAAAAATCAGTTAGACAAATTTTCGAGATTTATAAGCTTACTCTAGAAACTAAACCTGTCCTCGAGATTCTAAAATCTGGTTACCATTAATCTAACTTTGTAAGCCAGCTATAAATTTTGAGGTTTTTTAAAAAAATCTTAAAACAATAAAAAAGATTTAAAACAAGAATTATTGATTATATAAAACAGCTAAACTGTTACATTCAAATTTAAAATAATATATATTTTAAACGATAAAATATTGTGTCCCTTTAGTGTGAAGTTTTAAATATTTTGTATAATTTAATTGTTGATGTAAGAGGTTGTTACATTTATAATTTTGTTTCTCATTGCTGAAAAGAAAAATAGAAGTTAAAGTTAATTTTAACATGAAATTTTTTTTTTAATTTTGTCTCTTTACGTAATCTCGAGGATAGCTTAGTTCATAAGAAATTTCAAAACGGAAAAAATATTTGAGATAAGGTCCTTTATTAGATTATTTTGCCAAAAATAATAAACTTTGCCTATACTCTTTGAAACCATAAATAATAATTTACTTTGTATTTTTTTTGTCGATATGTTTTATCATTGTGGTGGATAGTATGTTTTTCTTTTGGCACTGTTTTCAATGATTAACAATTTAGAATATGATGTTATTTTTTATTTATACATCTCAATAGATAAAAATGCAGCATCCTATGCCCGAAAAGGAAATTATTTTGGGCCAACATATTGCCCATGTCGTAGCATCGATAGTTGAGAGCGTAGAGACCTACCATGCCAAACAATCTATCGTTGGCTCTCCTGATGGAATACGGGGTGCTAAAATTGTTCACAAAACCACCAAAAGCGAGCATTCCAATCACGAATTAAAAACTTATGAGGAGATGGAAACCTGGATTGCCCAGAACACAAAGTTTTTTATATTGTTTACCCGCTCCTTTTATAAGTGATTTTGAGAGCCCATTGTGTTTAATAGAATCAACATAAATCGTTTTAGATTTTGTTATATCATTTACTACTTACAATTGGTTTGAGGGTTCCCCCATACCTTTCCCCACTTAGGGGCGTTATACTCGTTAGGGCTTTGACTCTTTTAGCCCGAGCAAAGCAAATAATATTGCCCACGGGTTAGTAAGATTTGCTTGCACGCCTGCGACAAAGGTTTTTAGCCTATGCTCTTACTTTTAGACATATCGTTTAAGACCTACTCCCTAAGCAGCTCAGAAGCTTTAAAGTGGTTGCACATGTATGCTATTTTTCTGAAGGAAAAAGCTACTGTGCACGGATTCAAACTCGCAACCTCCTGCGTCTAAGGCAGAGGGTTTGCCACTGAGCTATTTGAGCCGATATCATTTACTACTTGATCTGTTATTTATTATTATAATTATTATTATCAAATTAATTTTTTATAATCTTGCAATACAATATTTCCTTTTTTCATTTAAGCTACGAAATAATTAAGACTGAAGTAACTATTCAGCCCGAATCGATTAACATTCACGAACTTTACGCTGGCTTAGTTGAAACGAAATTTGCTTCGCTTCCGCCCACCCATCAACAAATCTTTGGGGTTGACGAAAATTCTCATCCTGGCAACGCCATTAAAAAGGATGAAAATCATAGCAATGAAATAGAAAATAAAATTGATAATGAACCCGACGATTTTGGTATTGACGAAAGCACCCTAATTACATCGGATGAAACAAACGACCTCACACGGCACGTCATGTTTGATATGAAGGAGGCTGAAATCGAACATCACGAAAAAGTGCTCTTTGCCAATGGGATTGACTTGGCTTCACCTGAATTTTATGCCTCACTCAACATGCCCGATGAAAGTTTTATATTATTTCTATTGATTTTTAAGCTTTGTTATAAATTAATAGCTTACATTATAATTAAGGCATGTCAAAACTTCGGAGTCGGGAAGGATTCCATACACCCCGAAGTTTTTTTTGATTTTCCTAGTAATACATGTAATTTTAACATAATTAGCTGCTCTTTCATTTAATTACAACTTGCATTAAACAAAATGAGTGTGGACTACAAAAATACAAATTCCAATATTTCTAATAAGCTAATGTAACTAGCAAATTCCAAAAAAATAAAACTCCGGAACTCCGGAGTTTATGGACTCTTACCCAATTCCCGGAGTTTGGACATGCCTTAATTATGCTAAAGGCTTTAAAAAAATTAGGACATGTATATCCATTATATCATATTTAAATTAGGTAATGATGGAGCAGATAGTGATAGTGATGAAGAAACGGACCCCACCCAAGCAGCCACTGACGCTACCGCCCTTGATGTGAAGCCTAATGGAACTGAAGGCGTTCCTCCACCCTTGGGCGTCGCCATAGATACTTCAATCAAAGAGGATGATATTGAAGATCCCAAAGCTATTATTTCAAAGTTTTAATCTATTTTAATTTTTTGTCTTTGATTGTTTATTACATGTTGTGGGGTTAATGGATATGTTTGTCACGGTAAGTGAAATTATTGAAGATATTTCAACTCTAAATTGTGGTTTTTAACTATTCTTATTTTTATTTTACTTATATGTTTTCAATATATTACCGAAAGCGAATAAATCATTGAGATTTTTTTTGCATGCTTTTTATATAATATACTATTTTAACGGCATTTATTTTTACAGCGTTTATTATTACAATTTTAGAGCTTAGTATAATTGCATTCTTCCTATATATATGTTTTTTTAACAAGAACCTCATCTTATTATGTTATTTCTTTGAAGGAGTCAACATGTTGATGATGAATATATTTGTAAACCTACCGAAACGGGTGAAGTTAAAAACTACTACCAAATAGCGCATTACGTGCAAGAAAAGGTGACTGAACAAGCTCACATACTGGTCAACGGGAAGCTCAAAGAGTATCAAATTAAGGGGCTTGAATGGCTCGTATCCTTGCACAATAACAACCTTAACGGTATTTTGGCAGATGAAATGGGTTTAGGTAACATGAATAAATATTTTTTTGCCTCATTTTTTTCTTTATAATACCAAAAAATAAAAATATTGATTTTTATTTCTTCTTGACAATTATTTGGCTAGTGGTCTCGTTTTATTTTTAGTACACCTTTTAAAAATTTATTTATTCAACCCTTCAATTCTATATATTTTGATAAAATTGAATTTAAACACAATATTGTAGATTTAATCTTTTTAATATTTCATGTCACCTATTTTGAATTGCAATTGTTTTATTTAATAGGAAAAACGATACAAACTATCGCTTTAATAACTTACTTAATGGAACGCAAGCATATTAATGGACCCTTCCTAATTATCGTGCCACTCTCGACGCTTTCCAATTGGAATTACGAATTTGATAAATGGGCACCTTCTGTCGTTCGGCTCATATACAAAGGCTCGCCCTATGCCCGAAAATGTTTGCTGGGCAATCTCAAGGCGGCGAAATTTAATGTGCTTCTCACCACATACGAATACGTTATTAGGGATAAACACGTACTCGCCAAGGTGGTTTTTTAATTAACAGATCCAGAGCTTTAGAATTTGAGTATGATGTAAATAATTAAATTGAGACTCCTCTCCTTTTGATTTTTATACCATTTTTCGATCAATCATTTCTAGCCTTCTTTAAACATAAACAATGGTAAGACAGACGTCTTTGTGACCTTGGAAATCAACAACTTAATAAATAGATCATTTTTTCAATTCAATAAAGTTAGCATTTTTTTTATCCTAATAAGAGAATCCCTAGTAACTTAACGTGAGAAAGTTTTAACCTGTATAAATATCCACTTTTTTCAATACTTGCATTTGTCCTATTGACTTGATAGATCAGACTGGCACGCCGGGAAAAAAGATTTGAGAAGGACAGTTAGGAAATTACTTTTGTTTGTTCTAAATTTAATCAGGAGACCAGTTGAAATTTGTTTTATTATGGTATGTCTAATAATTCAATTTTTGTTAAAAGTATTCGGTCAGGTTTAATATTTTTATATGTTGCGAGATTCTTTTGCGGCGAATTATATTAAAATATTTAATTTATTGAATATTTTAGATTAAATGGAAGTATATGATCATCGACGAAGGCCACCGCATGAAAAATCACCACTGTAAATTAACTCAAACCCTAAATACCTATTACATTGCCCCACATAGAATTTTACTCACTGGGACGCCACTTCAGGTTATTTAATTTTATTTTATATTTTTGTCTCTTTTTTTGCAGTATGATTGGTATCTTTAAATATACTGTATAAGGCTAGAACTTTTTTATACATTAGCCTTTTTAGTCTTATTTATATACCATTTATACATATAAACTCTATAACTATAGCATATATAAAATTTTTATACTACTTATAGAATAAACTTCCTGAATTATGGGCATTGCTGAATTTCTTGTTGCCCAATATTTTTAAATGTGTCTCAACTTTTGAGCAATGGTTCAACGCCCCATTTGCATTGACGGGTGAAAAGGTTGAGCTCAATGAAGAAGAAACTATTCTTATCATTCGACGGCTTCATAAAGTCCTTAGGCCATTCCTGTTACGCCGCTTGAAAAAGGAAGTTGAGGTTTGTTTTTTGTATGGTTAATTTCGACTTTTTGTGTATCAAATTAATATATAATGAATTTATGATATATTAGTTTAAATATACTTTTTTCTTTTATTTCTTAACTTGTTTATTACACAGGTCGACAAATATCAATGTCAGAAAAAAGACTATGATAATATAAATGAATACATCTTCATAATAGCCTTGTCTCATATATAATTTTCGCGTAGTTTCTTCCCCCTTCGGTTATTTAGATCCGTGTTTATCGAAAAAATGGCCTTTTTGACCAAATTGACAGATTTTGTGACCTCAGAAATACCTTAAAAGAAAAAATTCAAAAAAAAATTTTTCATATAAAATTCTCTTGTAACTTTTATTTATCATCTTAAATAATGAAAAATAAAATTTCTAAGTATATTAAGCTCTCACATCAACCTAGATTTGAAACCCCAACCTAATTATCACCAATATATTATTGGCTAAAAAAATATTATTTAAGGTTTGAATTTAACTTTTAAATATAAAAATATTTTTTTTTCAATATCTTTTTGTTTTTTTTTGACATTTTTCTAATTTTCAATGTTTATAGCTGACTTACTAAGTTTGATTAGTAAAAACTGTAAACGGAATTAAAAATCCATGAGATGGCAGGTTTGATCTCTTTAATTAGACTTACTAAATTTCATTTTTTTTTTTATCTTTTTTTTTTTATTTTTTAATTTTAAGTTTAATAAAAAATCGAAATATTTGAAATCCTTAAGTTAACAGGTATTGATTACTGTCATGTTAGCTCAATTATATTTAATATATGTTGATATACTAGTCTACAATTAGTTTTGTTGCTATTAAATTAAATCATTTAGGTGGGACCAAACTGCATTTTTGTTTTTAATCTTTTTCATTTCCTTTTAAATTTTTTTATTTTTTAATATTGTTAATTAGAAAAACATTGTTCACACAACCTAATTAGAAATTAAAAAATCAAATAAGATCGTATGGTCGATTGTACTGTGTAATATGATATAATAAAAAAAATACATGTAATTGAAAATAGGTTCATTATATTTTATTTATAAAATAAATTAACAAACATTTCGATATAATATTTTTTGATTATTTAGTTTAGAAAAACGCCATTTTTGGCGTTTTCCTAAGAATTGGCTGAAAATTTGGTACTTAAATAGAATTTTTAAAAAACAAAAATTTAAGTTTGGTCACAAAATGGGTTTTTTCATATTTGTCATTTTGTTGACCTTTTTGTAAATGCATTTTTTGTTAGAATCAATTGCCCGACAAGATTGAATACGTTATAAAATGCGAAATGTCGGCTCTTCAACGCTCTCTATATACCCACATGCAAGCCAGGGGTGTCTTACTTACGGACGGCTCTGAACGGGATAAGAAGGTTTGTTAAAATATTTAACTGTTATTTGATATGTTTGAGCATTCACATAACATTTTATGGGAGCGGTTTTTCAATATACAATTTAAGAATGATTAATGCTAAATGAGCTTTATAGGGTTACAGATATCACTTTGAAACAAACTAACTAAAAATTAATCCGCGACTGGTCGATATAAAGTTGGATTGTATTCAAGTGTAAATTGATATTTTGTAACGCGATCATATTTATTCACTAAAATAACATTATCATCTAAGGGTAACCATTAACTTTGTATTTATATAATTCATGTTTTGTTTAAAATTAAATATATATTTTATTTCTGGATTGTTCAGGGCAAAGGTGGAGCGAGAACCCTTATGAACACACTTATGCAGCTACGTAAAATTTGTAACCACCCATTTATTTTCAATCATATTGAGGAAACATATGCCGAGCACATTGGACAACCTAATGGAATAGTTCAAGGGTAAAAACTTTTATTTTTTTTATTTACATTTTGACAATAATTGTTTTTTTATTATCCAGTTTTTGTTTTAATTATTTTGTGAAAAAACATTTTCTTTTTTTTGGTTTGGGGTTTGTATTTTTTAGTAATGAAATAAAAGTTATGATTCATGGTTAAATGCAATTAGCATAACCGTCTTGACGCCGCATTAAAAACGTGGAATATTTTTTTTTTCTTTTCTTTAACAAAAAAAGAGCTATTGTATATATTTTATAACTTAATTTAATTTAAATAAAATTAAATCATTATTTATATTTCTTTTTAGGGTTGAGCTATTTAGAGCTGCTGGTAAGTTTGAACTGTTGGATAGGATGTTACAAAAACTTAAGGCTTCAGGCCATCGCGTCCTTATGTTTTGCCAAATGACTGGCCTTATGACAATTATGGAAGATTATTTTAATTTCAGAGGTTTTTGCATATTTATATTAAGTTTCAAACTCCTCTTTATACATAATTTCATCATATGTTTGTTCAGACTTTTATATGACCCAATTTTAATTTAATTTAATAAAAAACACTAGGGCTTGGCGCAAAACAACAATTTGGGAAATTGCAAAGGCAAAGATTTATAGCTAAGCTAAAATAAATGCAAAAATTTAACAAAAAACTGCACTTTTTTTTAATATTGAACTATAGTTAAAATTAAAAATACTTCAATTAAAAACATATTTAATGTTTTTTTAATTTAACATTGAAAATGTTTTGTTATTTATTATACCATTTTTTTGTGTGCAAAAATACAAATTTTTTCTGGCAATGGCTGTACTCTAAAAAGTGCTAATATAATTTTTTTATTTTCTCCTTTAACATTAATCTATTTTTTTTATCCAAAGAAATATAACATAGGCTAGGCAGCAGTTAATGATGGTGAAAATTTATAACCTAAATTTAAATACCCGAAAAAATAATGTCTTAAACATTGTTAGAAACAAATAATTTTGATTAAAAACCAAAACAGTCTGACAAAATACCAACAAGATGGCAATTTTTATTTTTGAATTCTGAGCCCCAGTAAACATTTAAAACGTTTTTTTAATTTATATATCAACATTGTTATTACTCAGAAGGTTATTTTTTAATCCACGAAATTTTTGCCAGGGTTTAAATATCTTCGATTGGATGGAGCCACTAAGTCAGATGACAGAGGTGCTCTACTAACTATCTTTAATGACAAAGACGCCGAAGTCTTTATTTTCTTGCTTAGTACGCGGGCCGGTGGCTTAGGACTTAATCTACAAGCCGCCGATACAGTTGTTATATTTGATTCGGATTGGAACCCGCATCAAGTAAACTATTGATTGATACTTTATATGTAAAAATCGAGTAAAAATATAAATTATGCTCTGCTGTAATACATTATAACATACTAAGGAACGAAAAGCTCTAGTATATGGTGTAAAAGGAGTTTAAAAAATAGTTATTTTTCTTTAATACATAAGATTTTATGCTTTATATTGTATTTTGGATTTTATAGATTTTAGTGGTCAATTTAATTTTTTTTCGATCATATACTAGAAACCTCTTAATTGGAATTAATAATTTTTCTAGGATCTACAAGCATCGGATAGGGCTCATCGTATAGGCCAAAAGAATGAGGTCCGTGTTTTTAGGCTTCTTACAGTTAATAGCGTTGAAGAGCGTATACTTGCTGCTGCTCGATTCAAGCTCAATGTTGACGAAAAGGTTCACTTACCTCTATAATTTTTATCTTATTTTTTTAATAACTTGTTAAAAACAGATATTTAATATGAAGTTGTTTTTAAATATACATTGCAAGTTAAATTTAAATTTATAAACTTGTTTTAAGCCATAAATTACTGACAGGTGGTAAATGTAAAAAATATGCATTGGTAAATAGAATTAAGACAAAATTTTTAAAAAAGTTAGCACACTAAAAAGTCAAAAATTTTGTTCCTTTTTTTTATAAAAATGCAGCCTATGGTATTTTGTTGTTTTTTTCACTTTATGTTTAAATGTAATAAAATTATGCAGAAATAGAATTTGTTATTTATGCAATTTATAAGTAGAACAATCTTTTTTATGTCTTAAATAATTTGATTTTAGGTAATACAAGCGGGTATGTTTGATCAAAAATCAACTTCCCACGATCGACGAAAATTTTTGCAAGCTATCTTAACCACCAACCAAGGTTTATATATTAAGAAATATAGAGAATTTCAATTTATAATTAACTCGTGTATAACAGTCACACCTTTGCGAATGTGTGGTGTTTTTTTACACGCAGGTCCCCCATGAATTTTTTGTTTGAGTTGAAAATTTTATAGTGTCCTCCATTAATTGGTAAAAATACAGGGTTGGCTTGGTTTAAACCACTTTGGTTTTTTTAAAAAACCAGTGGTTTTTTTAGTTTTAACTGGTTTTTTTGGTTTTTAATTGATTTTTTTAGTTTTTATTTGGTTTTTTTAGTTTTTATTAAGATAAAAAACCAAAAAATAAAAAACACGTTTTATATCGATAAAAACAAGTTTAAAAATTGAGGATTTTATCAATCATATATGCATAAAATATAATTTAATTATTTAGTTTTTTTCTGAGGCAAAGTGCAACCCCATTTAAATTGACATTTGAAAATTTTAATGCTTCAATAAGTTAGCACCTATGTAAACAAAATTCAGAATATAATTAATATATTTATTAATAAGACCCCTATATTCTTGGTAAGTCGCAAATTAAACCCTCAATAAGACTTTTTCGAAAAACAGAAAAAACAAAAAAACACGTTTGGTTTTTTCTTAAAAAAACGTTTTTTCATCCTTAGTTTTTATTAGTTTTTTATATCCTTATTCAGCATAACCATTTTTTAACATTTATATAATTATTCTTAAATAAAATAGTATTTTAAATGAGTGATATATTTTTAAGGGATACTAGCTAAATGTGCACACAGGCATATTATAATTTCCGAACTAGCATATGACTGGCCGAAAAAAGGATTTAATATGGTTATATTTCGAGCAAATTAGAGATAATAACCGAAAAGGGTACAGAGCCAAATGCAGGCGTTGTGGCTTTGGCCAATTCGTTCTGAAAACAACGAATCAACAGAAATTATGTTTGGATATGCAAGTATCCCGATACATCTATGCTACTAATAGCGCGTTTCGCAATGTTGAACGTCCACAATTTCTTCAGCTAATCAATGATCTTCGACCTGGATATATACCACCAAACAGAAAGAATATATCAGGGCCATTATTAGACACGGTTTACGATGAAGAGATGAAAAAATGTTATGCAAATCTAGATAACAAATTGGTTTGCCCCGCGATTGACGGGTGGTCAAATGTTCACAATGAACCAATTCTTGGTCTAACTTTAACTACCTCAACAGGTGAGACCTATTTGATGGATACTGTGGACACCTCAGATAATGCTCATACGGCTGAATCTCTGACGGAAATTGCCTATAGTACAATTAAAAAATATGAAACATGGAAAATTTATGTTAGGTCAGTGGTTACCGACAACGCGGCTAACGTCACAAAAATGAGATAAATGCTGGAAAATCACAGAGAACTAAATGTTATAGCGTACGGTTGCTCAGCCCACATATTAAATCTCTTAGCTAATGATTTTGAGTTTCCAAATCTACGAGAACATGTTGTGAGCATCATAAAATATTTTCGAAACAAACACTATGCTAACGCGTTGTTTCGCAAGACAGGGGCCACAAAATTAGTTATGCCAGCAGAAACCCGCTGGAATAGCATTCTAGATTCTTTTGAAGGTTTTATAAATGCATGGCCCGTATTGATAAAAATATGTGAGGACAACAGGGATAAAATTGAAAAAAGCGTTTACGCTAAAGTTACCAATGTTGGATTAAAAAGAAATGTTGAAGACCTCATCAAAATCTTAAAGCCAGTATCTATAACACTCGACGAAGCGCAAAAAAATATTTGCCCGATAGGACATGTTGTTTTATTATGGAAAAAGCTAAAAGAAAAAATTTTTAATGCAACCGAAGATTACCAAATAAGAAACAAATTCATCAAGCGTTATGATATGGCGCTGACGCCGGCCCATTATTTGGCCTTTCTTATTACACCGAGTCACATTAACATTGACCCTAAATATCAACTAACTGATGTGGAAAAAAATGAAGCTTATGTGTTCGCCTCAGACAAATATGCCAATACTCTATTTATCCCGTTACTTTTAAAATTTCAGGCTATAGCAATTCCATTCAAGGAAGTACTTTTTAAAGAAAGCATATTTAGTAATCTAACCGCTTACGAATGGTGGAAGAGCCAAGAAAACAATAGAAAAAAATTTTTTTGGGGTTTTTCCATCGTGGAGCAATTATTGTTGGCTCAGGCTTCATCTGCAAGTGTAGAAAGGGTATTTTCTTCTTTTGGCCTCTTCCATTCCAAGTTAAGAAATAGGCTTGGAATTGAAAAGGCATCTAAGCTTGTTTTTTTATTTAAAGTTTTTAATTAAAATACTTTTAAATTTATCATTATTAATTGTCTTTATTTCTACATGCAACCATTGAAATAGCATTTATACAATATTATATTATATAATACAATATGTAATTTTAGCATTAATAAATATTATACCTTGTTTACATATCAATCTGTTACTTTTGTTAAGGTTAAATGAAAAAAACCAAAAAAACCAAATAAACCATATAAAAACCAAAAAAACCAGGTTTTTGGTTTTTTTGAAAAAAACCCGGTTTTTTCCAACCCTGTAAAAATATTTTTTTTTAAAGTACCTACAATGCTGACAACTTTTATGTGGCCAGTGTTTGTAAAAAAATGGTCAATTGTCGCATTAATTGTGGCCATCGACCACTATAATTTTGATCGTGACCACAAATAAATAGATCACCATCACAATTAAATGTTCAAGATCATGGAATTTTCATGATGAAGATCATTATGTTATGTGACCATTTAATTTTAAGATCAATTAATTGTGATCGCGATCCATTTTTTTTGATCACGATCAAAAATATAGTTAGTGGTCGATGGCCACATTTTATGTGACCATTAACCAATTTTTTACTAACACTGGCCGCATAAATGTGGCCAGCACTAGCACTGTATACCATTATTATACGCTAACCAAAACTAATTTTTTGTTGAATTGGTTTTTGATATATTTCCCCATAGTATATTTAACCTATTATTTCGTCAAAATCTTACACGAAACAAAGTTACAAATTTAATTTTGCATTTGTTGAATTTTTTTTTGATATTTACTTTATGCGCAATCGCCGTTTATGATATCTTTTTTTGTCATTTAATTTTATATTGTTTTCCCTTTGTTTTGTAGGCAATCCTGATTACGATGAAGATGAAACACCTGACGGGGAAACGTTAAATCAAATGTTAGCACGGTCGGAGGAGGAATTCGAATTATTCCAGGTTTGTTTTTGAATGTTTTTAATTGTTAAGATATTTATTTGGCATTAATTTTTTTGGTCTGAATTATTCTTTATTTATATTGTCTATATTAATAGCAAATGGATGCGGAACGAGAACAGGAAGAAAAATCGACAAAACTTGGTAAATCGCGTTTAATTACTAAGGATGAATTGCCGGCTTGGATGTTAAAGGATGAATCTGAAGTACTTATTTCAATTTATATATTTATATTTACTTATTACACATGTTGAGAAAAGTTTCCGTAAACGAAGTAATATTTTATTTTAATGGTGTTTTTTATCTTCCCATTTTCATTTACTAATTTCCCATTTAACTAATATTTTGATTTCTTTAGTTGAAAAGGCGTTTTTCGCGGCTAATTCGTAATAAATAATTTTTTAAATAATGATTTTTGACTCCTATTTAAAAATTTGTATTCTTGCTTCATTTGTTTTACTGCAAATTGAAAATACACCGGTTAAGCAAAAAACAAAAAAAAATAATAATGTTTGTGAATATGGTTGTTTTAGACACTTGGTTAATCATTTCTTTTTAATTAGCCAAAAGCTCTTATAAATTTTCTTAATGACATATCAAAATATATGAATGTTAGGCCATTGAGACTTGAGCAAAATAATCATCATAGATGTCCTGCTAAATTAAATGACAATCTTAATAATGGTCTAATTTTTAAGACCTTGAAAATACCTTAAGGAAAAAAATTTAAAAAATTTCTTATATTATAATTAACTTATTTTAATTTTTTTATTTGAAATAATGAGGTGTAAAATTTTAAATATATTAAGCTCCAACGTCAAAATTTAGGTGTACAGAATTCATAAATAGGACACGATATAATGTTCTGAAAAATTATTAGAGCTTAACAGCTGTTTTATATATAATACTATAAATTAACATTGAAAATGTTGTTAAGGACGGTAGCCGAAAAATGACAAAAAACTTGGAAAATAAGTTTCCCAAGCTTGTTAAGGGCTACTTAGTCTAACGCCTACGTTTACGGACTCCAATTTATAGGGCAGTTTTTTGTGCTTTATTTGATAGAGCCTTTTTTCGAGATTTGAAAATTGTAACAGGTGTCTTAAATCAATGCCCAAAAAAATTTGCTCTCTTTTTGAAGTGTTTTTATAAAATCACAACTTGCTCGTGAGATTGGAGAAATAAAGGACATTCAATTTTTAAAATAATTTTTTTATATAATATACCATATAAGGACAATTTTACTTTAAGGTCAAAATTCTAACTTTTGTTCTATTTACCCCTTAGAAAATTGAAACAGCTATTTTAACGGGCCACTACATATATATTAACCTTACTAAAATTCAATATCCGGTCACTTCTCTAACATGCCCAAATATGGAAAATTTGGCCGCTTTAAATGGAAGTCTTTTAAATTTTTGGGTAAAAAACTGTTAGAGGGGTTTGATGTTTATCTGATAAATTATGGTCACATTGGTCTCCAATTTGATGTAAATTTTTTTATGATACCTTCATGTTTGATAGGTGTCCTCCTAGAAAAGTGCATTTTTAAGGAATTTAGAATAATTTGCTTTCATATTCTCTCTTTTCAGGGTTTATTGAGGTAGCCCACGTATTGTATTTATATCTTACATAAATTCCCCTCTATTATTAAGGTGATAGGGCCATACAAACCCATTTCCATATAAGGGCAAAAAAAACTTTTTTTTTACCATATTTTTCTTTTGCACTTTCGGCAGTTAATACATTCGTATAATCCAATAAAAATTACGCTGTAAAAAATGGGGGTCAACGTTTTGGTTTTTTTGGTATCCGTTCTTTTACCTGCCAGGTAAATTTTTTTTACTTGTTTTTTTACATTTTTTTATACTAGCTTATGCGGAATCCTATAAGGAAAATGATTTCACTTTTTTCTTCCCCTTTAATTAACCCCAAACAAAAAATTAGCGCTTTTTCCCATACAAAAGTGAGTTTGGCCGATGACGTCATTTTTTGATTAATAAAAAAAAAATTAATAATATTGGGCCGAAAAAATAACAAATCCCCATTATTATCGATTTTTTGGTCCTATTTCATACTGCCTTCCCTTGTAACCCTAATCTTAGTCTCCAATGCACTTACTTGTCTCCGTAATGTTAACACAATGTTAAAAATAACAATGTTAATAATTCAATGTTAATTAATGGTAAATTAAGAGTCTAGTGCCCCTATTGCTAAACATTGTTTTATTTTTAGCGTTGACAATAAAATGTTGTCTTTATTGGTTGGGTCCGGTGTAAAATGTTTATTACCTATTTTTTACCCGTTGTGCGTGTTCGGCCGTTAATTAACAAATCCGTGTACTTGTTTTTATGTCAATAAAATATCCTTTTTTCAGTTTTTGAAACATAAGAGAGGTCTCTTATGCCATAAAAATTTACTTTTTAAGATTGTTTACAGTTGTAAAAAAATTAAAAAAACCCTTGCTGATGAAATATCTTAATAATTAACGGGCATTTTTTAATTTATACTAATTTTATTAATGCTCCATTGTTACTTTAAGTGATATAACTAATGACAAATTTGCTCGGTCAAGTTCTTCATTTCGCTTTAATTTATCCTTTAATTTCCACCCTCATGAGTTCGCTCGCCCTTTTCCCCCTGGGACATTTACCCCATTTTACCAACACATCGACCTCTTTTTTTTTTCCTCTATAGCTTTTAAGTTAGGCCCGCTCATACTAATCTAGGATAAACTGGTATGGGGGAACATTTTCAATGTTATGTTTTGAGTACCGGCGTACTCATGCTTAAAAAACTCTGCCCCTCTATCAATGTTTTACATATACTTAAATTACAGGCTCTGATTTCCCACGGTCAATACTATATAAGATAAGCATAGATACAGGGTGCAACTGGTCAGTATAGTTCTCAGCGGTTTAAGCTGCTTCAGGATCTGCGAGGCCTACTCCCTGGGCGCGCCCGTGTCTAAGTCCGCCGTCACAATTTAGGGTTTTAATATGTTCGGGTCCTACATCCTAGGCTTTAACCAAGTCTACCGGGGGCGCGAAGCGCCCCGCGACTATAATGTGCCCACTCTAGACACATTCCCGGGTTTATATAAGCAAACATTCGGGGCGCGAAGCGCCTTCGCACGAATTGCGGGGTCTGGACGAGCGAGTCAAGGCGCGCAATTTTTAGCTGGCTTACACAGTTTGATTAAAATAAACATATAAGTATTATAAAATTGAGGTTCATCGCACCAGAAATGTAAATTCAAAGTTAAAAAGAAGTTAACCAAGATATTATAAAAATTAGTGTACAAAATAAATTATGTCTCTTTTTATATTTTTTTCTTTTGCATAATCCACTCTATAGATGGCATTTTAATCTTACATTTTGGAGCATATCTTGTACAAAAAAATTTCACTAGTTTATAAATAATTGAACGTTAAAGGTGCCAATGTCGCATCTTTTGACAAAAATAACCGTCAACAAATTTTTAATTATTATGAGCTAATTATAGTGATCAACCTTGCCATTTAAGAGATTTTCAAATCCGTTTGCTGTTGTTTTCTAATTAAACTTTGTAAGTCAGCTATAAACATTAAAAATTTTTGAAAAAATGTTAAAAAGACATTTAAAACAAAAATAAATTGAAATTTAATATATTCACAAAAGTTAAACTGCTAAATTCAAACACAATATATAAATTTTAAACCTTTATATCGTGTCCTATTTAGGTTGGGATGCCAAATATTCAATATTAACTAAATGTTGATTTAAGAGCTTGTTAAACTTAAAATTTTCTCATTTTTTGAGTAAAAAATATATGTTCCAAAAGATTTTAATATGAAAAAATGTTAAATTTCTGTATTTTCTATCTACAGTGGAATAAGTTTTATGATGAGATAGGCCTCAGCCCGTGCGCTAAGGCTTTGGTTTCAAATTTAAGGAGTTTTGTGGGCTAGTTAAAACAATATTTGAAATATTTTTCTTTAGGTGGAACGGCTAACGTTTGAAGAAGACGAAGAAAGAGTTTTTGGACGGGGTAATCGGCAAAGAAAGGAAGTTGATTATTCTGATTCGCTAACTGAAAAACAATGGCTGAAGGTTCGACTTAAGTTTACCGTTTAGAAAAACAGCATTATACAAATTTTGTTTCTTTTATTTATTAACAAAAAAATAATAGTGATTTAATTTAATTGTTATAAAATACCAAAAGTATTTAATTAATTTTACTATTGATTTTTTAATAAAAAAATTTCTATAGCCAAATATGAACAAATATATTTAAATAAGTTGTAATCCTTTAATTATAATGATATTTTCTTTTAGTAGACAGATTATGTCGACCGGTCAGGGATAACGATAACACTGGACAACAAAAAAACAACATAGAGGATTTGAGGGTTTTGTAGAAAATTTTCTTGCAATATCGAACCCGGGTTTAGGTTTTTCCCCAATGCCTCCAATTTTATTAAAACGCGTCCAAAGTTCAGAAAAAAATTGACAATTTTTTTTAGCTATTTCCAAAAATTTATTGACATATTCAGATTCCTTATAAAAAACATATCTGAAAAAAGTTATAGCTTAAAATTTTGAGCAATTTACTTTCAGGTTTTTTGAGATCAAAAAACGGATTTCATGACAAAAACCACTAATTTTATAAAAATAAAAAAATAAATATTATAAAAAAAATTCAAACGTTTTACGTTAACAATGAAATTTTCCGTAATCTAAATTATTTTTAAAATTTTGTCACTACTCATAGATTTTATGATATAGAAGCCCAAAAATAAAATATTAACTTTTACACCAAATAACAAAAAATCTGAGGCAGTGGCTAAAATTCTGAATTCATATTCGTAATTAGCACCAAAAACTTCACTAAAAACGATAGTTGCCATAAATGATGCTTAAGGTCGACCAAATTTTGTTGTCCAGTGTTATCTGTACTTTTAGAATATAAAATTTTGTCCCTTTTGCTTTACCGTTTTTCATTAAGTTTTGCAAAGTTTGTAATTTGTTCTTGATTGAGTTTATTTATTATCATATTTATAAAAATTCATTTCAATTTAATTTTTCAGCCCAGTGCATGTAGTAAAACAAAAATGCATCCTAAAATAATATGTTAAATATAACAAAAAAATTATATTGCATTATAATTAAAAGCGTTATTTTTGACTCATAAAATATACATTTGTATATTTTTTTGAAAAACTTTCGTTAAATAGTATAGAGAAACAACTATTAATAGGACATGTAATTCTATTATAATTTTAGATATTTTTATTTATTTTTTGTCCATACGTGTTATTAAATTATATGGTATATTTCTCAAATGTATATTTTCTTAACTTTTTAATTTATACATTTTTGAATGGTACCTTTTTTTTTTACTCTAATTTTATACTCTAGCTCATGGGTGAAGACGAACTGGAAGAAGGACCTTCTGTAAGTGGCTCGTCAAAGGTTGCTGAGAAGAATCTTTCAAATTTAGCAGATACGTCGCTAGACGATGACGAAAATATTGATTTGAATAAGCTGGATGAAGTATTGTTTTAGATATTATCAAGCCAAACATAGATAATTTTTCATAAAATAGGTGCAATATATTTTAACCTTCCTTGAAAATGGTTTATATGTAACCTTTTCACACAATTTCGATGCTTTTACTGGCCTGTGTAAAATAAAGTTTGTGTAAAGGCTTAAACACGCTTTTTTATATGATACAGGAGGATGTTGATAAGACAACTGAATCAAGGATTAAAAGATTGGCTGAATTGAAAGCCGCCCAAGGAAATATAAATCACACAAGCCCCGGGGGTAATGGTGTCACTCCATGCGCTAAAAAAAGAGGTACTTTTTATATATTTTCAATACTTATTTATTGCTGTCATTTGTTATTATGAATTTTTTTTATAAATTTTGTTGTCATACATTAATTATTTTGTTGTTATGGTTAAATATTTTGAAGGCAATTCAGATCAAATCACAGTTTCAGGCAAAAGAACCAAACGGCCAACTGGGTATTTCGATGATGATGGTATTTTATATTTTTTATAGATGCCTCAACATTTTACATTTGTTTTGACAAAACACGTGAGGTTTGTGTGTATACATTTTCGTTCTAAATTGGTTTTAAGTTTTTAAAAATTTACACCTTATTTTTATTTAATTTATTCATACCTTTTTCCTTAAACAATAATTTTTTATTTGTATTTAAGGTGGTAATACCGATTCCGAAGAGGACGAATTTCTTCCACGAGGTATGTCCAAGCGACGTTCACAGCTGGCCCAAGGCGGTGAAAACTTAACTTCGAGCGGGAAAGCTCGCAAAAAACGTGGGAGACCACCAAGTAGTGCAGCTGGTGATTATAACCCTTTAAATGATGGAATGCCTAAAGAAGCGTTTTCCAACCCCTTGCCTCCTATTGATAAAAAGCTCCTTAAGGCTCAAAAACTACTTTTCGCCACGATTGCTAATTATTCCGATGAGTAAAACATTATTTATCAATTGCGTGATATTATTTTTAAAGCTTTAAATTTGTATTTATTGCATATCAAAATTTTATAAATTATAACAAAAATTTTGCTCAATGCCAAAATTAACAAATCTCTTCAAATTTAATATAAGCAAATTTAAAATTAAGTTATTTCTGGAGGCCCTGTTTGGTACTCACTTATTTTACTTCGTCCCGCTTAATTTTAAAAATTGTTTATAAAATCACTTATATACACATTTTTAGTTTTTCCTCTATTTTCAGCAACTATTAATAAAATTGATTTAAGTTCTATATAATAATGATTTTAGTAACAATTATAATCAAATAAAAAAATAGTATTTAAGTATATGTAATAGATTTTTGTTTATTTGTTTAACCTATATAAATAGTTATGAAACACAAATATATCAGGTAATATAACATAGTATGACAAAAAATCTGTAATACGATTTTAATAATATATTTGGTCCACAAATCCATTCATTGTTTTTTCTTACATATTAAGTTTTTGTTACCATTGTCACATTAAAAAGGTCATTGCATCTAATTGTTACTAAAACCTTAATATTACTTAATAAGTTCAAAATCGCAACGCCAATGTAACTAATAAAATCTAAATCAAAAACTATTTATTAATATATGCCTCTAAATTATCATCTCCTGCTTAATATTGTTTCTATTAATTTTGAACGCTTTAGTTTAGTAAATTATAAATTAAAAAAGTATTAGAGGTTTAGATAGACAACTTTTCTCATAAGGGCGCGTTCAGACTATTATTAGCATAGATAGTTTTTCTGATGGAAAAGTTTTTAAAAAATTTTGAAAATAATATAAAATTAAATTTAAATTTGTAAAATATTTAAAAAAAATCAAATGAGTCTGACCGCGCCTTAATATATTTTATCAATTTTTGTTTTTTTAAATTTTTCTCAATTTTTTATTTTGCAATACAATTACTGAAGAAAAAAAATTTAAATTGCATGTAAGTTACGATGACCGGAATCGCAGCTCTAAAACATTTTGTTAAACAATTAAAGTAAAACGGAATTTGCTAAAATACAATAAAATTTTTTTTATTTTAAGTTTATAGCGAAAAAACCAGTAACTTTTAACTTTATATGACAGCATATTTAGCCACTTTAATAGCAATTGCTTTCTTAAGATTAAAAAAGTTTTCTATTCTATGCTGAACAAGTATCAATTGTAAAAATCATATGTATTCGGAAAATATCTATAACCTATGAATTTATTTAGTGTTTGTTTTTTTTGACTATTTAGATCGGGATTTTTATTAAGTGGAGCTTTTATGCAATTGCCGCCTAGGAAGGATTTACCCGATTATTACGAATTAATAAAGCAACCAATCGATTTAAAACGCATTAAGCACAAAATCAACGAGCACAGGTTTATACTGTTACAATTTCAATTTTTAATTTATTTTGGTTATTTTATCTTAAAACATAACATTTAATAGTATATTTAAAATTGATTTAAGGGGTATAATTTTTTTATCGTTAGATATCGTTCCCTCGATGAGTTGCACAAGGATCTAGAACTCATGTGTTTGAATGCTCAAGTGTATAACATTGAAACTTCTACGGTATGAATATATTTTACATATATTGATGATCTTTATATCTCGTTTTATCTAGGGGGAGTTTTTATTAAACATTTTCTAGGCAAACTATATGATAATAATATATTTTTTCTTTCTTTCCATTTAACTTTTAATACTTTTTTAGATATACGAGCATTCCGTTGTCCTTCAACGCCTTGCCCTTACCACCAAAGATAAAATAGCTAATGAACCTAGATTTATTGCCACAGCGAACACTAAAAAAATGCTCCCGTCTGAAGGACAACCAATACACGGACTATCACCAGGCCCTTTGATTAAGCATAGCATCATTAATAAGCCAACAGTTGGCATAACAGCCGAACCTAATGAAACGGAGTATACACCTAAATCAATTTCTGATCATGCAAATTCGCCAGCCACTTAAATTTCTATGTCTCTTATATGTTGTTATATAATTATTTCGTCGTTCATAAAGATATAAAAAGGCCCGAGCTTAGTTAATTAAAATAAAGGCGGGTAGCTGTATTAAATTTATTTTTTGCTTCAACATTTTAGTTAGGTTTTTTAATTTACCTTATTTATATGTTAAAAAAATAAATCTAATAGACGGCTGAAAATTAAGGCCCGATCGAAATTTTTAATAGCAGATAGACTGGACTTTAAAATTTATGACCATAGAATTAAATGATATGTGTTCCTGTACATATCTCCATATCTTTAATAAGGTATGAATATTATCTTTCATATTTACGACATTTATTTATTTTCTTTGTGGTTCAATGGGACCTCATCTGTTAAGTTTCGATACAGTAATTTATTTTGTGAAGTTCTTAATTAAAACTTTGTTTTATAGATATAATAATATATGTTTGAATTTTTTTAAGGCTTAGAATTAGTTTTTTATATAATAATTCAAATATTAGTTTTTAAGTTAAACAAATTTTTTTTCTTTTTAAATGTTAGATTTGACCTAACACATTTTACGCATAGCTAAGGTATGCAAATTATTTATTCTATGTGTAAAAATATTGGTTTAAAAATAGAAGTATGCATTAAAAATGACTGAACTTAAATTTTAGATAAGGGCGCGTTCAGGTTCCGTTCGTTTTTTTGAAAAATTTTAAAAATTTTGAAATTTTAACCTTTTGACATTGAACGCTTTTTTACAAAAAGTCGTCAATTTTTGTAATTAGCATTTAAATAGTTTTTCTGAGAGAAAAGTTTTTAAAAAATTTTGAAAAAAAAAAAATGAAATTTTGAAAAATTCGAAATTTTTAAAATTTTTCAAAAAATTTGAAATGAGTCTGAACGCGCCCTAAAGCAAATTTTTTTTATAATGATACACTTTGTAGCTTTGGCCTAAAATTAGAGATTTTAAAATTGAGGTCCTAACCCATTTTTGTTTAAACTCTCTTACTCCTTAACTATTGTGGTTAAAAAAATAACATGCTAGTGGCATTATCTTAGATATTTAAAAATTTTTGTTTTATTTTTTTGGCTTGTACATTCTTAATTTTCTAATATGTATTTATATTTATTATTATTTTCTAAGGTGTCAATATATATGTAAGTAATAAATTTTAAATTGTTTCCATGAAAATATTTTGTGGTGCATATTAATTTATACAATTTAAGATTAACTAGGTAGATCTAACTAAAATTGAATTATTAAGCTTGGCATTATTTAGACATTAAAATTCCCTAATTTATCACCAAAAGCGCATTTACATGGTGATTAAATGTTAATTTTGCATGTTTAAATTACCATAAATCATCTAACTAACAATAGCCTTTGTGTTTTTATGATCGATTTTAACATTCGAATTTTTTATTTAAATCTATATATTTTAAAATAAAAGAGCATTTAATTTGGATTAGGATGTCTGCTTTAAAAAGCAACGCTTATATTAAAATACAACAATTATATCCAACCTGCCTAATTTACATACTTCAAGTATATAATGATGGTATCTGATTTTAAAATATTTATAAGGTTAACAGTTAATGAACAAAGAAAAACTACAAGAATGGTAAGCACAAAAATGGCGTCAATTTTGTAAGAGAGTGAAAATAAAAAAATTTTGAAAAAAAAAATAAATTTTTAAAATTTCACGAAAAAAAAACTCACTTTGCACGTGCCCTTAGATTCGTTTTATATTAAGGGTCATTTTGTTAACTGAGGGGTTTCAGTTTCCCAAAAAGCAGGGCAAAAGAGCTGTTTAAATCTAATGTCTTAATTTCACTGTGCGCATTTTTTTACTTTAGATATACATAAATGCCCATGCCTTAACTTAAATTCATTCTTTCATCCATCTATTTACACATATCGTTTGCTTGTTAAGGGCACAATAACAAAATTAGAACTATGTCAAATATTTGAGCATAGATGAACTAAAAGTTTTAGGAACCAGATTTCACACATTCTCGGGGTAAGAGAGATATTCAATTATAAGATATACAAAAAGTTCAATGTTTTAAACTTAACAAACTAATAACACTTGAAGAAGTAATCATACAAGAAGTTTAAAAACAGTGCAGTCAGTTTGCATTTTGGTTAAAGTGAAGGGCTATAATAAAAAAAAATATTGTTAATCAAATGCGCTCAAATTTTTTTCTTCATAAAGCTTTTTTGTGCACTAAAAAGTTTGGAGGTTTCCTAGATTCTCCGCACATTCTTGGGTTAAAATAGAGATCTTAGATTTAAAAAGAAATTATAAGAAACTAACTCATGTGTCCCGGCTCCTAACTTTAACATAGCCCATTTAATTTAACTCAATGATTTAGCTGCTAAATTACAATTATGGCTAACAATGATAGCATCGAAAATTTCTATAGGACGGCAAATAATGCGGGCTGAGGCATTGAAGTATAATTTAACAAATCTTAAACATTTTTAAAAAATTCATAAGCTTGTACACATAATTCGAAAATTTAAAAATAAAATTTTAAATTATAAAAAATAAATAATTTAAAAAAACTTATTAAAATTTAAAAAGTTTTTAAAAAATATACATAAAAATTAAAAAAAATTTTTAAAAAAAATTAATCAAATAAAATTGAAAAATTTAAATAAAAATTCATGAAAAAATATCAAAGTATTTAAAAAGCTTTTTTTAAAATATACATAAAAATTAAAAAAAATTGTCTAAAAAGAATTAAATTCAAAAAAAAATTGAAAATTTTTTCAAAGTAATTCATAAAAGTTATAAAATAATAAAAAAATTTATTAAAATTTAAAAAAAAATTCATGAAAAATAAAAAAAATTTTTAAAAAAGAATTAAATTTTAAATAAAATTGAAATTAATCAAATAAATTTGAAAAATATCAAATATTTAAAAAATTTTTTTAAAATATACATAAAAATTAAAAAAAAATTTGTATAAAAAAATTAAATTCCAAATAAAATTAAATCTGACATAATCCAAATATACCAAAAGCTTTAATAACTAATTATTCTAATTACAAATTCAAGTACTAATTCGGACTAAATCTATTTAATTTAATAAATTAAAATAGTAACATATAAATCCCCTAAATAGAAACCTATTTGGTAGCAAATATCATCATATCAAAGATCTGAAGTTAAAAGAAAAGAATTGTTCCTATATACTTTCCTATGAAAATTAAAGCAAATACAGCCCAAAAAATCAGTACTAAATTTAAAAACTAACTCTGAATGACTTTCCGACAAATCAAGACTCAAAATCCTAAAATTTATACTAAATGATTTAAGTTAATTGTTAAAAAACAAAAATCTAAAACATACCCTTCAAAACAGGGTCGACAGTTTGACCGATAAAGTTGTACGGCTTATATGGGCACAAATCATATATTTAGGCATAATAAGATTAGCCAATTCCGGGGCTCATCACATGCAGATCTTGCATCTGGGAGTAAATCGTATGAGTAATTCTCCTCCTTGTTCCAAGATGAGGAGGTTGCTATGTCAATGGAGGTTACTGAATTCATAACAGTAAAAACCCTATTATTAAATATTATTATATTACTATCAGCCAATATAACCATGGCAACCTCGTTATTTAAGTTACTTGACATGATCTTCCTATATAAAATTATAAACTAAATAATATCTTAGTTCATGTTATAGACATTATCAAATGCATCTTTAATGTCTTTAAATTCCTAAATATCAAGTTTACTTGAAATTCCTATATCATCTACTATTTAATTTTCAAACTCGATTTTCCTTTGCTACGCTAGATCTCGGAGACGGTATATAGTTGAGTGGTGTTTGTGGTTTTGTAGGCTAAGTATTGTTATCTGGAATAAGAAAGAAATGATTCGAGTAGGTGGACAAAAATCATATTTTTAATAGGTGACCAAATGAAATTTGGCAAAAAATTGGAGAATAAATAAAATATTTTTTAAATCCATTAATATTATATTGATTTAATATATTTTTTTAATTATAACTATAAATAAAATTTATATACATATATTTATTTTTATTTTAAACAATAAAATTATTATTATTAACTTTTCTATTAATTTATACATATGTCTTATTTTTTGAGACAAATATTTTGTTTTATAAAAACAATTACACAATGAAATATATCAAATTTTTTTATATATCGCTTACATAATATTTTGCTTACCACTCTTAATTAAGACTACAATTATTCAGTATAATATTATTTTACTAAACAAAAGGGGTCCGGGCCCGGACCACAGTTAATATAATAATTAATATAAACATTTCAAATAGAATATATATGTATTATATATAAAATTTAACTTTTACGTATTGCCTGCTTATAGATTGTATTTTTGTACCTGAAAAATATATGGCCCAATCTTAGCAAAACAAATAAAGTAGCTATGTCAATCACTTTATACCACGATAATCATTAAGGAATAGGATAAGACAAATTTTGATCGTTTTGGCGACCTTCTTGTGTTAATTTAATTCGTACAGAGCAACATGATTTCCAGGGTTTGTACCCTAGGTCTTTCAATTTGCACAAATTTTAGGACCTAACTTGCTTACATATTTTACTGGATAAAGACGTTTTTAAAAATGTTTTTTAACTACTCTTTCAAGACCGAAATCCCAAAAGGTACATTATGTACCTTTCGATTTCCAGGCCGCTGGTACCTTTCGGTACCGGGCGCTATGTACCTTTCGGTACCGAGCCGCTAACTCGGCTCCTATGGGCTAAAAGAGTCTGAAATTTTGAGAAAAGGTAAAGGACTATACTATTATGATTCGATAAAAATTTAAGAAAAATCTGTAGTCAGAATTTTTGTCAAACCGATCCCGAGTGTAAAGTTCAAATTTAAATCCCCTGTTTAACCTTAAATATCTCGGTAATAGAAGCTGATAAAATTTCGAAACTTTCCAAAAACGTGGGCAATATTATAATAATTAACCTAAAAAAAATTTCAAATAAACCTTACCATTTAAAAAAAGCCTGAGAAATTTCGTCGTTTAAAAAAATAAAACTTCCTAGTGGATAAAAATACAAAACTCGACATTCTGCTTTTAGCACTGGAAAAGCAAACGATTTTTTATCGCTACTGCTCGAAAAAACTTTTAAAAACAGGTTTTTCACACCCACCAGAGAGATATCGATCGCTTCTAACTATCTTTCCGCACACCTTCTTAACCTACCCTACAAAACCACACCTCACACGTCGCTCAACTACAAACCATCTCCAAGATCTAGCGTAGCAAAGAAAAATCGAGTTTAATTGTATAGTAGATATGGCAAACAGCTGCAATTCGGCAAAGTGAGAATAGATACAAACTCACGCTATGGTAAAAGTTTTAAGTTTAAATATTTTAGTCTCGTCGTTATGATACAAGAACTACTATATTTTCGCCAGAGGGTTATAAAATTTGATTAATTTTGTATGTTAACCATCTATCAATTTATTGATTTTGTTTAGGACGTCTTTATCAGGTTGAATATGCAATGGAAGCGATTAGCCAGGCTGGTATATGCTTAGGCATATTGGCCAAAGATGGGATTTTGTTAGCAGCAGAACAAAGAAATATTAACAAATTACTTGATGAGAGTCATTTTTCTGAAAAGATCTTTAAAATTGATGAGTAATTAGATTGTTTATTAATTATAATATAAATTAAAACTATTATTGAATAAATTACACAAAAAAATTTGGTTTTAAAAATTTTTATATATCTTTAAACATTGCTAAATTTTTTATTTTTGTTGCACAAAGAGATATTGTATGTGCAGTTGCTGGAATCACATCTGATGCTAATGTGTTAATTGATGAATTGAGACTTATTGCCCAGAGGTTTATTTTATTATCATGATTGCATAAATATTGTTAATATTCTTAATATCTTTGTTTTTATTTTATTTGGGTTGGAACCATATATTGTAAAGAAATTTAAATGTTTGTTAATTATATATTACTTCATAACACTTTTTATAGATTTGCTATTGTCTCTAAAAAAAGTTTTATAATAAACCAAACCTAACCTCCATTTTTTCTTAAATAACAATATAACAAATTTAATCTATACACAGAGCAAATTAGTAAATCTTTTTTAATTAAGGAGATTAAAGTGTTTATTTAATATATCTAGTATTATAAATTTATTTCATTGAATGGCATTAACAGATATAGATTACAATGGAATGGTCCTATACCTTGTGAGCAATTGGTTAGATGGCTTTGTGATATTAAACAAGCATATACCCAGTATGGAGGTAGAATTGTTTTTGAAAAGCTCAAACTATTTTGGCTTATTTTTAAACTTATTTTTTTAAGCTAAGGGTGGTGCGTTCTGAGTCTGTTTAGATTTTTGAAAAATTTTAGAATTAAGATTCGTTTTTTTGATGTAAAATTCATTTTTATAAGTTACCAAAGAAAAATACCTTTTTTTATAATTTATAAACTTTTTTAAAAATGAATGAACTTTGATTGTGCCCTTATTTGGTCTTATGCTTCATTTTTATGGCTATATATAAAATTTTTATGTGCAATGCAAATTGGTTAGTTTACCCCAAGATTTTATTAAGTTAAGGCATGACATTTTTTTCTTCAAAAATAAAATTTTTACTTTTTTGTACGTTGCCAATTTTTAATATTAGCATTAAAAATACCTTTTCTGAAATAAAAATTTGTTACAAAAAAATTTTGAAAAATTAAATAAAGTTTTTAAAATTTTTAATTTTTTAAAAGAAAGAATATAGTTTGAACGCGCCCTAAATGTGGATTACCTTAGATTTTGTAGTTTGACAGCTTCATTATCTCTGGCTGGCAAAAAAAAATTTGTCATTTATCTACTTTTGATGCTTTTCTAAATTCACAATTTAATTTATAAATTACAGTCTTTGTCAGGACAGCCTTTGCCGTTTGACTAATCCTTTGTTTTATTAAATGATTATAGAGTTTTTGAGCAAAAAAAAAGGTTTTTATTTACAGTAATTGCTGTTATCGCATATTCTCCCATTTTTTTGTATACCCTGTTGATTTAAATTTACAACATTTTATGCATTTCCCCAATTTATTTAAGTATTGTAAACTGAGATTCTACATTGTTTAGATATTTTAAATGATCGGCCATAATACTTAATTTTAATAGCGCATTAATTCAACTTTCTACTATGTAATTCTTTCTTTTAACCTAAGCAATACTAGAGTGTATATCAATACTATTATACAAAATTTACATTGAACTCAGCAACACATAATAATCGAATTTATAAGCTAAATTTTTCCTAATTGTTTTTGAAATTTTATGCCAAAATCAAAATATATTATTTGCACCAATCTAATATGCATAAAATCTTTAATATCTGGCTGAAGTGCAATTTACTTTTGATTTATTACAAAGTTTTTAAACAAATATAATTTTTGAGATATTGCACATAAAATATTTGTACAAAAATATACCTAGAAATCTTTTTAATAAGTTTAGGTAGTTAAAGGAATTTTTCAGTATTCTCAGGTTAAATGGACCTATGTTCCTCGATTATTTTTCCTAGTGTTTGGGCCATTTTACATCAATTTACAAAATTTTGGCTCGGTTAGTTGAGTGGAAACATTCCTAATTTACACTCACGATCTAGTGTTCGACATGAGTAGGTGGCTTTTTTTACATAAAATAGTATACATGCACAACCAGTGTATAGCTGCCGAGTGGCCTACTTTGTAAGTAGGCTCTAAACGATATGTCTTAAGTGTGAAAAACTTATTAAGCCAGCGTGCGAAAAATCAACAAAAATAACGGTTTAAAATAATCAATGCCCTAAACGGGTTTGGCACCCAAAGGCAAGGGGGAAGCGCTTAATTTAATCATGTTTTTACTACACAAGTTTACCTTTTAATTGAACAGGAAAACGACCATTTGGTATCTCAATTTTATACATGGGTTGGGATAAACATTACGGTTTTCAACTCTATCAAAGTGACCCATCTGGAAATTATGGGGGCTGGAAAGCTACATGTATTGGCAATAATAGTACTGTGAGTCATTGACATTTCTATAAGTTGTGAAAATATATATAAATCAATTAACTTATTTCAAATATAAAGGCCACAAAAACCAAGCTTGAATTTTTTTGCCTTTGCTTTAAAGCATTAATATTAATAGTTTATCGTGTAACTGCATAGGGCATATGGCCTGACCCTAATTATAAAGAAAACTATTTTGTTCTCACATGTACAATAATTATTAAATTATGATTATTATAGATTTCCTTATAGTTTCCTTAAAGATTTTTTACAGGATAATATTTATATTTAATTAAACAAACAATAAAAATTATACTTGGAATAAACTATTCTAAAAAAAACATCTATTTATGTTTATGCCTTACATCATATATTTGCCAAACTTTAGATTTTCAAATTTGATCTTATAATAATTCAAATACAATTATGTTATTTAGTTGAATTTGTTTAGAAATTATCTGGGGCCATCAGATGCTAAGTTTGAGCCATGGTTTTTTAGAAAATTAATATAGATTAACATATTTTATTACTCATTTATGTAAAATAGGCGGCCATGTCGATTCTCAAGCAGGACTACGTTGAAAATGAAATGACACTCGAAGGGGCCATTGAATTAACTATGAAAGTTTTGCACAAAACATTTGATGCGAACAAAATTACGCCAGACAAAGGTTTTTTATAATTTTAACCATTATATCTTTAAACATTAGAATCTGTTAAACTTTACAGAAAATTTTGACCTATACCGGTTTTGTAAAATCATTGTCACTCTCTCATATTTTGGGGTATTCAGTAAAAAAGTATGATATTTTAATGAGTATTTAGACTTTAATAATCTAAAATTTGGGTGGAAATAAAATAAATACACATCTGGTGTATCAAAAAAAATTTTAAACATAAGGCGCTTCATTTTTTTTAAATTTGATTCTTGATTATAACATTTAAAAACTTGTTTTCTAGACCGGATTTTTGCTTTGATTTTAAATATGCCAAATACTTTAAAAATTTGTTTTATTAAATTTAGCTTGTATGCTTTATAACTTTGGGAAAAAATTAAATTTGGTAAACAAAAACATACATTACAAAATTTTGCTATCTGCTCTAATTTTTGTTCAGTGTATCTTTAAAAAACATCATCATTTAATTTTTTTCAAATCCTTTAATTTCTTTATGGGTCTCAAAAATAAACTTTTTGCAAGTTGAATTAATGTTGTTCTAAGTTATTCATTGCCAGAAGATAAAACTGTTTATTCTTTGTATATTTTTGACAAAATGTTTTTTATAAAAATGCTATTGAATGAAATTACATTTTTCGTTTACATTTTTTCGCAAAATATCTCGTTTATTTTGGGCTACTTATTTATTACATAAATAGAAAAACGAAAAAACTTTTTTTTTTGATTTACTGGACAACAAATAAAACAAAATAAACGATTTTTATAGGGTTTTAATATGAGATTGCGATTACGCTCCCGGGTTCAGTGTTTCCCAGTGCCTCTATTTTTGATTTTTTTTCCTATCGGGTCAAAAGTTTAGAAATATTCAAAAAAATTCTAAATTTGTTTTTAAAAAATTTTACTATTTAATTTTAAGTTATTTTAGATTAATATCGGATTTTTTGAAAAAACACTAGTTAAAAAAAAAAGAAAACAAAAAAAAATTTAAATGTCTTACTTAATGCATAAATGTTTCGTTAATCCAAATATATTTTTCAGCTTTTGTTTCCACCAATGATATTGTAATATAGATCCCCAAATTACAACGAAAATTTTATTTTTTACCAAATAACTAAAGTATGAGGCATAAGCTAATGTTCTCATATTTGTAATCAGCACTATAAACTTGACCTAGAATGATAGTTGCTATAGTTGTAAGGTCTTTCAAATTTTATTTTTTTATAATACCATATTTATTGTTGGAAAATAATTTAATGTTAATACGCTTTTTTATTACAGTCGAAATCGCAACCTTGACTCGAGATCCCATCACGCAACGGACGGTCTTTAAGACGCTAACCAAACCTGAAATTGGCCGTGAGATTGAAAAGTATGAGAAAATGGCCGCAGCTCAATTGGCAGCCACCACGAGTTTACCTAGTGGTGCTAAAAAACCTCTAGGGTCATCTGATTCCAAAAGCACTACTGATGCTAAAAAAACACCCGCACCTCTAAAGGATTCCCCGTCAACTTCTTCTGGCAGTGAACCTCCACGCGGGACCGGTCCCGGATATAATAACTAAATCCATTTTTTGATAATTTTTGCTTATAACCTTTTACTTTTCACTAAATTATAAATTTTAATGACAATACTTTGTTGTTATTAATAAATATATGTCATATATAATTTCCTACATGAAATAAAATTGTAATTCATAATTGTTAAATTAACTTCTAATTGAGGGAAATTAAGCTGATTTAGCTATTTATTTAGTAAAATATAAATTTGACGCCGAAACGATAATGTAAAATCAATTAATTATGTGTTTTTGTCTAAGGAATTAATTTTCTGCGACTTCTATTTTAAACTATCCCGTTTTTCCCCTATTTTGATAAATGAGTTTTCACCCGATACAGCCTTTCTATTGTGATTTTTAGCTTTTTCTATCTATAAAATATTATGTTGATTTGTCAAATAAAGATTAAGACTCGCCCCTCCCGCGGTCCGGTGCCGGCTCGTTCGAAAAACGGGCTGGCCGAAATTAAAAGCTGGATCTAAATCAGAAAAAAAAATGTATTTGGCTGGGTGATTTTTTATAGCTCATTTTGCCTTATTCGTTTTAAATTTAGGGCACGTTTAGAGTTCATTCAGTTTTTCAAAAAAGTTTTTATTTGACAACGCATTTTTACAGCCGATCTTAATTGTTGCCATTAAATATATTTTTTCCGAAATGAAAGTTTGAAAAAAAAAATCACAAAAATTAAAAATGAAAAATTTATTATCACTCATAAATAGGTATTACCTTTACCTGTATTAAATTGATTGGCTTGCAATATACAATGTAAAAATGTCGAGAGGTCGGGATATCACGGCCCGGTCTGAATTCTTACTGAGATGCCATTTTCAACACTGCTTCTTTTTCGTCTCTTACCAATACAAATTATATATTTAATTTTATAACAATAATTTGCCACCATACGATATCTTTTTGATATTATAACGAATTATTCTGCAGCATATAATATTAAATTTAATGAATATTTTCTGGAAATGGTGGTGCAATAAATATTAAATTACAAAAATATTGAGCAATTTAAAATAAATCGATTGTGACCTATTCCATTTTTATTTTGAAAAAAAAAAAATAACAGCTTGTTTATAAGAAAAACTATTCTCGTTTACATTACCACCCCAAAGAATTTTTTATTGGCAAATATTCGAAATTAACTTTAATTAGTTATGTTGGATATGGACTCCTTTAGAGTTAAGATTCTAATAGGCAGTAATCTGTTATTAAAATTAAAATAATTTTATATGAACACTAATGTTCAAATGCCCATTGATAAACAGGCCACTCTAATGTTAGTTTTTATTTGTAAATTTTAAAAAATAAATATGCCACAGCTAATAAAACATTATTATCACTAATATTGTTTCTGAAGTAGAGGTTTTTGAAATATTAAAAATTCGCTTTATAAATAATTTGGCAGTTGTCTGATTCAGGGATTGACTCATCAATAGACAGTACTCACAATTTTTGAAACGATTAATTTACCAATTATCGTTGGGATTTTCTTTTAATTTCTAATTACACATGTTATTTGAAAACCAAATATTCTATAATCTTCGTCAGCCTCTTAAGAACAGTGCTGGGAAAACAATGAGCCAAAAAACTTTAGCTCATTTTTCCCCCCAAAACATAAAAAAAGAAAGGGAGCTACAAATAAAGGGCCATAAGAATTAAAAAAAAAAGCCTTTACTAAGAAAAGGGGCAAAAAAAACCCCACAAAAAGTGGCTCTTAAAAAGAGCCCCAAAAAGCCCATTTTTGTTTTCTTAATAATAATTTCGTAAAATTTAGATTTTTTCTTTGTAATAATGATGGGTGGGTTATTTTTTCTTAAAGCTCCTAGGAGTTTTTTTTTAAGAAAGGGGGCTTTTTTTAAACATGCCCCTTTTTTTAAGCAAGAAAAGGGGCTTTTCTTTTGCCATGCCCACGTGTTTGTGGGCATTTGGAGAAAAAAACTCAAAAACTTGTTAAAAAAAAGCCCATTTAGTTTTTTTCCCAGCCCTGCTTAAGAATGGACTCATACAGTCCGGCCGAAAACTTTTTTGGGGGTCGGTCAGTAATAATTGTATTTTAGGGTTGGATGACTCAATTATAAATACGGCACGAAATTCAAAAAACAATTAATTTATTTTGATTTTTCTTAAGATTCATATTTTGTGGGAAAAAAAAAATATTTAACTAAAATTGTAAAAAATTAACAACTTTTAAACTACCATTCTTGTTTTGCTATGCGAATATGTCACAGTGAAATAAATTTGCCAATTAAAATTTATTATTTATTTCCGATTATATCACAGGTCAAAAATTTTTTGAGAGTTATGAGTTAACTAGAGATCAAACCTGCCATCTTAAGGAATATCAAATCCGTTACCGTTTTTCTTAATCAAACTTAGTTAGTCAGTAATAAACATTGAAAATATTAGAAAAGGTCAAAAACCAAAGAAGATTCAAAAAAAATAAATTGACCAATTTATTTTAGCGATTTTTATAAATATATTAAACTTTAAGGTTCAAACTTCAAAAGTATAACTGATTAAAACCAATAATATTTCGTGCCTATTTAAGTTTGTTGATCGAAATCTTTTTTATTATCATGACGATGTAAGGGCTTGAAAAATTAATAAAATTTATTTCTCATACTATTTGTGATTAAAAATAACGGTCACAAGGAATTTTAAAATGTACCTATGATTTTGGTAAATTTCTATTCTTAGCGTATATTTAGATCTCAAAAGTTATACCATTTAGGTCACAACGTAAATCAAGTATTCTTTAAATATATAGATCCAAGGAGCCAATGACGGCAAAAACTAAGAATAACAAATATGTACGAGATTAGGCCATCAAGGGGATGCATCTCTAATGACTTTTCATAATGATCACGATTCTGACAAAAATATTTGTTTACCATGTATTACACTAGGTAAACATTTTATAAAGTCTTAGTTAAGTTATAGTCAAACACATTCAAACTTGGGTAGTATCAAATCCTTTTAAGTTAATACATGTTAAGCCTAGTTAGCCAGTTATAAACGTGGAACTCAACTTGAACCCAAGAGGCTTCCAGAGAGCCTAGGAAATCAAAAAACTAGGTCAATAAATTGACATTAAACTCTTGCAGGGCTTTACAATAGTAACGTAAATTTAACTTCAAATCATTTGTTCGTAAAAAACCGATAATAGGTCTGGCGTATTTAACTTTTTACGCGCAAAGGTATTATTATTAGTATAATATTCTGTGTAAATGGCCAGCTTATAGTATTAATACCACAAACAATTTATTCGCATTAAAAGTAACTAAAAATATTTTTAATTATTTACAAGGAATTGTTAATATGCATCACAAGAATGAGTTTTATAAATATTCTACCTTAAAAATATATGAATCTATCAAATTTGGTCATAAATAAGATTCAACTTAATCGTTACAACTTATATAAAGAACTAAAACGGATAGAATCTATTAAAAATTTGGTTGAAATATAACTTAAATATGTTGAGTAACTGGCCCATCCTAGGGATAAAAAATACCTTTAATGTTTTCATAATGTAAATCATTCGTTTCTGACTATCATCTCAGTTGGCCTTTGCTGCCATGGTGAGATTTTTATAACCTTTAAATCGACTTCTAATCCATTGAATTTGAAGAATGGTTAGGGATCGGAGTATCGAGAGAGGGTGGCATTAGGGGCTAAAACTATGGAGTCAAAGTCAACTACTTTCTAAGGACTTATCAACTAAAGGGTAAAGGTCATACCTATGTTTTTCCTTATCTTATACCCAACTTTACTCTTTTGAAGTTAGCTATTTATTAATACTGTTGATTGGCATCAAGTACAAAGAAAATGGGTTTTAAAAGCATTCCAAATTATGCAGTGTATAACCATGTGTGATTGTTCCCTAAATATTTCAGATTACAAATATAGCTTAATTTTAATGTAAATCTACTTGCTAGCTAATTAAATTTTCTACTTTTAGGACTTATTAGGAAATTATAATTGCTGGTTAATCCTGCTAGTACATTATAGCTTACAGTTTATACAAACTATATAATTATTTTAAATATAACTTATATTAATGGATCTGGTAATAATATATATTATACTTGGACTAAAACTAAAAGTAAAATAAAAAACACTTTGACCCAATTTTAATGCTTGCAATTACATAAATATTTGCCTGAATTTTTGAATCCGCCAAAAATTGTAATTAATTTATCTCTCTTTTCTTTGTTTAAAAATCAAAAGGAACACAATATTTGATTGGATTAGCAACCATAAGGCAAAATTCTAAAAAGTTACAGAATCGTTTAAAAACGCAAATTCGGAAAGCGGCAAAATGGTCCTTAAACATGGCCAATTCTTAAAATAAAAATCAAACATATGAATCATATGTTTCAGTCTCAAAAGCAATGCGTTATTCTATCGCTAAACAAAATAGCGGCAAATATATTAGTAAATTTACTTAAAAAGAAATACTAAAAGCTGTAGCTAATGTCAAATTTTTTGCAAAAAACAATTATTAGGTATCAATTGCTAAATCCTAAAAGCAATCAACCCTCAAAAATTCTTACAAATTTTCGCAAAAAAATCATTTTTGTAAATACACCTACATATTTCTGCCAAAAAACGAAAAAAAAAATTTTTGTCTGCCAAGTGCAAAATAAAGAATTAGAAAACTTAAATGCTATGCAAACACTGTCATATTCCAGAAAATACGCATAAAAATTTGCCAATGATATCTACTTCTAGGACTAGTTTTTCTCTTTGTGCACTTTGAATAGAATCACAATTTGCTTCGATTTAGCAGATCGGCCAAATTTAAAAATCTGGGTTCAAATTTTTTACAAAAATTAAAATTTGAGATGGTCTTACGGTGGACCCAAATCTAATTCCTTTTCACATAGCTAGCATATGAATCTAAGATAGATTCACAATAATTTGCCTCAATAAAAAAACAGATGAATAGCAAATAGATTGCTAAATGGACCTAGACGTGTAAACAGCTTAAGATATATTTAACTTGTGATTAGCACATGTGGGTTCCATTCGGACCCCATCTTGAATTTTAAATATCTTAAAAAAATATTTTATGTTATGGGCCGATATTTCTTGACATTTTTCTTTAATATATAATAAACAAAATTATTAATTAAAATTTGGAAGTCGAATAACAAAATTCGTTTATAAATTAGAAATTGTATTGGGGCCCTTAAGGACCCCACACTCTTAATTTCAATGTTAAAAGCCATGATATTGCCTCAATGTAAATATATACTAAAAAAATTGCGTTATTTTCTAGGTATTCGTTCATAATAGATATTAAGTTCATAATAGATATTAAATACATAAAATGTTTGTATTGTATAATAATGGTAGAAATTATTTTATCTTCTCTACTAGAATATGTAACCCGGCTTCGCCCGGGATATCCCTTTATTATTGCATGCTTATTAACGCATTAACCTAACTCAAATGCTTTGCCCATTACTCGACCAATATAAACTCAATGAGGCTAAAAATTTTATGGAAAATAAAGGTGAGTAAATTTAATATTCATCAATAAAAAATAAGGTAATTTACTAAATAAAAAATTCAAAACCGCACCTTAAAGAACGAAAATTATGGATATTTGGAGTATTGGCATGGAGATTATAAATTTATATTATCAAAGTGTCGCTCAACTTTACTTTAAGGAATTTGAGGTTTGAAAATTTGAATACGTTCTATTTTTGATAAATTTTGGCTGAATTGAGCGAAGTTTTAAGCAAAGGTACACTAAATTTTACAAACTTTAATTTAAAAAGCTGATGTTTCTCATTAAAAAATGGTCATTTCTGGACTTTCAAAAGTTAATATCTTAAAAACTATAAGCGAGCGACAATTTTTAACAAAAAATTTGGGATTTTTAGGGCAATATTGACCTAGAAAAATTATTTTATAGTCAGAATTTTGAGATAATCGAACTCGAGTAAAAAAACCCAATTTTTTGAAAAGTTATAAAATATCGTATCTTAATAATTGAAGTAGCTAGAGGTCTGAAATTTTTCACGTGCATTAATAAGATTATACTTGATAAAGAATAAAAATTTCAATAATATTTTTTGACAAAGTGGAACAAATATAATTGCAAATTAGTTAATTTAATGAGATAAGAAAGATGAGATACATAAAATTATAGCAGGCAATTTAAGAATACAGTTGAAAAATAATAATTTGTCAAAGGAAAAAAATGTTTTTATTTGGGTATAAATATCAAAAATATTTTTAAAATGAATAGGATTATATCTAATATTCAAAATTTTAAATAAAATAACTTGAAAACACTCCTGTTTTAATCTTTTTTTAAATTTCTAGTTATATCTTAAAATGAAAATCAAATAATATGCAGTAAATGGGCCAAATTTACAATAAAAAGTTTATACTAAAAAACATCAATATCAAACTGAAAAAAATTCTATGAATAATTAAATATAATTTTATTAATATTTATTATATAAAAGAATAATGTGTAAAATTTTAGTTATTTCCAGTACTTTTGCTTTAATGAAGATGAAAGATGGAAATAAAAATTACAATAATTTATATTTTCTGACAAAAAGTTAAATATACAATAATTTTAAGTGCTATTTATAATGTTTATCACAAATTATTTGCTATACAGCATCAAAAATATTTAATCAAAAAAAACTAAATGCAGAGATAGCTTTAAATTTAAGATTAACTACTTTATAAAAATACAAAGGTAAGAATGTTACCTGGCCAGACTTTGGTGACAATGATTTTAATATTTCATTTTAAAAACATAATAGATATGAATTGGTCATTTCTGGACTTTAAAACGTTAATATCCTAAAAAATATAAGCGAGCGACAGCTTTTAATAAAAAATTCGGGATTTTCAAGGCAATATTGACCTAGAAAATTTTTTTTAACGACTTTGGTTTGGGGTCGTTGTATTAGGAATTAGCCTATAATTTAAAATTGGTTGTGTCTATCTAACATACGAAATTTAGAAATCATATGGTATTTGAAATTAAAAATATAAAATATTAAAATATAAAACTATAATTAATTTAAAAGATAATATTGATAAACATGTTAAATAAAAAGAATATTTATTACCGTTAATTATATTTCTTGGCTATTATAGTGAAATTTCTTATAATGTACGTTTTATGTACCTTTCGGTACCTGATGCATAACTCGGCTCCTATATACTCTAAGAGGCTGAAATTTGCATCGAATTTCAAGTAAACATTCTTAAATAAGCTATTAAAATTTGAAAGTATTTTATAGTCAAAATTTTGAAATAATAGAACTTGAGTAAAAAAACCCAATTTTTTTGAAAAGTTTTAAAATATTGTATCTTAATAATAAAAGTAGTTAGAGGTCTGAAATTTTTCGCGTGCATTAATAGGATAATACTTAATATGGAGTAAAAATTTCAAAAATATTTTTTAATTATTTTGGGCATAAAACGTTTTTTTTGTTTTAATTAAGAAATATGCACACCTCGTGAATAAAAACAAAAAATTTGCCATCCCAGACACATTTTACACAAACGATTTTTTTTCGTCGATTTTGAACGGTAATCACTAATACTCGAAAATTTCATTTCTAATAATATAGATAACGGAAGTAGCTAGAGGTCTGAAATTTTTCATGTGCATTAATAGGGATATACTTGATATAGAGTGAAAATTTCAAAAATATTTTTTAATTATTTTGGTCGTAAAACGTTTTTTTTATTTTAATAAAAAAATATGCACACCTTGTGGATAAAAACTAAAAATTGGCATTCCCAGACACATTTTACACAAACGATTTTTTTTTCGTCGATTTTGAACGGTAATCACCAAAACTCGGGATTTTCATTTCTAATAATATAAATAACGGAAGTAGCTAGAAGTCTGAAATTTTTCACGTGCATTAATAGGGATATACTTAATATAGAGTAAAAATTTCAAAAATATTTTCCAATTATTTTGGTCGTAAAACGTTTTTTTCGTTTTAATAAAAAAATATCCACACCTCGCGGATAAAAACAAAAAATTTGCCATCTCAGACACCTCTTACACAAACGATTTTTTTTTCGTGGATTTTGAACGGTAAATAAAAAACCTCGAAAATTTCATTTTTATTAATATAGAAGATAAATAAATTATCTAGTAGTTTTTAAGATAATAGCCAAAAAGAATTTTTTATTTCATAACATTTTTTTTCATAATTCTTTAATAAATTGATCTACCTGACCTAAAAACACGATTTAATCAATATAAAAAATTTAATTTATTGACATGATTTGTTTAATGTAATATAAAAAAAATAAAAAAATTTATTTAGATATTTTTCTACTTTGTGTCAAATGAAATTTGCAATATTTCTTAATAACAATTTATATTAGTTGATAATTAAAAAGCACGTGTTTTTCTTCAAAATTATAAAAAAAGATCATAGCTTTAAAATTTGATGTATTAGATGTTTAAAATTGTAGTCTGTATGGACCCCACTGTAGCATTTGCGTTACAAATTTTTCACCCTATCGTTCGTTAATAGCAAAGCAGGCCCGATTCTAGCTTTTCCAAATTGGGGGGGGGGGGAGGGAATATTCAGCTGTGACCTTCGGTCACGGCAAAAAATATACATGTACAACAATTGAATCCATGTTCAAAATTTTTATTTTTAACAAATTAATAGTAATTTATTATATTCTTAAAATATTAAAAAAATGATTGCGTTTACAAATTGGATATGTGAATTAAAATTATGTTTTCACTAAAATCAATTGCTTAAAAAGATATGAGATTTGGAAATTAATTGTAAGTATAATTTTATCATTTGGTATCAATACGCATGAAAAATAAAAATATGAAGATTGATTATCATGAAAACAAATTGTATTAGTATGCTAATTTGAAAGAATTTATATGAAAAAACACTGGTTATATATAACTAGTAATTAATATTAGAGTAAAAAATTAAATAAAACATGAAAATAAACGTTAAATGCGCTTAAAAAAAATTTGCAGCCATGTCTTAAAATAGTAAGCAATATGAATTAATCTAACAATTTTATGCTAGAGGTTGTTTTAATTAAATTATAAAATTCATAAAAATTCAACGTCCCTGTTAATGATTTTTCGTATTCTAGAAGAACCAAATCATACGCAGGTCAATACTTGCCAGACTTCTAGAAGTAATTTTCCTTCTTAAAGTGGAAAATGTGGCCTCACAACTCGACGTTGAAAAGCCAAATAACAAACTTATAGAAAAAATGTTAAATAGATTAGGAAACGCAACTTTGTAATTATATAAAAATTTAACAAAATTATTAGTAACACATACTTTGTAATTATTAAGTTTTCTTATTGAATTTTTTTGGCTAAGTCACTTTCTTTTGATAAAATTTTTTATCAATATTACTTATTTTTAAAAGAGGCTCTAATTTACTTTTATCTAAAAAAGATAATCAAATTTATAAAGGGAATCTATATTCTAAATAAATATTATCGGTAAAAAATCTATTATCAAAAGAATCAATAATATTAAAATAAATACTTTTTAATTCATCATTAATATTTAAATTATTCTCAAACATATGAGTAGAAAATAAATAAAAATCAGAAAAATTTAAAGGTTTAGTTTTTTTTATTTATAAATAAATTATTGTCATTTAAAAAAGTATTATATATAAAAACAGTCTTTGAATAAATCTTTTAATGTATTTGTATTTCTTAACTGTTTAATTTCTAACAACCAATGGTGTAAATCAAAATTTTTAAAAGCATAAATCGTTTTGCATTATCATTAATTATTTTTAATAAATAAAATAATTTTTCAAATGTAAATACAAAAAAATAAATTGATGGTTATAAATTAGTGTTCTCAGTCGGGAAAGCCCGGTCGGCCCGGGCCCGTCCGGCCCAAAACGCCGGGCCGGGCCGGGCCTAAATAGAAAATTTTAGTCGGGCGGGCCGGGCCTTATTATTTACTTTTGGACTCGGGCCGGGCCGGGCCGGGCCAAAAATTTTCGTAATATGGTACTATTTTTCCTATTCATATCTTAGGGATCACTATTTAAAGGTAGTTAAATATTTAGCCTAAATTGCCCCAATTAACCAAAAAATTTGGAAAAGCTTCTAGGGTCTTTCCTTCTTTTTAAATTACGGATTAATGGAGGATTTAAACAACATGAGCTCTATCAATCACGAAATTATATATATCAAAGAACAACTAATGCATAGTGTTGAAGTTAAATTTCATATCGATGATATTCATCGACATGCGACTTTTCTCGTGCCCAAGTACAGGTAAAATACAAAAAAAATTTATATATATAAAAAAAATATACACAAGATGTATGTTTAAATAGAAAAATGAAAATGATTCGCGAAAATGAGCGCGACGGATTAATTCGCCAAATACGGCATCGGCTCAATTTGACAAATGTAAACTTTTCTTCCTACGAAGGGGGCAGGTGGGAAGATGATGATGTTAGGACAGAAGACGAATTAGCAACCTATTTAAATCTACCACCGCAGGACGTAAATGATCAAAATCTTTTACAATGGTGGGATAATAATAAAATACTCTTGCCCCAAATTAAATAGTTACGCAAACAAAATCTTTGCCACTCCAGCTAGCCCCTGCACTGCAGAACGTACATTTTCGACAGCCGGTCAGATATTTACCAAAAGAAGAAACCGTTTAGGCCAGGAAAAACTGGATTATTTACTTTTTTTAAATGATTATTATAAATCAAATGATACATTTTAATATAAATAATAGCAATAAAGATGTATTTGATGTTTAATTGTTTATAGTATTCACAAAAATGTTACGGGCCCATATTTATAGATTCGGGCCGGGCCGGGCCTTTAAAAAAAACATCGGGCCGGGCCGGGCCGAAAATAAAAATTTTGGTTTCGGGCCGGGCCGGGCCACACATAAAAAATTTTCGGGCGGGCCGGGCCTTAAAAATTCGGCCCGTTGAGAACACTATTATAAATATGGTTAAAAAACCTCGACGCTTCGGTCCTGTAACCTGAAGATATAAAAATTATTATTTTCAAAAGAGTATTTAATATTTTTATGTAATTTTTAATAAAAAATAGCGTCGTAGTGACCACACCACCGATGGGGCAACAGCCGGGGTATGGTCCCGCATTCACTAACCTTGATTGCATCATGTTGAAAAAATTTATAAAGGGAAGAAAAAATATCAAAAAAAAATTTCCCTTCAATTAAATTTCAAGACAATCTACAATAAGATGCAATCAGTGGTTAAAGCAGTGAATATACGGGACATGATATCCAGCCATTTTGCTTAGAAATACTTGAACACCACCTTTTTCCCCGGACATTACGTTCGCCCCATCGTAGCATTGTGCGATCAGCTTCTTTGGTTCTAGATTATATTCTATCAAAAGATTGTTGACAAGTGAGAAAATTTCTTAGGCATCAAATTTATAAATTGCTTTCAATAAAGCTTTCTGTAAAAACAAATTTTTCTATATATCTTATAACAACAGAAATAATTTCTGTTTTAGTTTGGTTTCTCTAGCGGATGAGAAGTGTTGATGAATGAAAACACTTTTTAAAAAAAGTAAATATTTTTAAAATAAACTTTTTTAGATATTTTTGGCGGAACTTTAATTATATTATGTAAAAGAAAAAATAAAATTTAGTATTGGGGGGGGGGGGGGGGCAATCAAAAACTTTGGGGGGGGGGGGGGGGGGGGGGCACTGCCCCCCTCCCCCCTTCCCCAAAGGGGTCTAATCGTGCCTGTAGCAAAGTTTAAAATCAAATTCTAGAACACTTAATACCTGAAGGCAGAAATGATTTGGAGTAGGCTTATATGTAATGTGAAAACTTTCCTGTCAAAATCCTGATAATTGTAAAAATAAACTGAAAATTTATAAAATATCGGGATTAATTTGATATTGAAAATTTAAAAATATCAACTAATTAATATTCATCTATTTAATCTATCGAAGTAGGAGAAGGCTTATTATATCAGATTTACCGGGTAAGAGACTAATACGGATATTAAAAAATTTGGGTTGTAGGTGTAAAATGAATGCCAAAAATATTAAAAAAAGGGCTATAAAAATATAAGATTGTGATAAAAGTGTTAAATTTTAAGTGTTATGTATTTTTTAACCCGCGAATGGTAGGGTGAGAAATTTGTAACGCAAATCCTAATCCCCAATTTTAAACCTCTCTAACTTCAAGAGTTTTTAAGCTATAATCTTTGTTTTTATTATTTTGAAGAGAAATACGTGCTCTTTAATTATAGACTAATATAAGTTATTATATGAATATTGGTAGAAAAAAATCTAAAATATTGAAATTTTTTTACTTTTCATTATTTCCTTGACACGCGAATGGTAGGGTGAGAAATTTGTAACGCAAACTATGGTGGGATCTATACGGACCCCAATCCTCTATAACTTCAAGAGTTTTAAAGCTATGACCTTTATTTCTTTATTATTTTGAAGAGAAATAAGTACTCATTAATTAACTATTATAAGTTATCACTAATGAATATTGCAAATTTTATTTGACAAAAAAATAAAAAAATCTGAAAAATTAAAATTTTTCATTTTTCCATATTAAATTTAAATGTATCAAAATTAGTGATCAGTGTTTTTACGTCTAGTGGAACACATTTAGAGAGTTTCATGAAAAAAATATATAAAAAATTATTTGTGGCTATTATTTACCATAAACTAGATATTATAAAGAGAAAATAAAAAAATTCATATTATTATTATACAATACAAACATTTTGTATACTTAATAGGGTACATGCAAAGTGAGTTTTTATTTTCGCAAAATTTTGAAAATTCTGAATATTTTGAAAATCTATTTTTTTCAAAATTTTCTAGAATTTTTTATTTCAGAAAAAGCATATTATGTTCATATACTAAATTTGGCAACTTTTTGAAAATTTGCGCTTTATTACAAAATAAAATTTTTCAAAATTTTAAAAATTTTACGAAAATAAAAACTCATTTTGCACGTGCCCATAATTAAAATTATTTAAAAAATAGCTACTAAAATAAAGTTGCAAATATTTAAGTTTTTTAAGTAGAGGCAATAACATGGTTTTCAGCATTGAAATTGAGAGGGTGGGGTCGATATGGACCCCAATTCAATTTCTAAATTCTAAACAAATTTTGTTATTAGATTTAGACCAAATTTTAATTACTAGTTTAGTTTAATACACATAAGAAAAAAGTCACAAAAATATAGCCCATAATATATAATATTTTTAAAAATATTCAAAACTCAAGATGTGCTGGGGTTCGTATGGACCCCACAGTGCTAATCGCGAGTTAAATAAACCATGTCAATAAATTAAATATATCAATATAATTGAATTGTGTGTTTACGTCTAATAGAACATATTTAGAGAGTTTCATGGAAAAATATTTAGATATAAAAAATTATTTTTGGCTATTCCTTACCATAGAGAAATTTTAAAGAGAAAAAAAAATAATACATTTTATTATTATACAACAAACATTTTGCATACTTAATGATAATTATTTAAAAAAATAACTGCAATATAAGGTTGCAATTATATAAGTTAAATTTAAATAGAGGCAACAACATGCTTTTAAACATTGAAAGTCATTGGGTGGGGTCCATATGAACCTTAATTCAATTTCTAAATTCTAAACAAATTTTGTTATTAGACTTAGACCAAATTTTAATTACTAGTTTTGTTTATTATATATTAACCCGCAATTAGCACTGTATGGTCCATACGGAGCTCAGCACATCTTGAATTTTAAATATCTTTAAAAATATTATATATTGTGGGCTAAAATTTTGTGATTTTTTTCTTAAATATATAATAAATAAAGTAATTAAAATTTGTTCTAAGTCTAATAACAATATTTGTTTAAAATTTAGAAATTGAATTGGGGCCATATGGACCCCACCCTCTCAATTTCAATGTTGAAAATCATGTTATTTCCTCTATTTAAATTTAATTAAATAATTGCAACCTTATATTGCAATTATTTTTTTAAATAATTTTAATTATTAAGTATACAAAATGTTTGTATTGTATAATAATAATATTAATAATTTTTTTTTCTCATTAAAGTATCTAATTTTTATGGCAATAATAGTCAAAATAGTCTTCTTGGAGGAGTATGGTAACAAAAAGTGTGACACGAGATTTTTATATATATTTTCTTTTTAGCTTTTTGCCTTTTAGCAGGCAGTGAGCTCCTTCAGTTCGATTTTCCAATTGGCTCTATTCATGCACTCTTCCTTATTCAAATTGTGGCATCATGTTGGCGTTAATCTTTTGGGACCAGGTGAGTCTAGGTCTACCTCTTGTGTTACCTGGTACGTTAACTTCATTTATCACATTGCAAGAGGAAGTTAACCCTTTTGTCTTTCGATGTGGCCTCACCAGCGGAGCCGATTAACTTCGATTTTTATATTGATGGGTGTAATGTTTAGGCTGCCGATAATGTAATCATTTCGGATTTTGTCTTTGCGCGTCACTCCTAGAAACATTCGTAACATTCTCATTGTCGTTTGAAGGATTCTTTCATCACTAAGGGCCGTAGTTTCTAGGCTATATGTTATTACAGGTTGTATTATTGTTGCATAAGCTTTACCTTTTATTTTGATAGGGATGTTGTTGTCGAATATGACACCGGTCAACGATCTCCATTTTAACCATCCGATTTTAAGTTTGTTCCTTACTTCTTGCTCAACGTCTTCGTCATGTTGAAGGTAGGCTCCTAAATAAGTTGCCGAAGGTTTGGACTTAAGAGACCACTCTGTGCCGATCATCAACTCTTCGTGTCCCGATCCTCCAAAAACTATAAGTTCGGTTTTGTTTTTGTTGATTTTAAGGCCTAACTTTTCAAGTGCACGTTTTCAACTTAGTACACCTTCGAGCAATTCTTCCGAATTTTGAGCCATGAGCAGGATGTCATCTGCGTAAAATATGTGCCACGGTGGTTTTGTTAACGCTTCTTGATATTACGTCTACCTAGATAAATAGCAGGGGACTTAAAGCCGCTTGATGCACTCCCTCATTGATTGTGAAACCCTTTGAAGTTCCTCCCGATCTTAAAGGCTTTTGTCATACAAGCTCTGAACTAATTTGATATACGATTTGGGCACGTTCTTTTTTCTTAACGCCCACCATACTACAGCGCTCAGGATCACGCTTTCAGCAAACAGTAAAGCTTCAGATTCTTTCTTGTGAAACGCTCTGTCAAACTGCGAACAGTATAAATTGCGTCCGGTGTAGACCTTCATCCGCATTGCTCAATTCCAATCTCGATAACTTCTCGCATTCTGGTTTCAAGGATATTTTCAAACAGCTTAAAGGTATGGGACATTTTTGATGCCGCGGTAATTGTGGCAATCAAACGCATCGCCTTTGTTTTTGAATATTGGTACTATGTAACTTTTTTGCCAAGCGGTAGGTATTTGCGCTAATATCGAGTTGAATAGAGTTGTTAACGCCAATATACCCTTTTTTCCTAAATATTTCCAGCATTCAATGGGTATATTATCGGGTCCCGTTGCTTTGCCGTTCGCGCATTTATTAAGTTGAAGGCTAACTTCTGATTTGGTGATTGGTGGTATAAGGTTGCAGGTTGGGGGAATATCTTCGAGCTAAATTGCATTAAGGTCGCTGTTCAGTAAATCTTTGAAGTATTCTTTCCATCGTTCCAAGACGCTTGATTGATCGACGAGAAGCCTGCCCTCTGTGTATTTGATGAACTTTAAATTTCCGTCACAGTCTCTCGATTGCCTTTCACGTTGCTTTGCCATCTTGTATATCAAATTTTGTCCACTTTTGGTGGCCATTTCGTTGTAGGTTCTCTCGTAAACTTTGCTCTTAGCTTGACGTACGACGCTTCTGACGGCTTTGCATTAAAGTTGATAGTTGAACATGTCATTGATCAGATGACTCTTTTTCCAACGTTTGAACAGCTTTTTCTTTTCTGCAATAGCAAGCTCTGCTTTTCATTCCACCACCAAGTAACTCTTTTTCTATCATGCCCTCCTTTTGTTATTCCAAGTATGTCCTTGCCTGTCGTTTTGAGTCTTGAAGAAAGCTGCTCCTAGAATTGTATTGGACTTTTTATGTCTTCATGGCTATAGTCGTCGGGCAAGTTGCAGCTGATAGCAAAGGCTTCGTTATCTCTAAGCTTAGACCATTTGATTTGGGGGAGTAATTGAACTTTGTTGTGTGTAGACACATGTCGTTGAAACACGAAGTCCATGATAAGGAGAGGGTGCTGTGCTAATACAGTCACGGGTATGATCTTGCAGTCTTTGATTTGTTTGATCTGCGGTCTTAAGACTAGAATGAAGTCTATTTGAGACTTATTTTTGCCGCTTTGATAGGTAATTAAATGAGACCTTCTTTTGCGGAAAAAGGTATTAGCTATAGCCATATCCTATGCTTGTGCTAGTCTTAACAGGTGCCCCCCATCTTCATTAATAACTCCATATCCTTTCTCACTGTTTAAGATGAATAAATATAGGATTATATATTGGTTGGGATTTAGTTGATTAAGATAAGAAATTTATCTCCTGGTGGCTAGGCCACCAGGATTTTACTAATATATTTTGAAGATAACTATTTATAATTTCTTTATTAAAATAATGTTAAAAATAGTTAATAAAAATAATGATTAAATATAATAATCTATCTGGTATATATATATATTTTTAGACTATCATCGTGATGTGCACGATCTAATTTTAAATTAACTATAAAATCTAAATATATTTTTTATTACTTTTACTACACAATTCAAAGTTTATAGTTAAACATGATGACTAATCAAAAATGATGACTAATAATATTGATGACTGCAATACACTACGACACTCACCATGGACTTTTTTGTACCCAGTGTTTTCTTGACCTACATGAACGTTAAAATTCCCAACTATAATTGTTAATTCATTATTTGGTATGTCTAATAGCATAACTTCCAGCTGTTCCATTCGTCTTTTTCTTGCTTTGTGAGATTGGTTTGAGGTGCTTACAATGAGATTACATTAGTGACTTTTCCCTCGATGACCAATTTGATCGCTATGACTCGTTCGGAGCCTCTTTGGACTTTGATAACTGCTGGTATCAGTGCTTGAGTTAGGATAATTCCCACTCCGTTGCGTTGGTTGTCATTTCCGTTATAGAAAATCTTGTATCCTAAACCCATCATCAATGCTTTTGCTCCTTTCATTTGGTCTCTTGCACACACAACACATCAATCCTTATTTTAGCCATCATTTCCGCCACCTCCGCCATCTTTCCCTTCATAGTCCCCACATTGAGACTTTATCGTATTTATTCTATTTGTTTACTGGACCCTATTGTTTCTTCTCACTTGATGCAGGCCAGATACTACAAGCGGGTCGCATGTAGGGGACGCCTTAGCATTTGATTTTTCGCTTTTGTTTGTCGTTTTTATTAATGTTATTTAGATTTTCAGGATTTTCACACCCGCCTTCTGAGAGCTGACGGTAATCCAGATATGACTCTGGAATTCCTAACTAAAAATAATATTAGGTCTAATAAAGCCTAGTATAGACCGTTCTAAAAAAGATAATTTGAGATTTTTATATATATAAAGAATAAAATTAGAAATAAATTATATTTAAAATCTATATTTATATAGTTTATATTCATAGGTAATTGACCAAATGATGTTGAAGAAACTTCCTTAGGCAGAAAAAATATATTGCTGTCGTTTGCAGATATAGGCTTTTTTATCTCTATTCAAATTTTCTACAAAGTACATATGTCAACCCAAAAGTAGGCCAATTAAAGAAACTTAAAAAAACAACATAAGTAAATTTTTAATTTTACATTTTGAGAGCTTGTTATTTTACTAATATGTAATTGACCTTATCACTAAGCTTACCTGAGGCCAAAATGCAACAATGTCTATAAAAAATTAATTTTTGAAAATTTTACGATAATAGTATTTTTCGCAGCCTAAAAAATTGCCAACTCACTTTCTTACCACGTGCAAAGTGAGCTTTTATTTTTGTAAAATTTTAAAAATTTTTATTTCAGAAAAAGTATTATATGTGCATATACTGATTTCGGCAATTTTAAAAAAAATTAGTGCTTTTTTACAATTAAAATTTTTTAAATTTCACAAAAATAAAAATTCACTTGGACGTGCCCTTAGACTGTGCAATACATGTATATATTTTTAACATTAAGTGGCGTGTTTTATAACTTTTGCATATTTAAGAGTATCAATAATGTTAGTAGGGCTGTGGCACTTCTTTCAAAATTATTAACAAAAATATTTCTAAATAAAAAAATTTTTAGCGACTAATATCAAATGAGAATTTAGGTTTTTTGGTTGTTATATGCTTAACAAAATATTTAAAAAAAATTTTAATTTTAAAAATTTTAAATCACACTAGCCGCCTCAATGTTATTCTGCGTGCAATTTTTTTCTTTAAAACTTTTTTTTCACTAGCCGCAGCCTAGCAAACATAAAATATTTGAACAAATTTATCTCGAAAAATTTCCCAGGCTATGATTCATTTATTTTTTCCTTGTGGAGTTATCTATTGGTCGACATTGTTCTTTTTTTTTAGCCAAAAATAATTGATCGATATGGTAGTTCACTTTAAAATTTACATCAAAGTCGAGCAAAATGGGCGTGAAGACTCTTACATAAAACGCTTCTCGCTCGAAGAATCTATTGCATCAAATTATGAGACTGTTTATAATGTAATAAGGGAGCTTTTTCCCAAAGTTGAAGTGAATAAAATTACTTACAAAGGTAATTATATAATTTTTCTATCTTATCGTTTTTAATGGTTAACCTAATTATTTTTGTAGATCCCGAAGACGATCATGTTATTATTACGTCATCAAATGACTTAAACGAAGCTCTTCACTTAACTAAGGGAACCATTAAGCTATATGTTGAAGGTTTGCTTATATGTTTAATGTTAAATATATTTTTTTTAATTAAATTTTAATTTCCATGTTTATCTAGGAAAGTCTGTAGCTAATTTTGCATCATATTATTTAAATGATGAAATAGAAAAAGGATCAGATGTTATATTGATAAATGAGGATAAAAATAAAAAAACTTTGGAGGATCAAAATTTTGTTTTTCATCCCAATGTTCTTTGTGATGGTTGTGATGGAAACATATATGGCAATAGGTATTTATTTTTTTTATTAAACAATTTAAATTATAGGTATATAAAAGAGCGTGTTATATTTTTGACATTATTAATTTTCATAATATTATATGATATTTAAATCTGCAAAATAAGAGTTTGTTTTTGCTTGATAATAACACTTTTGAGGTGATTTTAGATATATGTTTCAAGAATAATTTTTCTGTTACATATTATTTAGAATTTATTGGGGACATTTTTGTAACATAATTAGACACTTAATTTATTAACCTAGCTTACTTAATTTATTCAAGTGCTATCTTGATATTTTTTTTTAGCCCAACCCTTAAAAATGCTCTAATAATATCTATTAATTTTTTACTGCTCAAAAATTCTATTATACAATTTGAAATAAAAAAATACATTAAGGAATTACTACATTGTAAAATGCTTACAGTTTTTTTGATTTAATGTAAGTATTTATTTATATTTATATTGTAATAATAAAGTCACAATTACTTTAACATTATATTTTTGTGATCAAATTTTTGGAACTATGACTTCTCATAACGTTATAATATATTGATATTTTTATTAATCATTAATTATATCATTGTATCATGTATAAATGGGTCCCTCCCATTTACTTACACCTTTGATCATATTAAATTACCTTATGTTTTGTAAGTTTTAAGTTGTTATCCTTTATTTAGTTGTTTTTTTAAATAATACTGCACATGTTAACTATATCTGTCTTTATTTAGATAATTAAACATCTTTTTTTTGAGATCTTTGTCCTTGTTTTTAATTTTTTTTAATTACATTATAGTTTAATATAAGTTGATCAATTGTTTTTTATTCCATTATTTTATATTTCCTTATTTTGGGTATTTCGATTTAAACTATTGCCAATCAAGAATAATAATCAGGGCTGCTTTTTAAAATTCAAGTTGAAACAACTTTTTAAATGAAAGTTTCTTTACTGATTTTTAAGACCATTTATGCAGATTTGGCAATTTGGTGTTAAAATGACCCTAACGGTATTTGAAAAGAGGACAATAAATGCTTTAATATCAATTTATACTCATGCTTCACTGTTTTATAAAATTATTATGTAACCACTATTTATTTAATTATCAGATACAAATGTTCTGTTTGTTATGATTACGATTTGTGTTCAAACTGTGAAAAAGCAGGAAAACATAGCAAAAATCACCCAATGCTTAAAATTTGCATTCCTACACAACGATTCTCGAAGGAAAATAATATTACTAATAACATCAATACAAATAATAATGATTATAGCTGGAACAATGACACTGATAGCGTTAATAAGGTAGTGAGGCATTTTAGAATTTTTGTTAAATTTTTTTAAATATTTTTTTGCATTTGTTTTGTATTTATAAAAGTTTAATTACATTTTATACTGACACTATGATTAGAAATCTAAAACAACGGAAGCTTCAGCAAATTCGCAACATCGCCATCACGGGGCCCCACCTCCACCTTACTCGGCTTCTTGCACTTACAATTGGGGCTGTAAATATCCCACGAAGGGGCCTGCTTTTTGTAATAGCACAAATTGTAATGGCCGCAGCTCTGCGAGACCTGCCCGTGGCTCCAATCGCTGCAACAAGAAACCTGATTTTGGTTTTGCCGGTCAGAATTTCGAGCGTTTTATCCATGACATGGCCCACAATGCAGCTTTGAGTAGTCATCACGCTCACCATTTAGCCTCGCAATTTGTTGGAGCTCCACCACCCCCACCACCTCCACCTTTTTGTAGCACTTCGCCATTTGCGTTTGGTGGTTCAGGCCGCCCCTCTGCTACTAATAACGGTTGTCATCGTTCTGGCCCACATACTTTTTACAATAACAACAACGGGACTGGTAGCGGCAATAGAAATAACTTTTCGACCAACGCTAATCAGCAGGCTCACGATATGAACAATAACCCTAACCTTTTTTGGACGGGATTGTTGAGGAATTTGTCTAATAGCTTCAACATGATATTTGACCCATTGGGTATGTATTTATTTATCTAAGTAATGTATAGTTATGGACGAATTTAGGAGGTTAGAAAGAGTTTTGTAATTAGTTTGCATATTTATTGCAGCATAAATTGTCTAAAGTCGTTATTACAAAATTTTATTTCTATTAATATTATATTTTTTATGGAGCTCCACAATGATTTATCCTTTATTATTGGTTAATTTTTTTTATGTGATTTAACAAATTATAAATAATAATTCTACCTTTTTAATATCTTGTTTTTATTTTTGACTCACATAGGTCTTGATTTGAGAGTTGATGTTGGTCAACCAATTAGTAATGCAACCAGATCTTCTACTAGGGCCACAACTAATGATAATAACAATGATATAAATGACGAAACCTTCACTTCTTCGTATCAAGAGGTTGGACCTATGGGACAGAGTACAAATTGTAACACAAGTACCTTCGTTAAAACTAGCGTTAGTCATGCCACAGCAGGAAGCAATACTACCAATTCTAGTTATGGTGGCTCTAGTTCCATTCAGCCTGACACGACACCGTTCGGGAGCTTGTTCAAGACGGTCGCTGACATTGTATTGCCAAACGTGCGGATCAATATAAACGGGGAGGATGTATCACCTGTCGGTCAGCAAGGTTTTACCTCAGCCACTATCAACTCTACCCCTGGATCAACTTCCTCCTCCCACGTTAAGGTCAATGTTAATGGGCGCGATATCCCTGTAGTTATGAGCAGTTTCACTACTAGTACCACTACACACTCGCAATCTACTGAAGAAAGGAACAATTCTGAGCCTTTTGATTTGGCATTATCAGCCAAAAATGCCGAATTCGTTGATAGCTTAGAGGCGTTTGAAGAATCTACTGCTGCAAAAACAAAGATCCGTATTGAAAATGGCCGAGATTTAACCAATTTAATGGATATCGAAGGCTCTAGTATAAATGTAATACCACTTTGCGTCAATAACGAGAACAATACGACGAAAGATAAGCAACTAATAGATGTGGCTGTTGAGACAGGTTATTTTCATTTATTAGCCTTGTTTGTTATGTTTAGCTCTTACTGTACCTTTTTCGTTTAGTTTTGACACAATTGCCAAATTGAATATTGTTATATGCGACAATGACTCTAAATCCTTTAATTAAAGTTGATTTTTTTTGTTTTTTACTAAAATTTTAAAATTTGCTTTAACGAACCTTTGATACCATATTTTTTAACGTATCACTTCTCACATATACTTTAAGATGCCATAAATGATGTCTTGCCTACTGCTTCTGCAGTCGTCACTAAAGAAACAATAGTGGAGCCTGATGTAGTTGCTGCCGGAGACGACGATCTCGAAGATGATCGGGATTCGATTGAAGATGATTTGACAATCATAACCGACACTATGAGCGATAAGTTTGCCCTCCTTACTGATCACGACGAACTTGAGGTTTCTTTTAATTGGTGCATTTGAAATAGTGTTTTCCACAAATTGATTTCCCATTTGCAGTGGAACTTTTTGGTCTTGTCTAATAAAAATATAGGCCCACCCAGTTGGTAATTTATGTGAAATACTATAATTGGGCAATGTATATTTTAATGATTGAGCCTAACTACATTACACATTGAATAAAATATTTAAAACCCTTTCTCTATCTTAATTTTTTGGATTGGATAAGTCTAGAACTTGGTTTAAACAAGTAAGATTAAGCTTATTAACCCAAAATCTATGGTTGATACTAATTATCGCTGCTCATCGTTTCTTATGTGAGCTCGTATTACTCTTAACTTATAATTGTTATCAGCTGAAATATGTTTGTTACTTAATTACAGCCATTTTTCATATTTTCATTAGGAAATTGTGTTAAAACATAATATTTTTTTGTTTTGTAAGTTTGAATTATACATTAGCTAAATTATTTAATTTCAATCTTAAACTAAATTAACTTTTTATGATGGTATGAAATAAATGAAAAACCAAATTAGGTATTAATATTAAAAATTATTTTGTTACACCTATAATTATCCGGTATTTAGTATAAAGATTTGGTAGCATCTGCTTAAGTTTATATTAGACATTTTACCGCTCGAATATGTTGCTATTCTATCTGAGCCCCATAATTGTTTTTTCGTTATTAATTGAGCATTATATAAATCATATCAACCTTGTGCCTCTGCCGTTAGAGTTCTGGCCATTGCGTTTTATTTATTGAAATAAATAATTTAAATACTTATGATTTATGTATATTTTAAATTAGCTTAGTGGCATATGTAAAAAAGCAAAAAGAGAGAAAGGGGGTCGTTGTATTTTTTTTTTGCTTAATTTTAAAATCATGGCATATTGACGAATGGATTTTTATAACTAATCAATTTGTTTTTTTCCATTCCCTTGTTAGGAAGTGCAATCTAATTCGTCACGTAAAGCAGGCGCCGGGGATTGGGATATGATTGAACGATCCGAGTACGTTCTGGGAGAAGTTAAAGTCGGTCACAATGATGATGACAAAAATTCGTCTGGTAGTTCGAGTCAAACCCTGATGACCAGTTCGATAGTTGTGAAGGACAAGGTCGGCCAATCTGAGTTTCATGATGCTAAGGAGTCTATAGCAATGGAGGAAAATAATGTAGTGAGATTCCATTTTAATTTATTATTTAAAATTAACTTTTAGTTTTACGAGTTTTAATTTGCCCTACATATATCATTTATTTTTTTTCTTATCTAGAACGCCGAAATTCACAATGAAGCTTCGAAGATTGGATCCGATAACCAGGATAGGTTGGTTGCCGCTCTCACTCAACTTGAGGGCATGGGGTACGTGAATGAAGGTGGTTGGTTGACCTCACTTCTTATGCTGAAGGATTTTGACGTTGGCCGTGTCTTGGATGTCATTCATCCAAATTAATGCTTGCTTTAAAAGAATACATAAGTTTTTGGTTTAACTTGTTTCTTAAGGCATTTGAAGGAAATCATGTCAGTTAAATCAATGTACACATATATTTTTAAACATATTTTAATATATTTATAGCTTTTTAATGCTTTTATTTCTATTTTGTATCATTTTTGCTGCTTTTTACGCACCTTTTGCTGTTTTGCTATAATTACAATATATGTTATATTATATTTTAAAGTTCAAAGGGCGCCTTCATTGTTCATTCATTTTTGCTAAAATCTTATAAAAATTCCAAAATTAGTAAAGTTTGGGTTTCTAATCGAAAATTTTTAACCGTTGTTTTCTAAAATTTTCTTACTCCCGGAGCAATTTCTTTAAGTATATTTAAAATACTAAATTTTTATCTATTTTTGTAAACGTAGCTACATTAATACGATTTCTTAAAAAATGAATAAACTCTGAACGCGCTTAACATAGAAACAATATTTTATATCTTAAATACTTTATTAATTAATTTAGTATTACTTTCGTTAAAAATCGTTTTGTCAAGTTTCTAACCATATATATATATTGTATAATTTTTAAATTTTTTTTCTTCTTAATGTATAGTCGTATCCACATCGGATCTCTTGTTTAATTTTTAAATTTGGTTTTTTTTGATTAGATTTTATATTTATTGAATCGCACTTTAATAAACATTAAGGCATTAGGGATGTAGCCAACTGCTGACCATCATATTTATTTTGAAAGTATTTACTGTATATTTATAATTTTTTTTGTCAGTTATATTTACATCAAAAATATTTTAATATCCTCTAAAAAACTATATTTATTATTTTTCTCTATTTTAAAGTATTAGATATTTCATTTAATATATTACATTTTTTCTTATTCCAAGTCCATTATTATAAAAATAATGCATAATTTTTATTATAGTTTTAAGTTTTCATAATAAATAAATTTTTAGAAATATTGCGATATAAGCCAATAGCAATTTTTAAGACAAGTGAGCCTAGCGCAACTGATCAATTTAATTGAAATGCAGGGAAAGAACGAATTATATTATAGGGATTTCACCTTTTACTAGGAGCGAACAATTTTTAACTGAGAAATTTTTACCTTCGGAAAAATTTGAAGTCCTTTTTTTTGATTTTCAAAGACCTTTTGTTTTTTGGCAAATTTAAAGTCGGACTGAGGTACTCCAAGCAATTGGAAATTTAATTGTATGTTTTTTTCATTGTGCAGTTTAAGGACTACCAACAAATTTTTGAAAGTTTTGAACTCACTTCTGAGACCGTACCTGCCATCTTAGGGATTTTCAAATCCGTTCACCCTTTTTTACCGAACTTTGGAAGCCAATTTATTTAAATTTGTAAAAAAAACAAAAAAGTTTGTAAAATAAAAAACTATTTAAAAAATTACTTTTATATTTAAAACAGATAAACCGCTAAATTCAATCAAACATTATATTAAAAACCAATTATATATAGTGTCCTATTTAGGTTTAGGTACCAAATATTGAATAACCTAAATGTTGATGTAAAAGCTTGATATACATAATATTTTATTTCTCATTATTTGAGATAAAAAATATAGGCTACAAGTGATTTTAATATAAAAAAATTCTTAGGTTATCAGTTGCAATATCTTTAAATTGGTCGATTTTGGTGAGTGTCGATATATACCAAAGAAAATTCCCGAAGTCCTAGTAAACTTTAAAAAACGAAAAATATATATGAGAAAAATAATCGGGATTATTTTCCTTCATTGTCATAATTGTCTTTTTGCACTTATTGATTTTTGTCAACCTATGTTATAAAATATGTAATATAATTAAATATTATTTAGAATCTAAACCTCCAAATGCGTTTTTTAATAAGGTTTGCACCTTTATGCCGCCCGCGTGAACGACTCTGCTCCAAATTTAAAGAAACTTTTCTAGATAATAGAGTTCCTAAACGCGGAGGGACTCTAATTGATATTTATCCTTTACAGTTCACTAATTTTTTAAACACAATCTTTTTTGAATTTTTGGGCACTTACTTAGTTATTAGACGGACTTTTTGTATTAAAAGATATAGATTCTAAAATCGTCATTCACCTTTCGATTGTTGTAATAAATTTAAGATATGCCGGCTATAGTGGTTTTATATTTTCCTGCAAATAAAATCAATAATTATTTTATAAAAAAAAATCGCGCACGTTTTTATAAGCCGGATCGGACCAAGACAAATTTTGAATTGGACGGACACGAAAAAACTTTTTGGATACAATCGGGCCAGACATTAGTTATAGTAGTCGGATTAGATCGGACCTCAAAATCGAGGTTCGTGAAAAACAATAGCAGATGATCGCCAAGTTTGCGCTTTGTTTAGGATTATCTTCAGTTTTGATTCCTCATTTAGGTTATTTTTGCAAATGTGTTTAATTTAATTAGCCACCCTAACTAAATATTAATGGGTTGCTGTTAACAAAAATATGCATAAAAACATTTCGTCTGTTAAAAGCCTGGTAATCCATAACCATATGAGTTTCTGATTATATATATATTTATTTATTTTATTTTTAAATTTGCCGAAAAATTAAGAAAGCTAAATAAACGATTTCTAATGCATTCAAAACACATTGGATTTTTTTTTAAATTATATTATTTCCAAGTTGTTAAAAGTGCAATGCAAAATGACATTGAAATCGAGTTAAATAGGTTTTGGTACTGGTTTCCTTTATTAACATCTTTAATTACACTATTTATTGCGATACCTTTTAAATATGACAAGCAGAGCATGGGTAAAAAATTTGCATGCCGGACCAGAAATTTTTGATAAGTGAGCATATTCGAACAAATTGTCCACGTTTTTTTTGCCGCTTCTTGTCAAATTTTCAACATAACAAATTTCCACGTTAAGCTAGAATGAGGAAAAAAGGTGATTCGACAACTATTACTATTTTGTTAATAAAAACCATTAACAATGTTAAAAACAGGAAAAGGGCTATACCTTTGACTCGCTAGCTATCTAAATCCAAATTATATATGCTAATCACAGATTATTGTAGTTTACCATTGATTAAAATTCAAAACACTTGTGCTGTCCTAATGTTTGTCGCGCATGATATGTATATATTGTGTATTATAAATCTTCCAGGAACCCTGCCAGATTTTAAAGCATATAAACGCCTCTACAATATGCCGCTGTTCCGAATTTGTGTTGCAAATTTCACGTTAAGTTAAGCTTAATTCTGCTATCTCAGTCCCACCCACACCTTATTAATTCAGTACAAACGCGAAGATTAATTTTCAACAACGATTATCTCCGCTGCATAAATTAGGGCCTTCAAATCTGAGCTCTTTTTCTGTCATTAGTTTCATTATTATTATTATTAAATTATATTTCTGATCACGTTGTGAATATTTTTTTGGCCGTTCTTACCTATCACTAAAATGCCAAACGGTCACAATGTTGTCATTTTTTCACTCTAACGCCAAAAACCCGCCATTTGATATTTTTTATTTGTGTTAGGGCTAAACTCATATTTATGAGGGGTTAATTTATTTGCATTTGTTTATAGTTGAAACCGGGCCTTACGCCCCGCCCGCCTGCCCGACATGTTTTTACATTTAAAGGCCGGCACAAGCTCGGTTTTTCATTAATTTAAGGCCCGGCCTGAATTTATAAATACGGCCCGAAAATTTTGTGCTAGCTATAAATTTTTTGCTAATCAATAAAATGCAGAGTGTATAATACCATTTATTAGTGCTCGGCATTCAAATACAAAAACTGGTGTATTTGTTTTTAGTGGTTTTCACTGTTTTTGTTTGGTTGAATTTCTGGCAAGGCTGTTTTTTGTTTGTTTTTAAAAATTTTTTATTTGTTTTATTTTAGTTATTGTTTTTGTCAGTTGTTTTTGTTTTTTACAACTGTTTTTGTTTTTAACAACTGTGTTTTTGTATAAGTATAATTTACATTTTCACCATCATAGGCTACTCTATGGATATTTTTATTTATTTATATTCTCATGTGAGAAAAATGTCACTTTAATAATTTTCGGGACTTTTGACTGCAATATAAAACGCTGTGTGGTATAAAAATAACAGAAAAAGGATTGGAATAAAGGCAGGACATACACTAAGTTTTGAATTTTACCACAAGTTTAAGTAACTATTCCGTAATATATAAAGATCAAAAACAATGTAATATGGAATATCAACAATTTTTTGAGAATTATGAGTTAACCACAGAGATCAAACCTGCCATCTTAGGGAATATCAAATCCTTTTACCGTTTTTCCTGATCAAACTTAGTTAGTCAGTTATAAATAATTTTAGAAAAAAGGGCAAAAAACCAAAAAAGATTCAAAACAAAAATAAATTGAAATTTTATTTTTGCATATTCACAATATTTAAACTGTTAAATTCAAACTTTAAATAATATTTTTATTAAAAACCGATAATATATCGTGTCGTATTTAAGTTTGGACGCGAAATATTTTGTATTATATAAATGCCGATGTAAGAGCTTGATATATTAATAAAATTTATTTTTCATTATTTGAAGTTACAGGGGATTTTTATATGCAAAAAAGATTTTTAAATTTTTTCTTCTTAGAATATATTTAGATCTGCCAATTTGGTCAAAAAAAGCCATTTTTCGTTTTAGACGGATCTAAGGAGCCAAAGACGGAAGAAACTAAGAAAAACAAAAAATATATATGATATAAGGTTATCATGGGGATGCATTCTTTTATATTTTCATGAAATTCACGTTTATGACATTGATATTTGTTGACCTGTAGTACAAAATTTAATTAAATAACAAAGCTTTCGTTTTTTTGCTGCATCATATTAACACTGAAAACTTTCTGCATTCTAATTGAGTTAAATTATAAGATAAAAAATAATTATACAAATAACTACCTTGATACAGCATGGACACATATATATATTGTTTCGACATTATTACAACTATTTTATATTACGACACAAATTGTTTTTATTTTTGCTATTTTTTTAAAAAATAAATTTTTTGTCGTAGAGAGACAACAAATTACGTATTACTAAATTTGGGTGAGACTAATTGAAACATGTTTTCAGGCAGCAATTAATTTTAAAATAAAAAAAGAAAATAATTAAATATCGATAAATGACATTTTGAAAAAAAAACTTTTTATATATTTGCTAATTATTTCACTTTCATTCTCGTTTTATACAACAAAGTTATCTAATTTGTAATTTCCTACAGTCTCAAAAAAAAAATATTAGAATTTTTTAAAGCAAATAAGAAAATCATTATTTTTTTCACTCCCCAGGAAATACTATTTGGAGATTTCTATGATATCACTCTATCTATCACCTTCTTTTTTTGTTTCGTATTTGAAACATAAACCAAATTTATATTTGAAGAAAATGTATCAAACCAAAGAGCTGTATTGATTATACACTAACAAATCAAAATTCAACGTAGAAAAAAAATATCCACCTACATTTAAAAATCTCTCAAAATGTCCTCCTCCTCATTCCACCTCCAAACATTCTTCTCAAGTCTCACGACTGAGCAGATTGCCATCCTCGTAGCGAGTTTGCTCATTTTCCTGGGCTCTATCATAGGCAATAGCCTCGTCATCCTAACCCTGTGGCGGCACAAGGGTATGCGTACGGTCACAAACGTTTACCTCTTGAATATCAGCCTGACCGATCTACTTCTCACCATATTCTGCCTACCCTTGACAGTCATTGGGCTTGTCCTAAGGCGGTTCGTATTTGGTGCCTTGCTGTGCCGGATCATGCCCTTTTTGCAAGGTATATAAACGTTACTTTAATCGATGGCAAAAGTTTTTTGGGCTATTAACACCTTATATTGACTAGGTTTGGCAATTTGTTTTAAAAAGACTGCTAGGCCATCATTTAATTTTTTGTCTTAGTTACTACAATTAAAGAATGTTTTTTTATAAAATTGGATACTTGGGCTTTATGGTTGTCAAAAATGAAAGTTTTGTTTTTTAAGGAATCAATTGTAAACCATTTTAACAAAGATTGATGAGAGCTTGCCCATATGACGATCACATAGATTGTTCAACTCTCATGAAAATAGCTCAATTCTAGTCACAAGGATTTATGACCAGCCCAATAAGGCCTTTTACCTAATTTTAAAAATTAATTTTATATTTAGCCCTCATTCCCAATTTTTTTATAGATAAATTAGCTTAGATTAAATTGTCTCGGCACTTACGGACCTGCCCAACATTTATTTTATAAGCTCAGTGGGCTTAGAAATTAGGATGTTTGAAAAAAGTTTCAATACTCATTGTCGGGTAAATGGACTTGCATGATTGATAAAACTAATCATATTTCGAGAAGTATTTTAATCCCCGATTTGATTAATTTTGATCGGTGGCATGCTCGATTAAGTTTGTTATAAATTCCAAATAAAATCGATCCTTACATTTGCCATATAATTTCGATACATTAGTCTTTCTGTGTGATTAACTGGAATTCGAACCAAATTTAATCTAGAAAAATGAAACGAGATACAAATATATCACAATTTATTTGTCAAATTGAATCACTGTTATTGTTTCGAATTAATTGCACAATTAATCAGATGGCAAGCTATTTCATAGTCCCTCTTTGTTAAAAACTGCAGAAAATATTGCTTGAAAATGGATTAAGAGATATTTATCCATGCCATTAGCCATTTGTAGTTAAGTGAATTTTTCATATCATAATTATATTTTGGTTCTTTTTTTTGGAGGGGGGGGGGGGGGGGGGAAAATGTACATCAATCATAACGTTTTTAACGCGTTTTATTAAAGGCGCCGAAGTAACAAAGCAAAATGTTTACAAGGTACCATAAATCATGTGTTTTTATACTTATTTTTCGTAAAAATGAAATCAAAAGTTATGGCTTATCGTGTGTAGATAATGCATTTTGTTAGCCAATTTGTAAGTTAAAGCACCGATAAAACCGGCTGGTTTTGTTATAATAAATTAATATTTTTCCAATTTTCACCTATATTATACGGTTCATTTATTTCGCTCACTAACAAATCATTTTAAAATTTTGGCTCTAAATTAATTAATTTTTCTGTAAGACTTTATATCTCAAATAACTTACAGCCCCAAACAAAATTATCATTACTTTGGCGTGCCCCATGACTGTATGTTTATCACTTTAAATGTGTTAAAAAATTAGCCATATCCGTTGATTAAAATTTACACTTTCCTCTGTAAATTCTGACGAATACGCGCTTTTCAATAAAAAATATTCTTATTGTAAAAAAGACCGACTTCTAAGAAAAAAAATAACGTTTTTGCCTTGTATCAACGCTTATCGTCCGCGCAATATCCTGATGGGAAACCTATTTTAATAAGTAGGAAAAGGCAATTTTTTAAAACGTTTGGATATAAGGATGCTAAATTTATCAATTAAGGCGATTACGTATGAACGTCGAAAACAAGAGTATGGGTACTCACAGTATGCTTTGATGTTGAGAGAAAGTGAAAAATGTCGTAATTTGAAAGGCGCTAAAAGGGTAGTTTGCATTAAGACTGTTACGCTGCGATGAGAGAAACACTCTTAGAATTAGTAATTTATTTTTGTAAACAATCCCTTAAGATTTTTCAGCAGGAAAATGTGACCTTGCTCCGAGCTTCGGTCTATCAAATCCTTTTTAAGGATTACTGCTGGTGTTATAAATAAATAGTTTTCGAATGTTTTCTTACAAAAATTTTTCAAATTCGATATTAAGTTTGGTGGGAAAGAATTTGAGAATATAAAAATTGATGAAAATGTCTACTTTGATGCTAATAAAATTTACTGTAATGTGAAATTTTTTTTAAATACGTCAATGACTTCATATGAGTATTTCCATTATGAAAATAATTTTTTTCAATCTTTAATTCGCGGAAATTAAAATATTGGGCTACAATCAAAGATGCTTATCCTGTAGATTGCGAAGGACAAGATGGAATGTTTCTTGATAATTTGGACTTATACATAAATTGTAATTGTAAATATTTGAGATACTTTTTTTTTAGAAAATTTTTTTATATTTATATGAGTCGTCCCAGCCTGTAGATAATCAGAAGTCTGACTGCAATAGCGACTTGACATAATCACAATTTTTAGACAACAAATTTTTAGTTTGTAGGCCTACCCATACGCAGAGCTATTACCATTCTGAAGGGAAGGGGGACTATTTAACATATATGGCAGCCTACGGCAAGTAGGTTAGTTTTTTTCTATAATGCTAGGGGCTAAATTAAGAGGTAGGGCCTACAACAAAATTTAATTTTTATGAATCAAAAATCTTATATTTTATAAAAAAGTTAAAGCTCACAATTAGAATATTCAAAATTGCATATTTTTAAATAATTAAAAAAAATAGGTATGTCATAAGAAAAAATACTGCCATAAGTGAGGATTACGCCCTTGCTGCTCAAAAACTCTTGTATGATGTGTCAATAGAAAAAATAAACTCAATACTTATTAACTTTTACTGCTTGAAAATGATCAGTAACTAAAAAAGCACTCTAACATCATCCTGCTATCTCTTATCGGAGGTTGTTGTTGTTGCTGCCCCATCCATTGGAAGTTGGTTGGATTGAGCTTGAGAGAGCTATGATCCAAAGATTCCAACAAAATCAGGGGAGGGAGTAAAGATACCATTTGTATTCCATACGGAATATTGACTCCACAAGGTAAACGCGGTATCATTAGAGTCATGTCTTATCGGATGAAAGGAAATATCAAACATTGCAAACAAAACTCTACGAAATACAGAAATTTTAAAATAGGGAATTTAATGTTGCTTTTTAAAGGGCGCCCTTAGGATAGTCATTTATTTTTTGGAAGTATTAAAAAAAAAATATTGGTTTAAGCTTTAGAATTTTTTGAGTCATGTTGAAATGTAATCAGCTGTGTTTAATGGGTTAAGATATAAATTTGATATTAATAAATTCAGAGTAACTGTCTGGGGTGTAAGAAAATATGGTAAAAACAATGGTTAATATTTTGATGTAAAAACTCAAATTGAAAATAGAATTTTTAATTTTTCGAAAAGACGTATGGACAGAACGCGCCTGAAATTTTTTTTGACTTTGATCATTGTTTTGTGAAAAGGTACATTTGTTTTTTAATATTTAGATTGGCATGTGTGAATATTAAAGCAATAAAGATAAGTAAACAACTGAAATAAATTACCATCATTTTGTCACGTTTATGTGCGGGGCTTTATAAATGGTGTTTATGAACCTGTAATCAAGATTTATAGTCATAAAATGGCGTAAATCTAATTTTATTTTAATTATATTTAAAGCCCTTGTGACAACGTAAGTAAATTATAAATAATTGACTCGTTTGTAAAAAAATAGCACGAGCCTCTTTAAGTTTAGGTAATAAATGTTCAGAAACAGATATTGCTAGGCAACGACCATTTTTGAAAGGTTTTTTATTAGTCAATTTTTTGAAAGTTATGAGTTAACAACAGAGATCAAGCCTGCCATCTTAGGGAACATCAAATCCATTTATTTTTCCTAATCAAATTTAGTTAGTCAGTCATAAACATTGAAAATTTTAGAAAAAAATGTTAAAAAAACCAAAAAAGATTTAAAAACAAAAATAAACTGAAATTTTATTTTTGCATATTCACAATAGTTAAAATGTTAAATTCAAACTTCAAATTATATTTACATTAAAAACCGATAATATATCGTGTCGTATTTAATTTTGGACGCGAAATATTTTGTATAATCTAAATGCTGATGTAAGAGGTTGATATATTGATAAAATTTATTTTTTATTTTTTGTGATTAAAAAAGCTACAAAGAATTTTTATATGCAAAAAAGATTTTTTATTTTTTTAGGGTATATTTAGATCTGTCAATTTGGTCAAAAAAGGTCATTTTTTGGACGGATCTGAGCCAAAGACGGAAGAAACTAAGAAAAACAAAAAATTATGAGAGAAGGCCATCATAGGGATGCATTCTTTTATGTTTTCATAAAATTCACGCTTCTGACATTAATATTTGTTGACCTGTGTTTTATATATCAGGCCATTACGAGGAATTATTTAAGGGGGCTTCATGCGATAATTACTTGGAGATTCAAATTTACGATTTTTGTTTTGGGAGACTGTCCTAAACCTTTTGCTCTTAAAAAATTTTTATATGTTAATTTTTTCATCAATATTTTTTAGGAGTTTTCTGGCCCCGGTGTGCACCGTCCATATAGCCCAGTGTTCTGTTTTCTATATAACCAACCGCTATCCGTTACAATGATATGCAAATAGAGGCCATTGTTTATACAATAATTCCTTGGTGCTATTAGAGGGGCTCGGTCGGTGTTCAAAGATAAAATTAGCGTTTCTATTTTGTTGTTTTTTTTTTTCAAGATTGTTTTTGTTTTTGTTGGTTTTTGACAACCCTGTTTTTATTGATTTAAAATTCGTATTTGTTTTAGATTTTGACAAGTGTTTGTTACTTTTTTTTGCTTTGGCATTTGACTATTATATTTTCTAACTATCAATGATTGATTCCTTTTTCATTAATTTTTACACAAATAAATTTTTGTGCACATTTTTTTTAAACAATTTGAAAATTTTACGGCGCTCTGTAGAAAAACGTTGGTCACAGCCAAATTATTTACAAAAAATAAGTGCATGCTGCAAGAATGCTATTTATTGTAAAATTATTCGATATTAATATTACTGCAAATAAATGGCAATTTAAATGTTTATTTTTTTGTAAATATTAATACACAAACTTTGGTAATAGTCATTTTTTATAAGATTTTGCACAAAATAAATCTACAATTATCGATACATATATCACTGCTTAAAAAATATCTTTATCTCCAAACTTTATTTTTTGGACCAACATATTAATAATTAGATATTTAGAGGAATTTTTATGAATTTAATAACACTCATAAATTTAGGGTTAACAAATTATTTTGGTAATAATTAGATATATAACACAGGTCAACAAATATCAATGGCACAACTGTGAATTTTATGAAAACATAAAAGAGTTTATCCTTATGATGGCCTTTCATATACATATTTTATTTTTTTTTAGTTTCTTCCGGCCTTGGCTCCATACATCCGTCCATATTAAAAAAAATGGCCTTTTTGACCAAATTGACAGATACCCTAAAAAGAAAAAATTTAAAAATCTTTTTTTCATATAAAAATCCTTTGTAACTTATTATTTTTCATATCAAATAATGATAAATTAGTATATCAAGCTCTTACATCAGCATTTAGATAATACGAAATATTGCGTCCAATAAAATACGACACAATATATTATCGATTTTTAATAAAAGTTTATTTGAAGTTTAATTTTAACAGTTTAGCTGTTGTGAATATGCAAAAAAAAAATTTAATTTATTTTTGTTTTTAAATCTTATTTGTTTTTTTTTGGCATTTATTCTAAAATTTTCAATGTTTATAGCTGACTAACTAATTTTAATTATAAATAACGGTAAACGGATTTAAAAATCCCTTAGATGACAAGTTTGATCTCAGTGGTTAGCTCATAACTCTCAAATATTTGTTGACATGTGTAATTTAATTTATATTATTATGAAATTTAATGACAATTATAATCCTTTAAATATAATTAATGTGTTGTCAGATGTTTCATTTTACAAATAAAATATGATATATCTAAGCTATACCCCGTGGTTACATACGTAGGGTATGGACATACCCCAGCACATCTTAATTTTTTAGATATCTAATTAAATAGTTAGTCTTATGATTTTATTTTTTAGAATTTCTCTTTCTTGTCAATTATATATTATCCTGTAAAATTTTTTTTGAAGTAGAACTCTTAATTTTAAAGTGTATTGGCAATTTGTTTAAATAAGCGATTATTTTGCATATACTACGGTCTATTTTATGCCAATATGTTTTCACAAAATTAAAATTTTTAACACTTTAAAGACTGTTAAAGTAGTTATAACAAATGATGGATTTTTCGAAAATTCATTTTATTACGGTTAATAAAATTCAAAAAAATTTATTTTCCGAAAATTTTTTACTATATAAATTTAGATATATGTTATAAAATAAAAAAATATCTCTCTAGCCTTTAATTTTTTTCCGGTTATAAATGGGGAAGTCACCCCACCCCTGTAATGGTGTAACTTTTTTTCAGCGCATGTTACAGTGGATCAAAATTAAAATTTTTTATAATGGTAAAATAATGTATAGTTAGTTGATTTGCCCTGTTGGATAAAAAACTTGATTTATTAAGTGTATATAAGTTAATACTTAATGCAAACGTCACATTTTATATATTTTTTGTAAAAATTTATAATTGATTTGTTTATATTTCCTCATAAATTTCTCAATAATTATATCTTTAATCATATAATTTTCCATCGTACTACTTCGATATATTATGAATAAAATAAATTTTAAAATAAAAATTAAATTTTGGTTTTGCCACCAGTTTTATTTTTGCTTCGTTCCTTAAATAGCGGCTATTTTTTAATATTTAATGGTCTTTTAAAGCTTTAAATTACATTGGTAAGCCAGCTAGACTTTTGCAAAATAACAGAATTTGATTTATTAGCTATTTCACCAATATGGTATACAAACAAACTAAAAATTCTTGTTTCCCGTTCGAATTTATTTAGGTACTAATGTATAACCCTAATTGTATGTGACCAGCGACAAATTACTTTTTCGTATATCTTCATTAATTCAAATATTATTCTAGAATATGTGGATTGGTATTTGCCCCCCTCGCTCATCCTAAAGGTTCTATGCATTAATATTATTAATCAAAACTGCAGTGTTGGTTGATCACAAAAGAATTTTCTTATAATCTTAAACTCTTGGGAATTATGTGCATACTGTAAATGATTTAATTTTTAAATTCTGCTCTAATATTTTGCCAATGAAAAACGTACAGTCTTAAAGATTAATGGTGCAAAAAGAATTCAATGCCAAATACTAGTTAGATGTGAAGTAGAATTAATTTGTTTCAATTGACGTAATAAGTAAAGCAACCTTGGACAATTGCGAACATGTTTATGTATTAAATCACCAAACTTAACTATATGATGCCGAATTTCAAATAAATCCTCGTTAGCTGGGGTTTGGCATGTCAAGTTACATTTACCAAAATTGTAATAATAATTATGTATGGCAAATTAACCTCATTTTGCCTTTTTTAAAAAAATTGTTTTATGTTTAAAAAACAAAACTTAATAAATGCCGCTCATTTGATTTAGTATGGCTGAATCCTTTTACTATATTTTTTGCATTTGTCAAAAAGATTTCAATTTGATAATCTTTTTTTTTAAAAAAAAGTATAAAATAAATAACAAAATGTAATTACACATTTTTTATCCTAAGTAGCTATTGATATGAATAAAATTACCTCAACCCTTTTATCTTATTTTAATGTGCTTTTTTGGAAACTCTTTTTATTTCCGTTTTTATATTTGACCTCAATTTTATTTTTCTATCATTGGCTGCTGCTACCTATTATATTTTATTTCTTTTTTAAAAAAGTTCACAATTATTATGGTTTAAAAACAGCGTTTCGGTGCCACGTTAAACCCGTTTTTGATTAATGTTAAAAGATAAATTAAGGGCCGCAGCTACACTAGCAAAAGTATATATATTATGCCAAATATAATATTTATTATGATATAATTTAATAACACAGGTCAACAAATTTTTGAGAGTTATGAGCTAACTACGGAGATCAAACCTGCCATCTTAGAGATTTTCAAATCCGTTTACCGTTTTTTCTAATTAAACTTAGATAGTCAGCTATAAACATTGAAAATTTCAGAAAAATGCCAAAAAAAAAAAAAAATTCAAAAACAAAAATAAATTGAAATTTTATTTTGCATATTTACAACAGCTAAACTGTTTAAAACTTCAAATAAAACTTTCATTAAAAACAGATAATATATCGTGTCGTATTTAAGTTTGGACGCATAATATTTTGTATTATCTAAATGCTGATGTAAAAGCTTGATATACTAAAAAAGTTTATTTCTCATTATTTGATATGATAAATATAAGTTAAGGGATTTTTATATAAAAAAAAATTCTTAAATTTTTTTTATTATGGTATTCTCAATCTGTATTTTTTCGATATGGACGGATGTAAGGAGCCAAGGCCGGAAGAGACTAAGAAAAACAGAATATATATATGAGATAAGGCCGGGGATAAATTTGTTTATGCTTTCATAAAATTCACGGTTGTGCCATTGAAATTTGTTGACCTGTGTAATAATGATTAGAAAAAAAAGAATTGTTTGTAACTATCTAACAAACATTCAAATAGATTTTACTCAAATTCAAGATAACAATTATGAATTGGTGAAATTTTAATTTTTATTTATAAATCATATAGGGGCAGTGCACTTTTTTCAAAACGAGATAATGCCGGGCATATTAATTCGGTATTAATAGAAGATAACTCTAATAATTGATAAAAAATTTAAGCTACTATAGAATTTTTGTGGTCAATAATATTATGCACGCAAAAAATTGATATACAAAAAAGGCACATGATTTAATTCTCCTATATATACTTATAACATTCACAAAAATATACATACTGACTCGGCTAGGACATTTTAATTTCTGTGCCTACAGCCGATTAATTTGCGGACCATTGATTAACTCTAATCGCATAAATTTTATTTGACTTTTGATAAGGGTGAGAAATTACAGGGACGGTAGGGTGCGCACTGCAATTACACCTATCATTTTATAAGTCTTAGACTTATTTCAAGAGAAGAACAGGAATTCAAATTATTCTATCTCTCATGCAAACTGTATATTTTATTTGTTAGATCACAAAGCAGAAATGAATCTACAAATTGGGAATTTTGCGTTTTTACCATATTAAAATTTCGCATTATTTTAAATTCCAATAAAATTGCACATATTATTACAGGTTTAGTTAAATTCTAACATTTTGATAAAAATTTAATAAACAAAAATTTATTTCACCCTAAAAATTATAGGTAAAAAAATCAGATACAAATCTTTTTTTTTTACCTATTAACTTAAATATTAAGAAAGAATACCTTTGATTCAGGTTTTATTCCAATTTAAATTTTATATTGAGGTTCTTTAAATATCTTGCAAACCCATTTACCATTAAAAACTCGTCAAAATTCTGTTATATTTTGCGGTAAAGTTTTAGATATGATAAAAAATGCTTTATTTGAGACTTTGAAACTCGCCCCTTCTAAAAACGAATTAGAATTTTTTTTAGTTAAAAATATGCAAAATGCTCCAGATCATATTTTGCAATTTGTATTAATTTAACCCAACTAGTTTTAACACAAATTGACAAAACCTTTAAAATTAAAATAATATATGGTTATCTAGTCTAAAAAAATTCAATTAAATTTGAACAAGTTAAGACAACATATAGGACCAAAATCATCGAAAAAATATATAATTTTTCCCTTTTCAAAACATTTTTTTGAGTTCGGCCAATAATGTCATTACATAAAATAAAGCCCTTATTTATATTAAAATCTGGACGTGTTTGAACCAAAGTGCACTAAATTTTAAGGGAGGGGCCAAGTCTTTATTGCAATGTATAGGTTAGTAGAGTTCAAAATGGTCCCTAATATTCCGGCCCGGCCCACTCGACATATTTTTAATAGGGCCGGGCCGGTCTGGAATATCTTTTCAATTTTAGGCCCGACCCAACCCGAATTTGATTATAACCCGAAATTTTTTTGTTACAAGTAAAATTTTTTTTAAATTATCAATAAAATTTAGAGAGTTGGAGAAATACCCTTCATCGTGTTATCATACGATTAATATTAATAGTTCTTGTTCTCAATAAATTTAGCCAATTTCAGAGATCTGGCCTGGCATCTTTAAATTTTTGAATTTGTTTATCGTTTTTTTAGTTAATAGCTAGCTAAAAACACACAAAAATTTTGGAAAAAAAGTTAAAAAAACAAAAAAGATATAAAAACACATGCTAAACGATAATATATCGTGTCCATTTTAGGTTGATATGCCAAATTAAATATTCACTATAAATTAATGTTATTGTAAGAGCATCTACCTCAAATTTTATAATTTTTTTGATAAAAAAATATTTTACAAGTGATTTTAGAAAAAAAAATTAATTCTTTTTAGGGTATTCTCAAGGTCGCAAAATTTGGTCAAATTTGGGCTTTTCTAGATATATACCTAATAAAATAGCCGAAGTTTAAAGAAGCCATGGAAAACGGAAAATATATGAGGGATAAGATCATCATATGGATTATTATCTCACAGTGTCATAATTTTATTTTCTTTAATTGATTTTGACCTGTGTAATAGTTAAAAAAAGCTATAAAATAAAACTTCGGCCCAGTCCGTAATTCCTTATTTTAAAAACAGGCAGCCCCCCTCCCGGCCCTTTCTAAATTTTAGCCCGCCCTGCCCGTTTTTTGAATTGGCAGTCACAGGGTTAGGCGGGCTGGGCCTCGCTTTGATAATGTTTTTAAAATGTTGACATGTGACCCCAATATATCTTCTAAGTTTTGTAGTTTAAAGCCAATTTCATATAATAGGTAAATTAATAAAAAAAATCCTAAAAACTTGATAACGAAGCGCAAAATTTGGGGTTCTTAAGGACCCTTTAATACCTGTATCGGGCTAATTTAAAACAAACAGTTACATATAAGAAGTTAAGCTGCCCATTTAATTAATTGATGGCTTCAAGTATTCAAGTTGTTGGGAAAAAATTGCAAGTACTGTTTAGACTTTTAAAGGCAAATTTTTGAAAATTACGTAGAACAAAACAAAAAAAAAGATATGAAATTTAGAACAAATATATAAATCCGTTATTCCATCTAATTTTTATAAATTTCGGTCTAACGTTGTCATTATCCTTTCGATATCAAATTTATTTTGCCAAAGAAACACAAACTGAGGCTGTCGAAAGGCCCTAAAATATAAATTTTGATCTTCTTTTTTTACTTATGATTTTTTCTTTGATTAATTAAAATTGCTTTATCCACCTTTAATTATAATGGCCATTCAATCAAATTTAATTAACTTTATCTACTCGTAATCGAAGCTGAGCAAGGGTGAAAATAAATAAATTTCTTTTAAAGTGCCGCCTTTGCAAATTAAAACGTAATAACCACCAGTAAAAACAAAATTAATTTCCATTCATCCAAGTTATTTTTGAACTAATTTAAAAACATTCTATAAAATTTATTAATTATTAAAAAGAATACATTTGGTATAAAGATATTTCAGTGTTTGTTTTATTTTGACCTTGACTTACCAATTTTCTTTTCTTTAATATTAATCTACATTAAATTTAAACTAGGCCTTGATAATTAGGCCCGACCTGTATTTTTATTAGGCTCGGCCCACTCAAACCTGCGGTTTGGCCTGGACTGTACTAACCTGGTCGGGGTTTTTTAATTTTAGGCCCAACCGTATATACGCCCCGGAAATATTATAATGAAAGCTATAAATTGTGAAAATTATCTAAAAATCAAATAATATTCTTTATCGCGTAACAATACATTTTTTTAAATTCTTGTTAACAATATTAAAAAAAATTAGGCAAGGTATATAAATGGTTTGCATTCTATAACACAGGTCAACAAATTTTTGAGAGTTATGAGCTAACTACGGAGATCAAACCTGCCTTCTTAGGGATTTTAAAATCCGTTTACCGTTTTTTCTAATCAAACTTAGTAGTAGTCAGCTATAAACATTAATTTTAGAAAAAATGCCAAAAAAAAACAAAAAAGATGCAAAATATAAATTATTTTATTTTGCATATTTACAACAGCTAAACTTTTAAATTTACCCTTTAAATAAGATATTAAAAACCGATAAATATTGTGCCGTATTTAAGTTTGGACGCGAAATATTTTGTATTATCTATATGCTGATGTAACTTTTATTTCACCTTATTTGATATGATAAAGATAAGTTACAAGGGATTTTTATATAAAAAAAAAGATTTTTAAATTTTGTTTTCGGGTATTCTCGATCTGTCATTTTGGTCAAAAAAGGCCATATTTTCGATGGACGGATGTAAGGAGCCAAGGCCAGAAGAAACTAAGAAAAACGAAATATACTTAATAATATGTGGCGGTTCTTACGCTCGTTTATGCCAATTTGACACCAAAAAATTTAAAAACAATGTAGTATATGAGATAAGGCCATCATGGGGATAATTCTTTTATGTTTTCATTAAATTCACGGTTGTGCCATGGATATTTGTTGACCTGTGTTATGTTATGAATTTATCTTTTTATAAAATAATATTTAATATGTAATAAATGAGTATAGCCAAAGAAAATTTTCTATCTAAGAATATTTTTTTTCATGAATTCTTTTAAGTACTTAAAAAAATTAATTTGCTTATAATCTTTTCATATACCAAATATATCAATATCATTAACTTTTTAGATACGTTTTATGTTAAATAAAAATAACAGTATTTATAAATGATAGCTTTTATTAATTTATAACACAGGTCAACAAATTTTTGAGAGTTAAGAGCTAACTACGGTCAAACCTGCCATCTAAGGGATTTTCAAATCCGTTTACCGTTTTTTCTAATCAAATTTAGTTAGTCAGCTGTAAACATTGAAAATTTTAGAAAAAATGTCAAAAAATAAAACAAAAAAGATTTAGAAACAAAAACAAATTAAATTTTTATTTACAACAGTTAAATTGTTAACTTCATCAAATAATAATTTTATTTCAAAACATATAACGTTATCTATTATTGGGATGTCAAATTTTCTGTAGAATCTTAATATTGATGGAAAAACTTGATATGCCAATTTTATTTCTCATAAACTATGATAAAAAATAGAAGTTTTAGGTCATTTCAATATGAAAAAAAATATTTTTTTATTTTTAATTTCTATTTAAGTATTCTTGAGATCGCAAAATCAGTAAGTTTGGCTAAATTTAGCTATTTTAAGAATTATTATAATACCGGAAAAATATGTAAGATAAAGATTCTTTGAAATGTTATAATTTTTGCTGATCACTTATAAATTTTGACCTGTGTTTCCAAACGAGATGTTAAAGGTGGGACACGACAGGACCCACTAACCCTTCTTAGGCCGCTTTAATCTTACCACTTTTTAAATGAGTGGCTCGATTCATCTAAATTTATAAATACTCTCGAGCGAGGCTTTCCAATACGCTTATATTTGCCGCTCTGAAATACTTTTCCAACTCCTTAAGTTTTCGCTAAATGCAACTCCTAAAGTTTTCACACTAAACTAAAAATCACTTCCATAACCCTAATTTTAAACGATGTGCAATTTAGATACACTTTCGGTTCCCAGTAGAATTATTTTCTTATATAAAAACAATGATACAAATTTGAGAGGGCTTGGTGACAAAGTGTATTTTCCGCATGTTAATGAGTTATCAAACATTTAGTTTAATTTATTTTACTAGATACCTATGTATGACTTTTAATTCTTTAATCGTAATAATATTTACATTGATTAAAGAATAATTCAATATTAGGGTAACAAATAAAGATTGTAAACGGTAGGTTTAATTAGCTGTTATTGTTGGCAAAGTCCAACAACAATATTGTTCTATGAAATTAAATGATTACGAATAGGTCAAAATTATGAATTCTACCGCGGGATAAATTAGTTTTTCTTTTTTTTTACAAAATATATAATGGCTATCGAAAATTACCTTTAACGCTAATAAGTGACATTTATTGATAAGGTCTTTTCTAGTTTTATTCTTTTAGTTGTTATACGTGTTCATAAATATAAACTGTCCAACCTTTCACGATGCTTTTTCTTTAAAAAGGTCTTTTTCATAAAATGATATTTATTAGCCTAAATACTTATTCCTGTGTCAAATTAATTTTTGTAAGGAATAGAATTTATCGTTTACTTTTTTATTTCCAAAAAAAATATTTTAAATTTCTTTTGCTCAACTTATTTTCCGATTAATATATATGCCTTTTTGCATATAAATTAAAATTAAGGAATGGCCAGAGGGGAAGATAATAAAAAAATGCTTTTGCTACTTCAAATTGTTGATTATATAATTGTCATAACTAATTTGCATACCATATAAATTCGAAAACATTGCACATATCAACAAATTGAAATTTCGGTTGAGATATTGAATATCTATATAATTCTATTATACTATTTGTCACAAATTCCTTTGCCTTTTGTTCAAATACGTCCAAATTTTAAATTCTACGATGTCATCATTATGAAACTGAACCTAAGTGCTGCTTCTCGTTTAATTACCATGAGTTTTTGTTCAATTTATCTATTTAATTATTTGGTTAGCACACCTATAAATAATGACTTAAATTCTAAAATAATATATTTTTGAAAAATTTGTTCCTTGTTGTGAACATATTCAAACTCAAATTTAAAATTTTTTTTAGGTGGCCAAACTTAATTATAAAAAATTTAAAAATGAAGCTTTATCTGTTTATGTCTATATGATTAAACATGAAAATACAAATTGCAACATATTTTCGAAGATAAATTTGACAAGATTTCTAGAAAGGGTAAACGAGTTAAGTTAACTTATTAGTTGTTTTTATAAGGTATTATGTATTTAATTAAAAGATTTTCTAAATTTGAACAATTATGGTAGGACTAATGATTTGTGGTAATATTTTGATTATTAATCTAAAACTTAGAATCTTTTTATTTTTTTTACTTGGTTAAACCCTATATACTCTTTTTCTAACTTTAATTTAAAACTAATATGACACTCATTAAGCTCAATTTTAATCGCAGTTTTTTTATTGAATAGAATTAAACTACACCGATTACATATCGCTCTTTTTTTTATTGTGGTTCATACTTGTTCCCTCTCCACTTGTCGCAAAAAAATAAAAAAAAATAAATAAATTATTGATATATAAAATAAAGGGAAACAGAAATAACTGTAAAACATACCAAAGCAGCATACAATATGGCACTTAAATATTAAAATATTTTTAACCTATTGTGCTTATATTAAAAATTCCCAATACATTTTTTTAAATGCAAACATGCATCATTCTTTAGACCCAATAATATTTAATTTATAGCGCACAACAACAAAAAACAAATTTTTGTAATTATTTGTAAAACAAGATTTAATTATGTACAAAAATTACATTGCATTTCAGTTCATGTCATAAAATTTTTACCGAAACGTATACAGTATTAGGCTCTTATAATCTCATTTATATATGAAAAAACATTTATAATTAACACTTTAAATCTGTATTTTAGATAAAATGTTTTTCAAATACAATTGCACACATATAAGTTTGCCTCATAATGTATACCTTAAACATAGTGATGGGGTGTGAACTATATAATCGCAATAACCAGTTATCGGCTTTTTTGCTATAATTCTGAATTTTTTGAGTGAAACGTAATGAGAAAAGAGCAAAAAAGAACAACTTTAAATAATATCTAAATTTATTCTTTTAAGAGAGATGAAAAGCGTAATTAAATTTACCATAAAATATTTTAAAGAAAAATAGTAGAGTTACGTTTATCCGCGCTATAGGTCAGGCTTAGGAAAAAAAGAGCCAGCTCTTAAAGGGGATATTTAAATAAGAAACTAAAGGCTTGGGCTTCAGTACTAGTCCAAACTCATTTTTTGTTTTCATTAAGAAAAAACAAAGGTTATTAGCTTTATTTAAAAAAAAAATATTTATTAAATGTAAGGTATTCTGCTTAATTTTCCATCTTTTTTTAGTTAATTTTTCTAATCTTTCACAGAATTGTTTAAAAATAAAATACGAATTTAGCCAAAAAATGGGGCTTTTCTCTCCTCTTTTGAAAAAAAACTTTTTCCTCATTATGGGAGCTTTTTTGTTAAAATTTAAAATTACTGTGAGCTTTTTTCCCCTTGTTTTGGCCCCCTAAAAAAGCCCATTTTTATTCCCTTTGGCCCTTCAGCCTACTAATTCAGGTCACATCATTCTAAAAATTTACTATAACATTAACACATGAAAAACAAATATAAATAAAAAAATCTTAAATTTTTATTCAAAAGCCAAATAGTCCTTAATTAATAAACCTCCTCGGTTCAAATTAATTATTTATATATGGACACAGCCAAATTATTATCGCATGTAAATGCCATTAAAATTAATATAATTGTAATAGTGAAATGCACCACAGCATTAATGATTATAATTAGAGCAAAGTAAATGTCAATATTCATACAAGTTATTTTTTTTTTGGTAAGGAGGTGGAAAAATTTGATCGTTTGATCCCAAAGCTAGCCTATAAATAAACTGGGATTGGGATCATCAAATACACCAGTAATTTTTAAGAATAACAGATTGATCAGTGCGTAAATGAGGTAGAGGTATGTTGATATGGTAAATTAAATTGTCCGCACTGATGTCCGTATTTCACTAAAAATTCACCGGTGCATGCAGGGTTAGGAGTACCTGCTAAAAAACCACCTCCTCACAGCCTCTTCTTTTTTGAGGCCGCTGTACCCGTTGGGGCTTTGGCACTTTCATACAAAGTATGAATAAGGATCTAATGTTAAATGTAAGCAATCACAGTCATTCCCCATAGATTCATTTTGCAAAGTTTATTTCTAGCTTTTTTGCTTTTAACAACACTTAAATTAAATGCCAGTGAATATTTTGTGCGTGTTTTAATTCTCTTTTCAAAAATTTTGGCAAATGGCCCCTGTTCAATGCAATTGAATAGATAAACCTTAATATTTTATATATTTTATCAATCTCAATAGCGACGTCAGTAAGTGCGAATATGTGGACAATGGTTGCACTTTCGCTCGAACGCTATTTCGCCATCCGGCACCCCTTACGTTCAAAACGATGCCAAACTACGCAGCGCGCTTTCAAGGTTAACGCCATTATATGGCTCTCTTCCGGACTCATCATGTCACCTCTGATTCATATCAATCGACTAGTGCGGATAAATTATCATATGGCCACCGATCTAACGAGCTACGAGCCTTATTTCAATAGGACTCGAATTAATTTGCTCGCCTTCAATCATGATTTTGATCACCACGAAAGTAATCAGATGTCGGGTAACAATTACACAGCGGACGCCAAGCTATTTAAACCACAATCTGTTGATCTCACCTTTTCGGATAATATTGACATGGAAGCTCATTACATAACTTATAACTCTACCCATTTTGAGGGACCGTACGTGTATCCAATCCATAAGCCACATAAAATCTCTCCTTTCAGTGAAGACTTAGGTAGCCCCGGTTTAAAGTTACAGCCTAATACTAGATTTGATAGAAACTTGAGCAAGGATTGGCAAAACAATCCTAACAAAAGCTTACTACATGTCCAGATTTCCAAATTTCCAAAAATCTACCACATTCAATCTATTATTGCGTGTCGCGAACATTGGCCCAGCGTTACGCGCGCGCTTATTTTTAACTGGTTCATAAACGTGACCCTCTTCATCATTCCACTCATATTTATGAGCATAGCCTACTTTAAAATTGGGTACTGCCTCGTTAAGGGTATAGGAAATCGCCGGAATACCGCCATGCTTAAAAGTCCACCTAACCTTTCTCCCAGATTCACGAGTTTTAGCAGTAGGGCTGGTACCAACCCCTATCGCAGTAGATTGCTTAAAAATTTAAAATATCGATCTTTCGGATGCAGCACAAACGCCAACACGAGTTTTGAAACGACCACCACGCAATTACAGAGGTCAGAACTCCCACTTCTAGAGTCTAATGAAGGAAATGCTGATTTGGATACAAATGAACAAGTCATAAATGAACCTGATCGAATTGTTGACAATGTAACGGGCCAACCATTGCAGCAAATAACCTCCAGGATGTCATTAACAATCAATGAAAGCGTCTTGATGAAACTGAAACAACATCTATGGCAATACAACAAAGACAAGATTGAACGGGAAGATAGCCATAGCAAGACTAAATATCCCCTGGGTGATTGTACAAGCAAACACGAATTAGTAAACTTGTGGCGACGACCCGTAACATCTTTTTCTAGTCGACAAAATAGCTCCAATATAAAAGAATCATATAATGTACCCCAAAATACTTTCGCAGATGTTCACGCGTCAAGTCATGCCAATGTTTCAGACATTGAGACATGCCGTGAAATGACTACACATTTTTCAAACGATGTTATGAAAGTAAGATCAACCATGCCCTCGAAGAAGGCGTCATTGAAAGTATATGATACACATGAAACTTCGCTGAGTAAAGGAGACATGCTAGGTATCTTGTACCCACTTTATTACCATTATCAAAGGGCCAGCATGGATGCCAGCGAAAACAACAAGTTTAAAAATCGCCGAATACAGCTGTTAAAAAGTAAAAAATATCCTGTCCCCTATGGTCAAGCAACAAAAGAGGGGAAGAGAAGGTCCGCTAATAAAGATGTAGCAAATGATTACAAAATAAGGTGCAATTCTTCCACTAAGAAATATCCGAATTATAGGTAATGTTTAAAATTTAGATAATTCTATAAATTTCTCATTCTGGTTCTTAACGCTGCTAGCTTGCCTCATTTATAAAAGAGCGTTGCAGGTTAGAAGATCGCTAAATATAGTCTGTATGTCTTATAAAAATTTATTTTAAAACTATCTTTTATCACATAGGTTAAAATTTAACACATAAAAGAATAATTTCAACCAAAACCTTTTAAATAGAAAAAATTAATTCATATGGGAGCCACCATTAATTTCTTAAAAATCCTTTAAATTATATAAAAAATAGTGAGTATTCATTTTTAAAGAATGATTTCAACTTTATACCTATATACTAAAATTATAATCCTCTATAAAAAAAAATTAACATTTCTATTCTTTTGTTCTATTTTTTAGCAAATGTTCTTTAGGGCGTGTTAAAATAGAGTTTTTATATAATCATTTTATCAAAAAAATTTTAAATTTTTGTTTCAGGAAAAGTATTATATGTGCTTTTTATGCAAATTTTTGTAAAAATAAAAATTAAACAAAACATTATGAAATTATTCATAAGAAATAAAATGGGTAGTTGTTTATATAAAATCTTTTTATTCTTTTTTAACCATTTTCAACAAATGATTTTGAAAAATAAATTGTGCAATTTGTAATCGTAGAATGGAATCATCTCGTAGCCTGACCAGCACATCCTCCGCAGGTTCATCTATGCGTTGCGATTTTAATCAAATAAAAACGCGAAAACTCGTGCACCTAACCCAAAGACAGCATTCATTGGGCAATTTTAATCGATGGGGAAGGAATTATATCCTGAATAACATTTTTCAGGGTTTTTGCAACCGCCAAAAGGTATAATCAAAGTAATAAAATAAATACATCAATAAAAATAACAAATTTGGATACACTTTTATCGGTTTACGGATAAATTTTGATATTAACAGGGTCAATTCGGGTAAGAAATTTTTAACGCAAATGCTACAGTGGGGTCCGTGCGGACCACTATTTAAAACCTCTATAACTTTAAAAGTTTTAAAGCTATAAACTTTATATTTTATTATTTTGAGGTATAAATTAGTATAAATTGTCATTAGTATAATGCAAATTTTATATAACATTAAGTGGAAAAAAATCTGGAAAATTAAAAATTTATTCATTTTTCTATATTGCATTAAATAAATCATTTCTATATTAAATGCAATGAATATTATTGATTAAATCGTGTTTTTAGGTCTAGTAGAACATTTTTAGAAGAATCCAGGGAAAAAAATTGTTATGAAAATAATATTGGCTATTTACCCTAAAAACTAGATATTTTATATAGAAAAAAAATAATGCCTATCTGTTATAATAATATACAAACATTTTATATACTTAATATGTAAAACTGTACTGAAAGAATACCAGACATGAAGTTGCGATTTAGTATACATAGAGGCAATATCAAGGTTTTTAACATTGAAATTGACAGTCTATACGGACCCCAATATATGTTCTAAACAAAGTTTGTTATTAGACTTAATCCAAATTTTATTAAGAAATAATTCACAAAAATTTGACCTATAATACATAATATTTTTAAACATATTCAAAACTCATGATGTGCTGGGGTCCATATAGACCTCACAGTGCTGATCGCGGGTTAAACAAGATTGAGGCTTTAAATTTACAGAAAATACAATTTAGCCATTACTCAATCTTTGGCTTTAATTAATTGTGCATTAGGGCTCGTTTAGATTTCATTCAGTTATTTCATTTAAGAAATTTTAATATTTTTTTTACATGCGCATTTTAACAGAAACACCAATATTTATTATTAGCACTAAAAATACTTTTTTTGAAATATAAGTATTTAAAAAGTTAAAAAAAAATTAAAAAAATTAAAATTTTTTGTAAAAATGAATGAAGAACGCGCCTTTAAAAATTTATTTTCACATATTTAGTGTCAGCAAATATTCAATTGTATTTCGTCCTAAACATTCAAAATTGACTTTTTTGTTAAAAATTTAATAATTTTACTTCGCAGACTAGTGTTGCAAAATATTGTTTAGATAAATTTAAAAGGTAAGTTTTACAACATAATAAAATTTAAACTCTACCTTTATATGAAAGCAGTCTGTAGGACAATATCAAAAAGCATAGCTTTGGCATTTTAGTAAGCAGCAGACTCACCGACAAAATATTCACAGATTAATGTTTTATATGTTTATTATAATGCTTTAATTATTACTTGCAAACTCGTTTACCAGTTTTTGAAATTTAAGTTTTACGGTAAAAAATGCCTTATTTGAGACTTCTCGGCCATTCTAACAACCAACTAAATTTTTTTGTAAAAAATGTGCAAATATTCCAGATTTTATGTTGCAATTTATATTTTTGATTTTATCCATCTAGTTTTAATAAAAATTCAAAACGCCTTTAAAAATTAAGAAACAAAAAATTTCATAATTACGTCTGGCTATTAAAAAAATTAAAATTTGGATAGTCAAGACAACATTAACGAAAGAAATTATAATTTATTGGCTTTTTCAAAACATTTTTATGATTTTGGCCAAACGTTACATAAGTTTAGCCGTATATTTATATTGAAATCTGAACATGTTTAGACCAAGATGCAAACAAATTTTTAGAGAGGGCACATGCACAATCATGTAAGTGGTCCTTATCTCGACCGAAAGTTTAAAAAGTCGACATGTGACAGGCCAAAAATCTTGGCTGCTAATGAACGTTTTTTTATTATATGGAAAAAAGGGTGATATATAATTTACTTAGTAGCTGCTGACAAGCGATTATAAATATTAATGTTCTGGTATCCGATAATGCTCTACTTAAACGCAGGTATATATCAACGCTGAGAAGTTTTTTCGGATAGATGTTACAAATATTTAGTAGCTATAATGCCCTCACACGCTTTTTATATGAATAGCAATTCATTTTTCTTATGACTCTATCAAAGGTATAGCGAAAAATTTTTCATAATATGGGCTCGAGTTTTGAACAAAAATTAACAACAAATGCTTAAAGTTAGAGTTTTTTAAATATCACTTTGCGTCCCAATAAAATACGTCTCCCGTTTTTTCCAAGCGACTTCTTCCTCGGCCTTTGCAAAAAAAATGCATACTTTTGTGTAAATTAAATTAGCTTTATTTACATAGAACGTAACCGATGCGGTTCGAAGCGAAAATAACGGGAGGAGCGGTTCGGGACGTAACCAACATACCTCAACCTATTCCTATGGCCGAGAAACTAGTGCACGACACGAAAGGTAAATTCAGCTATAATATTCAAGTTAAACATATTCATCATGCTCATAATTTAGATATCTTTTAACGACTAGCCCCATTAGCCCTGAACCGGCTGAAATTAAATAATTATTTGCTCTAGGCTGTTTACGCACTTATATTTACTGTAAAAATAAATTTTATCAGCTGAGGGTTGGGGCTAAAAAATGTTACTAGAGGGCCTGAAGATGTTGGCCCTTTAAAATTACTAAAACCATAAATGGCTAGACAATATATTATAAAGTTCGGTATAGCAGACGCCGACCAAGACGTGAAGTTTAAGGAAAATATGCAATTTAGGGCACGTGCAAAGTGAGTTTTTATTTTTGTGAAATTTTTAAAATTTTGAAAATTTTATTTTGAAATAAAACACAAATTTTCAAAAAGTTAAATTAAATATATGCACATAAAATGCTTTTTCTGAAATAAAAATTGAAAAAAAAATGAATTTTCAGAATTTTCAAAATTTCACGAAAATAAAAACTCACTTTGCACGTGCCCTTAAACACAATTTAAGCTTTTCCCAAATAAACAATATAACTCTAGGGTCCAGGTTCGACTCTATGATTAAAAAATGGGCGGTCATTCCCCAAAAAAAACGATTATTTTTTTCCGGACGCGTTAGGTATAGCCCTAAGACTCTCTATACAAGAATTTTTTTGACATATTTTTAACATTTAGGGAGCGTCAATCGGAAGCTGCTAAATGCCTTAAAGTAGTTCGGATGTTGCTTGTGATCGTATTTGAATTTTTCGTGTGTTGGACACCGGTCTACCTCGTAAACACCTGGGTCACCCACGATTCCCATTCTTTTCATTTCGGGGCCGGGGCACTCATTTCCCGTCATATATACGTGATTCACATGTTAGCTTACGTTTCGTGTGCCCTGAATCCCTTCACTTACTGCTTCATGAACCGGAGATTTAGGATGTGTTTCAAGGAGGCCATCCTACAGGGCTTGTGTTTCCAATCGATCCGCCGTCGAAAGTCGCTTGGATGTTTAAATAACCCGCAAACGTCCGAAGCACATAGGATGAGACAGATTGGGAGAATGAGCTCGGTTGAAGTTGGTGGCGGCGCTATGGGAACCAAAATTGAGCGATGACTACTTACTACATAAATACTTTTTACTCATTTTATTCACTTACCAAAAACATACATTTTCATTAAATTCATATTAACAGTTGTCACAAATTTATCATATGTATGCATGAGGTGAAAGAATTAAAGAAATCTTAACCAACATAAGTTTGCTAATTTGCGCAACTCACACGTATCAGATGGTTGGAATTAACACGGCCGGGCCTTTAAGGAACAAATCGCTCGTAATATCAAAAATTTAGCTATGGTCCCGTCGGTTTATTGTTTGAATGAAGAAGCATAATTAAAAAATAAATTTTTAAATTTATTAATAAAATGTAGAAAATATAAAGTTTTTATATCACATAATAATTCATAGAGAACCCGTCAAATTTAACAGATTTCCTTTTACAAAATTTTTGCCCAGCCCTTTTAAATTTCAGTCACCGCGCGGCCCGATAATAGATCAACCATCAAGTCGACGAGACCCGCTAAAAAATACTATTAATTAAAGTCAAAACATATTTTTTGCTAAACATTTAGGGATACATGTAAGCACAATATCTATATTGGTTATTAAACGGTCTGCATGGTGTGTAAAAACCAGATTGGCAAAAAGTTTGCATTGGCGATAGTATATACAAATTTCAATTTTATTTTGTATATCTGTAAAAAAATAACTATGTTAATTACCGTAAATTCGTTTGACTAAATGGATAAAAGCTATACATTTGAAAAATTATATGAATAGGGCCTTTATTAGTGTCAAACGGGTGTCAAAATACCACTGACTTTAAAAACATAATAATATTGAGCCTATAAAAAACTTCCGGCTTTGTAATGAGGGTCTGCTAATATGCTAACAATTAATATAACAGTACTCTGTGAGGACGCTGTTTTATTGTGTAAATATTATTTAGATGAAAAAGTTGTTTTGTTACTATATATATAAATTGTGCTACAGAGAAGGGGTCCCCAATCAAACATAAATGACGTCCTTAGCTGTTATTGCCCGAGAATTAACTTGTTAGTTATACACAGTTTATATATTTCACGTTTGTTTTTATATCTCGTGATTTCACCTTGTCGAATGCCTTGAATCTGTTAAATAAATTTGGAGACGTAAATATTGTTTGAGATATATTACCCATTTGGGTAGGAGTCAAATCAAACTGGCCCTTATTATTAATGGCTGTTATTTCAGCGTACCTGGCTCAAAATTAAACTGATTAACGGGACTTTGTATAAACAAAGATATACCATGTACAAATATGAAGGTTGTCAACATCGGTCAAAAATTTATTATGTCCCCTTTTTTTTAAACAAGGTTTATAAAACGAAATAAAGGACACACTGTTTCATAAGACATTTTCTGTTTTTTTAGCGTATCACAAATGTATTTTCTATCTAGCCTTATTTTCCTATCGGGAATTATCATAAATTATTCCGACGCATACCCAGACCCTGATGGTAACAAAATAACAGCACATAAAATTTTATTAGGACAAATTTTGTCTGAACATTTTATTTAAGCAAGATTCGCCAACTGTTTGAATCTTTTTCTTTTAAACGCTCTAGGAATTTAACCCATTACAATTGCAGAAGTTTCCTTCAACTTTATTTTTATATTTTGTCTAAAAGTTTAACAAAAACTTAAATATGAGAAACAACTTTTTTAGAAGTTGTCATGCAATTTTACATTCCTATAAATTTTGCTATAAGATAAATAAAGTAGAATCATTTAAATTATTTTTTAAAGTATATATATTAGTTTGTCTGGTTAAAAAGCGTAATGTAATTATTTTATAATAGGAAATAGGTTTGTTTAATGCTAATTAGTAGAAAATCGTAGTGTGTTAAATTAAATTAGGGCTGTTAAAAAATTACTGAAAATCATGAATTTTCTAAAATTATTTTTTTAGGGTTAATAAAATTTAAAATACTGAAAATACTTTTTTCAATATTATGAGGCTAATACTAATTTCGGAATTGCAAAAAATATTTTTTAAAAAAAATTTTAACGGATAATATCAAAAAATGGTTTGGTCGTTTTAGGGTATGCTTAACAAAAAAATTTTGAATAAAAAATATTTTTTAACACTAGCCACCTTAATGTTTATCAAATTCGCTCAATTTTTTTCTTCAAATTTTGCAGCTTATGCTGCAAAATTAAAAAAAAAGTCATAACGTTATATATTTAGTTTTTATTGTTATAAGTGTTTGAACCCTGTAATGGTGTAATTTTTTTAAGGCATGTAACGGCGGGTGAAAAATGTTCCCGTATGTTTCCTTCCTTTCCTGTATATTCACAATATCTTTTCATATTCATTTTCCATTAAGGTATAAGCCTAATTTTAAAATTGCAGTTCATAAATATTTTTGTCCTTTATAAATGGAGACATCAAAAACGGAAAATTTATTGAGTAAAATGGGCCAAAATGGTATAGTAAGAAAGATATAGGCGACCGTCGATGTAGGTTCAATTTTTACTTTTTCTATGCATTTAAGATATTTTAGGCTTAAAGTATTCTTCTATTTACTTAGCTATACATTTAATACTGCACAAGTTGCCTAAAATCAACCCCTAAAAAATTAATTAGGGGAATGGAGCTTGAGGGACAATAATTTAAATATTAATATTATGCTCATATTCTTAAGTTACATTGTTTGAGTTGTAACAGCTCTCGCCGGAGGCTCGGATAAATTTATAGAGACATATATGGGTGTGACCTTTTCCGTTTTAAAATTACAAAAATAAATGAAATATTGCCTGTTTATAATACGCCTCGCAAACAAATTTTTTAATTTGTAAAAAATATGGCAAATAGGTCAGGCTTTATGTGGTAGCTGTATCAAAATTTTTTAATCGCAGCCTATATGGTAAAATATATAGTAATTTCCAATGGATCCTTAACTATCTCTCCCAATGTAAACAAACTTTTTTGCAACTTTTTGACAATTAGTTTTGTGCAAAAAGTTGGGGAAAAAATGCATAAGAGTTATACCGATTCTAAGTATTAATTTTGTAAAAATGGGTGGCAGCAAGAAATCATTTGTCGTATTGTAAACTATTTAAATTTTGGGGAAAAACAGACATAATAGATAGGCGTTGTTAATTAGTGCATAATCTATTTAAGCTGTCGCTTTTAATTTTTTGATATTTTTCTTGATATAATTTGAACTAGAATTTCGATATTCATTTGTCACAGTATTTGAGTCATCCCACACAAAACGATACTTTGCAAATATATCTAATACATATCAAGTATTACAATAAGCTCAAAATTTTATGTTTTTTTATATAATTTTGCTACAATTTACTACACGATGATGACCTTAACGACGCCGCGGGATTGACAAGGTAATTGTTAAAAAGCACCTTAACTATTTATTCTAATTTGGTAAAGTCAGAATTTGTACCCATATCTGACAGAACCATAACCTGTGTTTATAATTAAGAGCATAAGGGGGTGAGGCAATCGTCACGATGGGAAGAATAAATGCTCCCATATTTTCAAAAAATCTTTTAATCGTGAAATCGGCAAATTTTGAAATCACTAAAATGCATGCAAATTTTCTATAACCTGTTTTAGTAATAATTAGCAAAGCTCTAGGCATTTTATTTACTCAAATTAGTCCTTCGTTTGTAAGCCATGGACACTATTGCATCATTAAAAATCTGAAAAACGTTTAGTATTTCGCTCTATACTGTAAATATTTGCCCTTTAGAAACAAATAAGGTTATCTGCTGCGATAGCATTGAACATGATTACTTACATTTGTGTAAGGGTGAGGCATGTAAGACTTATTTTTTTAAAAATTTCCAAGATAAAGGTCGGTTCGTGACTTACCGGCGCCCCTAAGCAAACTTTCACCAAGCGAACGCCTTCTCGTTTAAAAAGCCTATATTCACAGGTCAACAAATATCATAAACGTGAATTTTATGAAAACATAAAAGAATGCATCCCCATGATGGCCTAATCTTATATATATTTTTTGTTTTTCTTAGTTTCTTCCGGCTTTGGCTCCTTAGATCCATCTAAAACGAAAAATGAATTTTACCAAATTGACAGATCTAAATATACCCTAAAAAGAAAAAATTTTAAAATCTTTTTGCATATAAAAGTTCCTTGTAACTTATATTTATATTCACAGATAATGAGAAATAAATTTTATTAAAACATCAAGCTCTTACATCGGCATTTAGATAATACAAAATTTTTTGCTACGACACGATATATTATCGGTTTTTAATAAAAAATATTATTTGAAGTTTAAATTTAACAGTTTAACTATTGTTAATATGCAAATACAATTTCAATTGATTTTTGTTTTTGAATCTTTTTTGTTATTTTGACTTTTTTTTTATAAAATTTTCAATGTTTATTCATACCTGACTAACTAAGTTTGATTAGAAAAAACGGTAAACGGATTTGATATTCCTTAAGATGGCAGGTTTGATCTCTGTAGTTAACTCATAACTCTCAAAAAATTGTTGACCATACTAAAAATTGCCAGTCGCCTTTAAGTAAAGCATTGCTTGATGGCCGTGGCAACACGAGTACTAAAATAGAATGGCAGTTCTAACCTATTAGTCGGCTATATGTGACTCTGGGCCTTTTGGCATTTTCTTTTGTAATAATGCTGAGCCTGGCTTCTAGGTTTAGTGTAAGACCATAGGCCCTCTAAAAGCCTAAGTATAATTCACAGGTCAACAAATATCAATATTAGAAAAAATTAGTATGAAAATATAAAAGCATATATCCCATTATGGCCTTATCTCATATGTATTTTACGTTCGTAGTTTCTTTCGCCTCCGGCCTTAGTTCCATACATATCGAAAATAAGTCATTTTTTGACCTAATTGACAGATATTGCGACCTCTAGAATACTCTAAAAAGTTAAAATTTTAAATTTTTTTTTATATAAAAATCCCTTTTAACTTATATTTATTCTATCAAAAAATGAATATTACATCTGCATTTAGAGAATACAGAATATTTTGCATCCAGACTTAGATACGGCACTATCGGTTTTTAATTAATTATTTGAAGTTTTAATATACAGTTAAGCAGTTGTGAATATGCAAAAAAAATCAATTTTTTTTTGTTTTTTTTTTGACATTTTTTCTAAATAAATTTTATACTGACTTACTAAGTTGGATTCGAGAAAACGGTAAATGGATTTAAAAATCCCTAAGCATTTATCTCTCTCATATCTCTCAAAAATTTGTTCAACTGTGCAATTAAAGAATTAATGAGGCAAACACTAATACATGTTATTTACCTAAAATAATGTTTGAATTTGATTTATAATTGTTGATTAATTTCTTGTGGGCTCAAAATAAAGATTTTAAACCCACACAAAAACTTATATTGAGCTGATTGCATCAATACAAAGAATAATTAACAATTGGAATTGTTTATAAAGTTACATTAACTTAAAATAGTTTTAAAAATGGCATCAAGGTGTTTTCCCCTACCTTTTCACAAATAAATAGAGAGATTTGCTCACGCGCCATCAACCTAGGTTTTTGCATATTTTTAGTTTTAGTACACTTTCCTGCTACTATAGACTCAGTGGCTACAAAGTGGTTATAAACATGTATGTACAATCCTATTTACCAACCTTTTAAACATCAAATTTTTTGCATGGAAGGTTGGCTTGTTCCCGCAGAACCTTAACAACTGTATTCAAATTTATTATATCTATATCAAACAGCCTACACAAACCATTTTTAACGCCGTACCAAAAGCAGGTCAGACCTAACGCCAAAGAATTCCACCTAAAGTATGCCCTAAAACGCACTTTGGCATATCAAGGTAAGGACCTTATCGAACCTCAAACAACGTGGCAAGCTGGGACAGAGTTTGCTTATGATTTGGGATCTTCATTTTTCCGGGAACTTTACGACCTATCAAACTTAATTCCACAGCCTATGAATGTAAAAAGTTTGTTATCATTTTTACCGCACAAAAAGGTAAATCATTCTCATAAGGGTCGTGTCACCAAGTCTCACGCAACCTTAACTCACCGGGTTAGTGGTTTGACCTAAAAATAACTCACTTTGTTTGCAAATCAAATTCAAGGCAACTCAAAAAAAATTTAATTTTGGTTTTTCAATTTAAGGTGGTAGCTCTTAATCCAACTAGTCTGGTTAAGTAAAGAAAAAAGATTACCCACATCTTTTTTGTGTTTTTTTTTCAAGGCAATCGTTATATTAGCTGTCAAAAATCGCACATACTAAAAATAGCACTTTTCACGGGCTATTGATTGGTTGGTAATTCTAAATACAATTATTTGTTATATAAAAATATACATAATAGACCTTGATTATAGGGTTGACTTAAAATTATTTAGTCTAACTTAATTATTTTTTGCAATTAAACCCGACACATGTCATTCAATCGGAAATATTTAAATTGAACAGCTATTCTAACAGTTTGTCCGATTTTTAGTGCAGGTAAACTCACAACTTCTTTAAAAAATTGGAAGCAATATCAATGACCCGCCGTGACCTTCTCTTTTATAAATTTTGGGGGCATTGTCAAACCGTTTGCCAAGATATTCCAAACCGCCGTTTTTAATTAAGGAATTAAAAATGTATCTTTTACCCATACCTCATTTTTATATTTAGACTTTCATTTTTTTTATAATATTACTCTAAATTTTAAGATTTAGTTTAATTTCATTTTGCTTAATATTTGCTGAAATTCAAAAAATAAAATTTTTAATTTGTCACAAAAATTTTTATTGAAAATCTCATAAATAGATATTGCTAAAAAAATGAAATTTAAGGGACAGAAATGAAGAGGAGAAAAACTTAATTATATAATATTTCTAAAAACATTTTTAAAAATCTAAAATATTTTTGTGAGTTTGGCTAAAATAATTAACATGTTCTGGACATGACTGAGAAAAACCCCTATATTAATAGAAAAAAGGTATAAATTTTTTTCCCCGATGTGCAAAAAATATAATTATATTCACCAAAAGTTAATATTTAAAGGTAGGTATTCAAGATAGTTTGATCAATTTTTTTCCCAATAGACTTTTATTTAAAGCAGGTAAATATGCTTTTCCTAGATGGAATTATACATATTTTAGGTACTAAGGAGTTAAATTACTATTAATTCATTGATCAATAATTTTTTAACCTTTCCTTGGTCTAGTATTACGTAGATGTCCCAAAGAAAATCTTTGAAGTTGGGGCGGATTGCAAGTTTTGCTCTCAAGAATGCGATACCATTGATGTTTCAAAAGTCACGGGAAACATTGTAATTCTATAAATTTATTAAATGGCTTATTTTTGACTCTACGAAATTAATTTATCAATATTAAACATAACCGTTCTAACATATATTTTTAATATTTTTGTATGTGAAAAACAAAATTATTTGTTAACATGTCCACATAAAGCTACCCATCTTTACAAGGGGTTGGTGGGCTATAAATTTGCAGGAGCTTTCTAATTATTTAACAATTATAAAATTTAAAACTGACAATTCAAGCCCCCTACCCATCTTCCAATCCACTGACTTAGCTACTGGCTGACGCCGAATGAGGCTAATAATAATATCTACGATAATTAAAATGCTTTTACGCCCCCCCCCACCCCCCCAATACGGGCCTCGTCAATTCAGAAGGATTATAATCATGCGACTTTTTTTGAACATTGTTTATATCATAGATTCGGTTTAACACTTACGACAAAGCGCACAAAATGGAAATTGAATATTTGACCCCGACAGGAAGTCAACCAGGAAATCAAACAAAAGTTGAATATTTCAGGAAATTAGTTTGTAAAATTTCGGAGACAACTGAACAATTCCCTGATGTACCGGAGCATATTGAGTTGACGCTACCTCTAACTCTGTGCCAAGGTAAAAATAAGGATATCTGAAAATAATTAAAATTTGTTTTTTGCACTCCTCATTTATTTAACTATTTTAAATCTTAAATGTTTTTTGTAAAAATTTAGTACCCACACCACAAGCACGTTCAAAATAAAATTTTGTTTTTTGTTTTAAAAAGAAAATTTATCCTATGTTAATGTGAAATAAAAAATTGTAAGTTGTGGCACATCTAATGATTTATATGATATAAACCATTTTAGTTTTGTTTTTATTTTGTTCAAGTATATAAGAGTGCGTTCAAAGTTCTTTCGGTTTTAAATATTTTAAATTATTCTATAAACGTAGAAAGTATTTTTTCAAAAAGCCACCAATTTTAATTAATACCATATAAAATACTTTTTTTGATATAAAAATTTTTGAAAAATTTTGAAAATGAAATAAAAATTTTAAAATGTTTCAAAAAAAATGAAAGAACCCTGAACGCGCCATAAGGAATAATCTATTTAACAAACATAAATGTGATAATTTAGACTAAAGAAATAAACGAATAAATAAGCAAAAATTTCGCTATCAGTGTATAGTTTAAACACTTTGTCCAAAATAGAGACAACTTACATTTTTTTCTTTTCGCATCTGAATAATATAGCGAAAAAGTAATAACTTTTTTTTGCAAAAAACAAAAGTTCATTTGTGCTCTTGGATATAAAGATTCAACATAATTTATTGGCTGACTATTTATTTAAACCTATTTCGGCATATATAAAAAAACCAAAAAACACTTTTTTTATTTTAAAATAACTTTGAACGTGTCATTATAAAAAAACACATGACAGGTTAATTAAATTTAGTTTATGGCATATAAAAATTACTTTTTATATTATCTTTCAGATTATTTGAGAAGACTACGAAAACCAAAAAACGGCAACCAAAGTATAAATTTTATAATTTACTTTTAAAATGCTATTAAATTTTCTGGCCTATTTTAAATATAAATCCCAGCCGGGGTGTGATGGGGGCAGGGTCGGGCGTGTCTAGCATTTTAAAAAACATATAAAGCTTGGCTTACAATATATATTATTGTAATTGGGCTAAGCCCTCATTCATACGGGCCTCGTTAAGATTCTGACTGATTTATTATCTCAAACAAATCAAAATGTAACCGTCTTTTATATTTTTATTTACCAGAAATATGCGATTTGATAGGAACAGACGGAGATTATGATCTACACAAAGTGCTGGACATAACTAGGTTATTTTAATAAATATATGTAAATTTGTGCCATAGGTATAAAGTTGAGGTATTTAAATTTTAAAAATCAATATTGAAATGTATAAATAACGCCTTAAAATTCAACTAAGGGCGTAGCAAGTTGTAAAGCTTGGGGGATGTTTCAAAAAAAAAATTTGCCGCCTTTGGCGGCATAGTGCGGGCACGACCTTCGGTCTTGCCATAGTGTTTTACTTTGAAATCTACTGATTCTTATGATTGTTACTTAATTTTGCTTTTTAAAATTTAAGTAATCATTAAGGACTTTTATAAATGTTTATATAAACAAACATATATGGTATTAAGAAAATTATATTATTGATATATTATATGCAATAAATTTTTATATTAATGATACAATTATGTAATGAATTTATATAATAAAAATATTTAACTAGTATTTTAATTTGAGGGGAAGAGAGATTTGGAAGGGGGGGGGAGGGGGGTCATACCCAAACCCCCCCCCCCCCTTTCTCCTACGCCAATGAATTCAACCTTAACCCCTTCAAAAATTTAAATAATTTTCATCCTCACAAGCCGATTACTTATATTTTATTGAATTTGTGGGGCGGAAACTAAAATATCATAAGAATGTAATCATGTTCAAAATGATGATTGTTTCATTTATTGGAGTAATGCTTGTGTCCAGTACAAATTTATTACATTTTTTTAAAACACCGCCATCGTTAAAAAATAAAATATTACTATATTGCCCGATTACAACACGCCTAACAAAATAAATTTTAATTTCCCAAATAATAAAAAACTGACCACTTAAATGGTAATCCATTACGTTCGAATTTTTCTACAAATTTTTTAATTTATTGGCCACAGCCAATGCTACGATTTAAACAACGTGTTTTTGTTCGATGTTTAAGCCCTCGCCGACCTATTTCTTCTGGTCCTATTTAATGTGTAAAAATCAAATAAAAATTTGCCTTTTACGAAATTGCAATTTTTATAAATTTTTTATATATTTTGTCCTTTAGTTAACTTTTAATCAAAACATTTTTGTGCAACAACTTGGCCCAATATTGAAAAAAATTTGTATCAAAAATTTGAGCACTATGGATTGACGTTAGAGTGGCCTGTTTGTTAAATTGTTTGGAAATTTACATTTTTTATAGTTTATTTTGCAAAGATTGTATGGCAAATCTTAAAGTAGGCTTTTAAAACAGAATATCCTAAGCTTTATAAAAATAACATGTTTTACTAGAAGATATATTCCATTGGAATAACTGCAGCAGGGACGTATGCAGAAACTTTTTTAAAGGGGGGCAAGAATTTTTTTGGAGGAAAGGAGCTACAAATTTTATTTTAGTGTTAATATTTAATTTGCAAAATTATTTTGTAAGGCTGTATATTTTTTAAAAATAGCAATTTTGTTGATTTCTATTCCCTTTTATATAAATTCAACCGCTGATTACATAATAAAAATTAAAAAACAATTCTAAAGGGGGGCAACTGACCCATTTTGACCCCCCCTCCTCAATACGCCACTGGCTTTAGGACAATAATAAATCAGTGGCATAAGTAGAGAAATACATTGAAATTTTAATACAAGAAAAATGCTATAATCAGAGCCGTACCCAGGATATTTTGGGGAGAATTAAATTAGACGTGAGAAATATTTTGGGAAAACAATAGGGTGGGGCTGTCATATAAGTGTAATTTTTATTGCTTAAATGTTTAAGAGTAATTATTTAGCAAAGGGGGGGGGGGTGCGCACGTTCACCTCCCTCCATGTACGCTAATAGTTTTAATTTTCTGTATATGTATTCTTAAATAATGATTTCATTTTTTCTTTATCTTTAATATAGGTTGTCTAATGAGACAATCTTTTTGTATAATATAAAACGAAAATGACCTTCACATTTACAGATCGAAAAATATCATTATATGAAAATCGAAGACACTGAGGCGAAATAATCCTCATGATGGCTTGATCTCATATATTTTCCAAAGTTTTCTTCCTATTAGGCTATTTTCTTAAGTTCGAATGGCCAAATTGACTAATTTTGCGACTTCTAGATTACTTGATGGAAAAAACTTAAAATATCTTTGCATATTATAATCACCAACTTATAATTTTTATATCAAATATTAAGAAATAAAATTTTAAGTATTAAAGGCTTTTACAAACTTTTAGGTTATACAGAAAATTTGGCACCCCAATATAAATAGGACACGATATATTATGGGTTTGAAATATAAATATTATTTGAAATTTTAATTTAACAGTTTTATAAATTTATTTTTTTTTATTTGTTTTTTTTTAATTTTTTAAAAAAAATTTGATGTCCATAGCCGACTTACATAGTTTGAAAAACTGTAAACGGATTTGAAAATCCTTAAGATGGCAGGTCTGGTCTCTGAAGTTAGCCCATAGATCTCAAAATTTTAATGACCTAAAAATTTTAGTATTATTGGCTTTTGCAAATGACTTTTAATGGTCGCTTTACTAACAAAATATTAGCTTTCCCACAGTCTTTAAAGTAAAGAACCTACCGTTCAAGGTGATCAAATCGGATCACGATGGAAAATGTCAATTTGTTGAGGGTTCTTACGTGTTAAAACCTAGCGAAAGGGCATTTAATGCAGTCCGCATTCACGGAGGCCACGAAGAACAGATGCATAATTTAGCGTATCACCTCCCGATGCACGATGTCGTAAACGGACTGGAAAAATTGGGTGAATATGTGCCAGTACTCACTAAGGTATAAATGTAAAATATTTTGTTTTACTTTAATAACTATTATATATATGTGTTTAAACACTAAGAATTAAGGAATTAGAAACATTATCAACATTGTTTTAAATTAATCTGAATTTTTTAAATATAATTAAGCGTCTTGTATACTTTTTATATTAGGGCACGTGCAAAAAGAGTTTTTATTTACGTAAAATTTTCAAAATTTTCGTAAAATTTTATTTTGTAATAAAACGCGAATTTTTAAAAAAAAAAATTTAGTATGCATACATAAAATGATTTTTCTAAAATAAAAAATTATTAAATAAATTTTTTAAAATTAGAATTTTCAAAATTTTACGAAAATAAAAACTCACCTTGCACGTGGCCTTAAGTAATAATATATTAAAACAATATATGAATCAATTTGCCATAAATGTTTGTATTTGTCACACTCTAGTTTTACCTAGATTTGGAAATACGTCCTGATTACACTTATAAATTGTGCCGTCTCGGTCACACGTGTCAAAAGCTTGATTTGGCTAAATTACAAAAAACAACCCATACACTTTACAAGGTTTAATAATCATGAGTAATTTAACATCATAATTTTAAGTTGAGGAAAATATATTAAGAAAAAATAATTTTTAATTACCCAATTATCATGTTGACCACTTAGTAAAAGATTTCACCGCGTTTACAAGCTCGTTAGATCCGTGCCAGGCAAAAAACTGTGCATTCCAAGATTTAAATTTAAAAAAACGTCACCTTTCAAACTATTTTTTTATTACACACATGTTACATCTTTATTAACAAAATTGGGATGAGGGCCATTTTAAATCAGCTAATTTGCAGGCGCAGAACAAATTTTTGGATTGGGAAGCATCACACATCAAAATCATTTAATTATAAGGGAAAAAATTAAAATTCAGTTTTTGTCAGCGCCAATGCTCAAAAAAAGAGTCCCTTAAGTAGGCAACATGACCCGATTCTAATATAACAATTAATCGCGTTTCATATTTTTCAGATGGCAAAGCAATGTTGAATATTTTTTGACCGTTGTCTGTCCTAAACCAAATTTTTATAATCTGGCTAGTATTTATTCATGGCCTGATAGCAGTTTCAATTACTTTTCAGTTCGGTTCATAATTTACACTTAACCTAAAGATTTGCTAATTTTTAAAAAAAATTTATTATTTGTTTTTATCTCAGGTCCGTATCCCTACAGACTCACTTCCAGACGGCACCGTTTATTTTGAAAGTTTCTACACTAACAATGATCCTGCTGGGCCTAATCTTTTGATTACTACAGCTAATAGGGTTGGATTTGCACCCGACACAATATTGGCTGTTAGGGAGATGGGGGGAAGTCCTAATAACGAAAACGATGTCACCTTAGTGGTTCAAATTCGAGATAAATCTGGTAAGTTTTTTATCTAAAACCGTAATAGGTTTCTCCCGAATGCCGACTCAGCCGATTTACGGGCCAAAAGCCGGCCGAGTAAAGCTCGATTTAAGCTTATGAAAGCTATTCAAATTTAATTTTTTATTTTAAAAAATTTAAAATTTTATAAGAACTTTATTATAAAAAAGGAATTAAGCGCAAAATATTAGGATTAGCACCTTTTTGTAAAATGCGTTTTATCACAAACAAAATTTTTGTTTGAACGTTTTAAAATTTAAATACAAAATATATATCAACTTTGCCCCGCACCATAATGAAAAAAGATATGAAAAATTTTCATAATTATCGCAATCTTATTAGTTTTGCAAATTTTAAATCGGACTTTCCCTTGATTGCTTTTAATGAAGAAAATGATAGAAGCTAGATTTAAAGATATAATTTTTGATGACCATTAATATCATTTATAAATATTCTAAATTGTCATGTTTCAGGATTTAAATTGTCTATTATGTATTTTACAGGTGACCATGGATCCCATACTAATAACCACACTAATTTGGACGGACACGGTAGCGTTTTACAACATTTTTATTGTAATTTTGAGCCTCTGTATCGGTAAAATAATTTTTTTAGACTTTGAATCAGGCAACTTGGGGAAGCAAATTAGTTTTTTTTTCTCTTTAATTTACAACCTTTAAACGAGCTTAATAGATTAGTAGTCAAACCCCTATTTATTGTCACTCATAAAAACTTCATATTCTACAGCAAGTTCAAATTTAATTTATATTTTTCAAATTTTCAAATTTTAACAAAAAGTTTAATCTAAATATTTCAAGCGGTAAATTTTTAGAGTCATGTTGAAAATATCTATGTTTAAGTGGATTTTATATAATAAAATTTTAAAAATACACTCAAAGCTATTACAATATATAAAAAAATATTACAAAAAACAATGTTAATACTAAAAAATCAAATTTGACAAAACCTTAAATTTTAAAATTTGTAAACATAAATTAACTTTGCAAGGGCCCTTAATATGGGCTTTTAAAATAAAATTTAAGTCGGGATTTTCTAGGACTGTATTGATAACTTCCATCTATCTATGAGGTTTTTTGTTTATTCTTTTCGTTTTATTAGAAAAATCTAGGATGTTTGACATTTTGTGAGAACTAACCCTGGTTGGCGAGTACTAACTTTTGTAGGCTTGTAGTTATTAAACCACATCGATGCTACCCTAATAGGTCACTAAGTAACATTTGTGAGGTAGTCGGTTCAAATTAATCTTGAAGATTTTAGTGTGCCAGGTTATTTGAGTTAGTCAACAACTTTTTGTAAATTCATCATAAAATTTTAGAAAGATACCTGCCGGGCAAAGGGTTATGTCATTTGGTTGCGGTTAATGGAATTTACAATGCTATTGATGGGAACGCTTTAATGCGGTATGAGTGATTCTTTACATTAAAAATAAAAATTCTCTTAAATCAATTATATTATGGCGCGTTCCTACTTGCGATAATTATATTACTTTCGCCATTTGGTTATAAAAAGAAATTTTGTTAAATTATACAATTTTTTTAATTATTTTTAGTAGTTTTAATTATTAATCCATGCTTTTGGGCATGTCTTATTGCCGCTTCATTTTTTTTCAATACTATATTATTTAGCGACCTTAACACATCAGTCGATTGGAACATCATAAATCAAAAGCTGTTTAAAAATTTGACAATCAATTTTGCAGCTTCAGCAGAACCCGATAGTTTTAAATCGGCCGATCAACCTGACTTGTATGACTCGATAGAACTTTTTGACTCGATTCAAAGTCAAACGCTTGCAAACCTGTTTGCCAATGAGATTGCCCAAATTTGTGAATATAAATTCTGTGGAAAGGTTTGATTCACCTAAATTTATCAAGCAAATGGGCAACTATAAAAAATATCTATAAGATAATCAGTTATATTTTCTGACCAAATCCGCAAAATGAATTTTTAAACGTTAAAAAAATATTTCTCTTCCAAATAAAATAAAATCAAAAAATTGTTTATGCATCATTGTAATAATTTAGTATAAAAAGGTTATTCAAAATATATTAAACCATTATAACTTTATTAGCGTTCCTTAAACCAACATTTATTTATTTTCGGTTAGTCATTTAGAAAAAATGAATATAAAAACGTTTTTTTGCCGTTTTCTCGAATTGCAAAAAGAGTAATGAATATAGAAACCTGAAGATTAATATGCTAAGAAAAATTCAATAGTTTTTAGTTATTTTAATATATTGTCGTTAGAAAAAATATTTTTTGTCAATTTTTGCTTCTCTGATTTTCATGTAATTAGAAAATTTATTTAAAAAAAGGAAAATTAGATGTGGGATGAGCAAGGGCGTAGCAAGTTGTAAAGCTTGGGGGGGGGGGGGGGGGGGGGGGTTTAAAAAAAATTTGTGTCGCCTTCGGCGGCATAATGCGGGCTGCCATAGTGTTTTAGTTTGAAATCTACTGATTCTTATGATTGTTACTTAATTTTGCTTTTTAAAATTTGAGTTATCATTAAGGACTTTTATAATATGTTTATATAAACAAACATATTTGGTATTAAGAAAATTATATTATTGATATATTATATGCAATAAATTTTTATATTAATGATACAATTATGTAATGAATTTATATAATAAAAATATTTAACTAGTATTATAATTTGAGGGGAAGGGAGATTTTAAAATTAAATATTTAAAAATATTTTAAATGTAATTTAATTTTATATTTAATTGGTATTTTAGTTTGGGGGGGGGGGGGGGATATGCACTAAAAATTTTCAGTTTGGGTGGGGATATGACACGCTTGGAGGGGTTTTCATCCCCCAACCCCCCCCCCCCCCCCTCTCCTACGCCAATGGGGATGAGCCCTATAATATTTTGTTCCAGGATAATTTAATTAATTTTTGATTTTTTAGTAAATGTATAATAAACCGAATGTTTTTGAGGAATTTAACTTTTTGAGCAAATTGTAATATTTAATGTCTCTTATGCTCACTTATAACAGATAAAATTCCAAAGGAACGATGCTTCAAATGTCGAATCCAACTCCCAAGTCATGTTGCATTTTGTCAATATGATAAAGGGCGACCTTCGCCGGAGCGTTATTAATTTGACCCAGGTAAGGGTAGTAATTTTAAAAAAGTCCAGCTTATCTCATAAATCCTATTTTTTATACAAAAATTATCTTTGAAAAAATTACTCCTAAGCATTTAAAAACTATTTTGTATTTTTTTTTGTTGCATAATTTGCTATTAAAATTTTTTTAACTATTCCATTTGCAAATATAAATCCATTTTTTTAAATATATATAGGGAGAAATCAGTTTTACCAAAAATCGATTCCGGTTGGAATACAAAACTACAAATGAGGCGGATGACAAAATTTACAATGCCCCGTTGAATTATGCCTTATACAAGGTTGAGGTGACAAACCAAATCCACTTTGTGCCAACTGTAGACGCAAAACCAATTGAAACGTCGGTGGATTTTAAAATAATATGCTAAATCAGGCAGGATTAAATGATAATAACCATCAAATATATTTAACCGTTTCACATAAAACTATTAAACATAGGCTTCATAACATTTATAGCACCCTTAGTTTTTAATTGCCCGCGGATATTCGACTTATTTATAATGCAGGTGTTAATAAATTAAATAAAATTTTCTGCTTATAACAAAGCATTTATAAATTTATTGAATTCATTATTAAAAAAATAATGATTTATTTTTACCTTGACTTTTCGGCTCAAAGATACTTGATGATATTAGAAAAATTTGTGAAAAAAAAATTCTACAAACATTAGTGGCCTGTACAGTAGGCTTAAACGTGAGATTGTATATTATATTTTAAAACAAATTTTTTTCAAAAAACATGCCTTAAACTTAGATGCATCGGGTTTAAGAATTATATTGAGTTGATTGTACGTTCTGCGAGTTACTCGCTAAAGTGATATTTATGAGCACCTATTAACAATGACCTTTTTCGTTTATCTCTTAAAAATTTCGTTTGTTAAATCTAAAGAACAATTCTCCCCATTGCTCAGACGTTGCTCAAATCAATAAAAAACTTGATCTTTTAGCGACGTAGACAGCCTTAGTTTACTCGTAACCTATGTTTTAACATTTAATTTCCATTTTTTTCATTTTTCCAAAAAATGAGGATAAAAACACATGAATCGGTTAAGTAAAGGCATTTTGCATTATTGCCTCGGCACCACTGATAAAAGCGTAAAAACACGTTTTTATATACAGCCATTAGTTAAATTTTACAAAAAAATCATTTTCAAGACAGGACCATAGATGCGCAAAATGTATTTTCGATAACATATATTCGATAATTCTATCAATAATATTTGGCTCAAATTTAATATGTATACTCAAAATAATACAATTTTTATTTGTTAGTTTAAATAAAATATAAACTAATTGGTAATATAATTGAATGTTTAAAATTTGTGATGACGCTTAAGCTTTTAATAATGCCTTGAAATAGCAAAAACATATTAACTTATGATTTCGTCAATTTAAGACTCCTTTTATATAGCGCTAGATATTAAATACCATCCTAACACACAAAATTGGTTTTATGTCTATTTTGCAAAATATGAAATAGATTAGCAGGGATGAGCACGTTAACCAAATTAACTAAGTTAAGAAGTAGTTAAACCAAATATTTATTATCTAGCGTAATAGTTAAACCTATAAAAATTTTAACTTAATTTTTGAGACCTAGAAATAGCAGACCTGCCATCGAACTGTTTACAGTTTTTATATATTAAACTTTGTAAGCCAGCTACGAAAATTGAAATTTTTGAAAATGGTAAAAAAAACAAACAAATCGCAAACAAAAAAATATTAAAAAAAAATTATATTTGTATTCATAACAGTTAAACTGTTTATTTCAAACTTTGAATAATATTTTATATAAAGAACTGAATATATAGTGTCTTGGGTTGAGGTTGCAAATATTCCATAAATTTAAATGTTAATGTAAAAGTTTGGTTATACTTAAAAATTTTATTTCTCAAAAAAAAAGTTAAATTGAATTTTATAACCAAAGAAAAGCTAAATGTAATGAAACTTTAATTTTAATATTGACGATTAGTAGTAAAAAAGATAACTTCGCCAAATTTTTTTTATTCTTACTTTGCCGAATTAAGAACACATTTTAAACATGACCAAGGTCTACTTTGTAAGTATTTAGTGTTTTTCCCTTCTTTTAGTTGACAAAGCCCTACATAAATATCTTTTATGAAATGAAACATAAATATAGATACTAATATTTATAAGAAATCAACGCAATAAGTGTTCTCTGCATTAATTTCAATGATAAATTAAATTGATTACAGTTTCAAACATTTATACGCGGAAAATTTATTTTGAGGTTCAGAAACACTTGAGTGAAATTTTATGAGATTTTTACAATTTAGCATATAATATATTTTAACTTATACTCTATTAAGATAATGTAATAGAGGCCCTTGAAGGTTGTCCTAAGAGCATAAAAAAACAACTTTTCATTTTATCTTCATTATGCCATTCTTAAGAATTAAATTTTGATGAACAGATTTAAGTTAAGGTATGAAGCATTCTGGCTTCAGCGTTTTAAGAATTATTATTCTTACGCTAACAAAAACCACTTAATTGTTTTATTTATACCAGTTACAACTTCTATAGCTGAAAGGTCTCTTAGCATTTTCGTAAAATTTTTAAAAAATTTTGTAAATTAATGCTAATTTTTGAAAAGTTGCGAAATTTAGTTTATGCACCTAAAATACTTTCTCTGAAATAATAAATTTTTAATATTTTTATGCTGTATCTATTTCTTGAGTTTTAATTAGAATTAAACTGATTAAATTAACCTAGGTTCATGTTCTTTAGCAGCGTCTCCTACTCCCCAAATTTCATGGAAGAGCTACCCCCCTCGGCAAAATCCACCCCCCCCCCCCCCCCCACCCAATTTGTCTGATTATAAGCAGCCACTTCAAATCAATTAAATTTTATTTATTATAATGAATTATTATAATGATATAAATGTTTAAAATTATTGATAACTAAGTCATTATTTAATTGCAATAAAATGTTCTCTTCAGATTTTAACAATAGGAGATTTTGTAAAAACATATCTCCCATTTTGTTACGAAGAGAAGTTTTAATTAATATCTTGCTCATTGATCTCTCAGCCCTACAGCTGGAGATCGTTATTGTGAGCAAGATTTTATATATTTTTTTAAGGTTTTCAAAACTGTTGTATGTTTTATTCAAAGCCCTATAAGGTAGTAAGAGATTGTCTTCTGAACTAAACAAGGTTTCATCATCATCCTCATCACTTTTTTCAACGTCGTCCTCCGGATAGTTACAGAAACTCTCTAGAGTATTTTTTAATTCTAGATCAAAAAAAATATTAACCATTCAAATATTGGGTAGAAATGTATCTATTAAAGCTTGGCGGAAAAACGGAATAAACATTTTTATTTCTTCAGAAATCAAATAAGGGTCAAGGTCGTAAAAAGCACATATCTCGTTTATATTTTCCACATTTACTTCATGGTATTTTTTTAATGAAGCTGTGGTAAAATATGAGACTCCTTTATAAAATTGTAAAGTATCGTCAATAAATCTTCGTGTATAGATTTTTAATTGCTTCTCATTTAAGGGAAGGGTGAACCTTTAGACAGTGACTCTTAAATTTGTCACTTCGGATTTTCCTGCCTGCGCAATGGGATGTCAACACTCGGCATGAACTTTTGTATTGGACATTATTGGAAGGCATACACAAATAGTGATAATTTCCAAGTCGAAATCTTTGGTTAACAAGGGGTACCAAAAAAGGGTAAACAAAATTTGAGAACTTGGTAATTTTAAATAATTAAAATTAATTGTAACATTTTACATATATTTAATATTTTATTTTTATTATACAAATAAAAATAAAAATATAGCTTAAGAGTATATTGTTACACTTTCTTTTATTTATTTAACATTTTTCGATCTAGCAACATAGTTTAATATAATTTTAATATTTTAGAATACTATAAAAAAATCTTTAATAATTATTAAAAAAATTTTTATAGGTGCGTTTAAAATATTTATTCCAATCTTAAATATATAAAAAACTATAATTAAAAAAAAATAGTATTATTTAAAATCACTTCTTAACCTACATTTACATATAAAAATTTTTATTTTTAAATAATTTTTTGATATAATAATTTTAGGTAAAAATATGCCAAAAAGGTACTTTTTGATAACTTTAATAGCAAATAAAATGAAAACTAGATCAGGTAGAAAAAAACGGAAAGCACCATGATGTTTAAATAAAATGAAAACTAGATCAGATAACAGAAAGCACCATGATGTTTAGCAGAAAAAAACTGCGCTAGAAAAATGTTCAAAGTTTTTGGTCTAAAATATAAAGTCATTTTTTGTCGACCAGTGTTATATATGTTTTGTGTGTAGACGTGTAAAAAATTGAAAAAAAATTTATATTTTTGTTAAATAAATTACCCACTTTGACTGCTATAGTTATTCCTTTATAAAATACCCCCCATAACTATTCCTACCCCACTCAAATACCTACCCCCCTCGGCCAATTTTTTAAAACCGCTTGGTTCCTACCCCCCCCGGAGTAGGAGACACTGTTCTTTAGTCATGGTTGACTTCGCGTATGGATAGGGTTATAATTAATTTCATACCAAAATAATATCCAATTTTGCCTTTTAAAATTTATAGGCTACCAATAATACGATATTTATTAAATTTTTAGTTTTTTATAGAAAAAAATTTTTATAAGTTGTTTTTAAAAATTGTCAAATAGTGTTCATAAGTTATTGATTACATCAGACCGCTTATATCTTGTTTGTATTTAATATTATAAATAAAATAGATTTTGACTTTTACCCTATTTAAGAAGACTCATATTATAAAACAAAATTTGTTTGACCTAATTTTACTTTACCTATTTAAAACAACTGAACGAGATACTGCTGATAAACTTTACAAGATCGGTTTTTTTTAAATTTTGGAACCTTATATGGATATAGATATAAATAAAATAAAAGAGAGCATTGCCGGTACTAGTTAATCAAATTTATGTTATTTTTTTATTTTGACTAATGTGTTGTAGGCATATTAAAAGAAGGTGACCTTGCTCAATTGTCAGCAAAAAAGGTGAGAAAAAAATTAGAGGAGATATACAAAAAAGATTTAACTCATATGTAAACTGAATGCTTATTTAAATCTTTAGGAAAAAAGAAATTGATGAGGTTTTAATGAGTATACTTGGTGCAATGGAAAGTGCTAAAGTTAAATAATTTACTTTCACCTTATAAACATATATAATTTTTTGGCCCCTTATACCAATTTGATGAATAATATTTAGATATCAATGTATTTTATTCTAGCCTCAAGACTCCAATGATTCTCAATCTCCATCTAATCAATCTAACATTGAGTCAGTTCCTGGAGATCATTCTGATGATTCAATCTCATCTTTTGCTTCACAGGATCTAAAGCCTGTTCAAAAAAGAAAAAAAGTTATTGATTTATCCTATTTCAATATACAATGTTTTTTTTTATAAAATTTTTAGTTTTTCTTACTGTTTACTATAAATTTATTTAATTAATTTTTCTTTGCTTTAATAATTAACATATTAATTTTATATAAAAAATGAAATTGCTTAAGCTTATATTAAGTTAATATGACGTGAAATGGTGGTTTCACGGCTATTGGTAGTTTTTTGCTTTTTAATTACTAATTAATTTGTCAAAACAGGCTTATAATGAATGCTCAAGGACGTTTTTGATAATGATAAAGTGTTAATTAAGCTGTTTTGAATAATTATTCAGTTTGCTATTGGCATTATTATACATAATTTATTGTGTATGATCTTTAGTCTGATCTATTTGTAAAATCTGAAGCCAAGCAAAAAGATTTCAACCTAATTTCTTTTTACTTGTATGTAAACCTACATATTCTAGCTCTTTTAAGAAATACTAAAAATTAAAATTTACATTATGTTTTAAATGGGGTAAACGTTATATCTTAATCAATAAAAAATAATAAAAATCTATATAAAGTAAATATAATTGGCAATTTAATTGATGATAATTTGATATAGGTCACCAAATTTCAATATTTTATGTGTTGCCTTTTTTTAAAATCCGTTTGCTTTTTAGAATTTCTCTAAAAAACTATTTTTATATAAAAAATGAAATTGCTTAAGCTTATATTAAGTTAATATGACGTGAAATGGTGGTTTCACAGCTATTGGTAGTTTTTTGCTTTTTAATTACTAATTAATTTGTCAAAACAGGCTTATAATGAATGCTCAAGGACGTTTTTGATAATGATAAAGTGTTAATTAAGCTGTTTTGAATAATTATTCAGTTTGCTATTGGCATTATTATACATAATTCTCCATCTAATCAATCTAACATTGAGTCAGTTCCTGGAGATCATTCTGATGATTCAATCATTGATTAAACGCCTTAAGAACATGTTTTGATTATTTATCCACTTTCTTATTTTTCGAAAACTCAGACACATAACTAACAAAATAATTTTTTCCCCAATTTTTCATTATATCGAATCATTATAGACATCTTTATTTAATTAGATCAAAGCTACTATTGTTCAGATATTTAATTCAAAAAAAAAATTATTATTATATAATTTATTCCAACCTAGTAAAAAAATGTGCCATTTATTAGTTTCAAAATATTTTATATAACCCAGATATGGACGTTAGTGCTTGATGTAACTGTTAATTCACTATTTCATGTTTTTGATGGAAAAGTTAAAATACAATAAAGGGTTATAAATTATGGATAAAATAAATTATTTTAAGGAAAAATTTCCAAATCATTTTTTTGCCATTTTTTCGAGCTTGTAGGGCTAAGTCCTTATTTAAATTAGAAAAACGAAAAAAAAATATTGAGATAAGGTTATAATGTCGATTATTTTATTGATATTATAAATATAAATTTTTCCAGGTGATAGATTAAAAATGAACTTTTGTTTTGTTTGCAAAAAATGAATATGGTTTCCTATATATTATTTAAAAATGAGGAGATAAACAATCATCTTTTATAACACAGGTCAACAAATTTTTGAGAGTTTTAAGCTAACTACGGAAATCAAACCTGCCATTTTAAGGATTTTCAAATCCGTTTACCGTTTTTTCTAATCAAATTTAGTTAGTCAGCTATAAACATTTAAGATTTTTAAAAAAATGCCAAAAAAACAAAAAAGATTCAAAAACAAAAATAAATTGAAATTTTATTTTTGCATATTTACAACAGCTAAACTGTTAAATTTAATCTTTAAATAAAACTTTTAATTACAACCGATAATATATCGTGTCGTATTTAAGTTTGGACGCGAATTTTGTATAAATGCTGATGTAAGAGCTTGATATATTAAAAAAATTTATTTCTCATTATTTGATATGATAAATATAAGTTACATGGGATCCTATAATGAAAAAAAGATTCTTAAATTTTTTCTTTTCGGGGTATTCTCGATTTGTCAATTTGGTCAAAAAAAGGCTACTTTTACGGACGGATGTAAGGAGCAAAGGCTGGAAAAAACTTAAAAACAAATTATATATATGAAATAAGACCATCATGGGGATATATTCTTTTATGTTTTCATAAAATTCACGGTTGTGCCATTGATATTTGTTGACCTGTGTAATATAAATTACCGCTTTTAAAATAAGGGAAATAGACCGAAAGTAATACTTATATATTATTTAAATAAATCTTTAGAGGTAAAATATTGTACAAATTTTAGATAACATGTTTATTTTGTAATTTGACAAAATTATTTTTTTCCTGCCCATAGAACCTACTTCGTCAAATTAAATATACTCATAATTGTTTTTTACATTGAAAATAACCCATTTTCTACAATTTTACACCCGTAGCAATTTGAGGATATATAAAAATTTTATTAAATTTTTATCTAATTTCATATTGAAATAGCTGATAATCATTTCAGGAGGAATCCTTTAAAATCGCGCCTTAAATTTTTTTAATTGAACCAACATTTTTGTAAAGACTTAAAATTTAAAAAATGTTGCACAAATAATGAACTCTGAACGTGCCCCATTTAAATTCAAATTACATTCTAAATTTCACCATTTATATTTAAAATTTTGTATTAATACTGACTTTGTATCCTGTAATAAATTGCAAAGCTCAACAAATTTTTTAAGATAATGAGCTAACATGAAAAACCAGACATGCCATCTCGGAATTTAAAAATCAGTTTGCTGTTTTTTTTATCAAACTTTTAAGCCAGCTAAAAAAAAATTTGAAAAAAAACAAAAAAATATTGAAAGAATTTTTTATAAAAACAGCTAATCTGTAAAATGAACATTTAAAATAATTACATACTAAACCATTAAATAATTGTGTCAAGGTTGGAGTGCAAAATTGTATAACCTTAATGTTGATGTAGAACTTAATATAATTATAAATTTTATCTCTAGTTAATTGATGAAAATAGAAGTTACAGTTGGTTTTGATTAAACATTTTTTTAATTTACCTTTTTGAGATTCTCTATGTCGCAAAAACTCAATTAATGCCTAATTGGCTATTTTTTCGATTGTCGATTTGTTGGTTTGGGTTTTGATGCCGATTTTATAACGCAAAAGATATCAGCGTGGCCATTATGTAGATTTTCTCTGCAGTTATAAATTTTTTAGTATGCTGATTTTTGCCTTAAAATTTATGTTAATAAGTTGAAAAAATTAAAATATGTGCTAGATATTGTTTCGTATCTTGTTGCTTGTTAAATAAAAAATTTTGATTTATTGACAAATAATTTTCAAATGTTTTCTTTACTTCACATTTATTAAATATGGTAAAAAATAGGCTATAATATTTTGGAGTGAGCTCTACTTTGTTCTTGTACATGGCAGGCGATTGAGCTTCTCATTATTTAAAATAGGATATTGGTTTATTCCTTGCTTTTCGGCAATTTACGGCAGAATGGCCGTATGGGTGATTAGTTAAATTTGTTTACAAGCCAGCGACATAGGTTTTTGACCTTGATTTTCACTTTAAGCCTCTTTTTTATGGTCTAATTTTTAATTAGTTCACATTAGCTTTTAGGTAAGTACTTGAAGCTGTATATAGACTTTCTTATACTTTAATCACACTTTCTGACTTTAATAGTTTACAGAGTTGATATTGTCTTACATATCAAAGGCGTTTTTAGGTGAGATTAGCTGAGGGTTTTTTTTTTTCAACTTATCGGCATTAAAGAACGAAAATGCATTGAGAAGCATGTTATTTTGTAGATTAATAGTTCACATATTTTTTTTTAAATAACTGTATTTTCCGTTTAGGATCAAATAAATGATATGTTCTCTGTTTGGGATATTTTATAGGTAAAGCTGAGAAAGCTCACCTGCTGGTTGTTGGTTGTCGTAAAAAATTAATAAGCTCACCAACCTCAGTTAAAACACAAAATTTTTTCACCCCTTTAAAAATTTTAAGCTAATCCACGTTGATTAAATATTAATTATTTATTATATTTATTATTCACATTAAAAAAAAAATTCCCATTTTCATAAAAAAAGGGTATCTTTTATTTGTTTTAAGGACTGTTATGTCCCACCATTTTACATTAAGCATGAAAGATTAAAAACTGTTTAATATTAAAATTTTGGCATTTTAATATATAATTAGTTGAATTTTATAAAACATGTGTATAATTTAAACGATTAAATCTACCGGGCCATGAAGAATATGCAATATTATGCTTGATTTTCACGTTTATATATATTCATGTTATTAGAACATACGTCAAGATGACGAATCAATAGCCAAAAAGATACAAGAGGAAGAAAATTCTGGCGGGAGATCTCGCCGTTCCACTACAATCCAGCAATCCCGCAATGTATTCCATTTTGGTTTATATATTATGATGGCGGGTATGCAAACTTATTTGCGTCCGATAAAAGCTTTAGGAAGAAAATATCACTTGAAATTTATGCTTTCTTCGAGCATTTTTGCTTACAAAATTAACTTAACTTTTAAATTTTCGAAATAAAACTGAAAATTTTTATGTTTTGACTTTGACTCCTTTAATAAATGGGTTTCTCGTAAGTGTATCATTTTATATAACCTCTTTGTGTAAAATTACACATAATAAATTTTCTAATTAAATACTTATTTTTTTAAGAATCTTTAAAATTTTGCTCAATTTTTAAACCGCTAAATAATAATGTAATTGGTTGTAAAAAAATTACTATATGTTTTTTTATAGAAAAAACCCCGCACCAAACACCAAAATGGTCAAGAAGGAAAAACGAAACGTATTATAATTATTTTTTTTTCAGTCATTTTTTATTTAATTTATATGGTTGACATTTATATTTCCTTCTCAAAATATAGGTGTATCTATCTATTCCAAACCTTGCGAATTGTCACCGCAACTTGCCGAATTAATGGGAACAAATCAAGTTTTGTCTTTTCTTCCTCAATATTTTTTTAATTAGGTTTAACTGTACGCATATCGATATATTAATATTAACAATATTAATTGAAATAATTGTAATAATTGTCTCTTTATGCGTATTATATATTTAAAGTTGTATTTAATCCAGTATTGCTTATAACAATTTTAAATCTAGGGGTTTAGCATTAGATCATTTTTTATACTATTATATTGTTATTTTAAATAAGTTTTTAAATGATATTTAAATTGTGTATAAAAATGCCGTTATTAGTCCATATGATATTATTTAGTACAATTTTATAAAACATAATCTTTAATATTAAGCTTATGTCACCTTTATTTAAATTTTACTTCATGTAATAGATGGCTAGAAAAGATGTCGTTAAACGGATGTGGCAAATTATCAAGGAAAGAAATTTATTGGTTTACCATATCTATATTATGGTTATTTTAAGTTATATGGATAATAATTTTTATAACTTTTGAAATTTTTATTATAATATGTATTTGGCTAACTCATATTTTTGTGTTTAGGACCCTAAGAACAAGCAATTCGCAATTTGTGATGATCAATTGACTACAATCTTTGGTTACTTTTATTGTTTCTTATTTAACGAAAAATTATTTGAGCATTCAGGAATATGATCTTAGACGCTTAACTTTGTTTCAATCTTTATTTTATTTGCTAGTTTTGAACAAATTTTATAATTCGTTTGAAATAATTTCAAAGTTAACTTTGTTATTTAAAATTATAAATTATGTTTAAACGTCAAAAATGTTAACTGGGTTTACACAGTAAATATAAATAAATTAAATATCCTTTAACAAATAATGAGTGGTTTTTATGCTTGTTGCAGATAGAATATAAGATTACTTGTAAATGTAATCACATATACTAGAGATCAGAGTCGGAACCCGGCTTGCCCGCCCGCCTGAAAAACGGATCGAGAAGAACGGGCTGAGCGGGTCATTTGAAAATTAAGATTAATTTAAATTTTTTTCTGAAATATTGAGATATCAAATTTTTAAGTATAACAAGCTCCAAAATCCAGAAATTAAGTTAAACAGAATATTTTGCACCTTATCTATAATTCGACACGAATTCTTATTAAAATAATAATATTAATTTGATTTTGAATTTAACAGTTTCGCTAATATTAGTTTTTCAATCAAATTTTTTTTAAACATTTTTTTATAATTTCAATGTTTATAGCTGGCATACAAAGCTTGACCAAAAAAAATATTTATTAAGTAAGTTTTACTTTATATATATGCTTACACATATTTATTGTCAAACTGTGTTATCAAAAAGCACAAAAGTTTATGTTTAACATTTGCATTTTTTTTTTGAATGTACAAGAACTTTAATTTTTACGACGTAGTTAAAACTTTTAATTTTGCTTATAAAGGAAACCGTTAATGTATCAAATAAAAATTTATTAAAAATTATCATAGTTGAGTATGGCCAACTGAATAATTTTAAACATACGTTTGTTTTGCTTAAAGGAAAATGTAGATGATAACTAAATCAAAAAACAATTTTAAAGCAAACTATTTGGGCCATCGCTTTGCGCACATCATTATCCACTGAAATATAAATTTGAATAATTAATCATCCTATAGTTGCTTACGTGGGAATACAAATCAGCTGGTAAAATAAATTTATCATTTTTAATCTTGTTAAAAATAGTTTAAGAATAATAGGGCTGTAGGAGATTTAATAACCGCTCGGCCCGATATTCCTTTGACGGCCCGTCTCGCCCGGACCGTTTTTCGGGCAGCGGGCTTTCCGATTTCGTCTTTGATCTCTAGTTTAAATAATCTTTTTTTTTTATTTTATCATATTAGTTTTTTATACATTGTTTTTTTTTTTCAATATTTTGTAGATTTTAAATTATTATTTTTCTTTTACCTTATGTTTATTGCTGGCTTACAAAGTTTGACCAGTAAAAAACGGTACACATTTTAGGATAGTAGGCTTAATCTTTTTAATTAGCCTATATATAATAATTAGTGGTACTATGTTATAAATACGATGTTACATTACAATTGTTTTTGATTTTTGATATTAAAAATTTATCAAAATTAATTAAAGTGATTTTTATTGAACAGGCCGCAAGAAAATTCGTCCATTTGGAATGATGAAGTACTTAGCGCCACAAATTAAGGACGTAAATTAGGTCTCAAATTCAAAATTTAATTATATTTTTTATAACCATTAAATTTTCATACCCGCATTATTATATATATATACATGAAATTTTATTTAAATTTTATAAATGAATGAAATTATATTTTAGTCAGTTTCAACTTTATGTAGCATAAAATTTATATATTTGATTGTTTTATAATAAATTACGTGAAAAATAATAAGTATTGAAATTTCAGGTATTTAAATTTCCTTAATTTTTCGACTTCTTGTAAATATATTATCTTTTAGAAGGTATTTTTTTCCATCTCCTTAAGGTTCATTTTATGTATTTTTTAATAATTTTTTTTATATTAATATTACAATTAATATCGGGCGACTGCATATAAAATGCAGCTCGATAAATTTGTGAATGCATACAAATTTTGGATTATTAGGAAAAATTTACTTGTCGGTATAGGCAAAACAAGTTGCTCTCTAATCATATTTCTCTTTCGGCGGAAAAAATTTAGGTCAAAATAGTAGAATGCCACTAGAAAATTAAAATTAAAGAATAAAATTTTATATTCATAAGGAATTCAGACATTATTTAATTTATCTAGAAATTTTTAAATTTTTTCTTTGACTTTAAATGCTTTTTAACAAAAAGTTGCCAATTTTTATTATTAGCATTTAAAATAGTTTTTCTGAAAAAAGGTTTTAAAAAATTTTGAAAAAAAAAATAAATAAAATTTTTGAAATTTCCAAACTTTTTTAATTTTTTTTAAAAATATAAAAGAAGTTTGAACGTGCCCTAAAAATATTCTAACCTTTTAGCGTAATTTTAAAAATATCATTAACATAAACATTAAAAAGAATAGATGATGTAGAATTGCCTTAGACCTGTTTCTAATATAACCGGTTTAAATCACTAATATGCGTAAAGCGCTACCTCGATACATGTTCAATTATGGCCAAAACTTCTCCATTTATTCCCATGAAATAAACCCGACGATCAAAATCAAAATATAGTAAATGACTATAACATATCTGCATACAAAAAATCGGTCCTCATGGGCATTCTCATATACCCTAGACCTACCATATCAATAAAAACATAAAATAATAATCGGCTCTAATAGTTTCTGCCACATAACCTTTAAGCGTAGAGATTTTACTATCTTACTCAAAAAAGAAATATGAACATTGCGGATGGTGATTTGAATATTTCTTTACATACTCTATTCCCCTTAAGTTTTATTTTAAACTTGTGATGTTTACAAATCAATTGCAACAAGGGCATATTATGTTTCAAGATGTGAAACATTTTTACAAAATTAAAAAAAAATAAAAAATTTTCAATGCCATAATATGTTTTTTGCAAGCATAAATTTTAAAATAAGACCCAAAAAAAATTTCAATGTCAAAAAGTTTCAAAAATAAGTTGAACATTAAATTTACCTAAATTAACAAAAAATTAGGTATTAAATGTCTATTTTCAAGCTTTAATAAATTGGATGTTTGTAAATATTTTCCAAAAAGTATAGTGTGGTACTTGGGTACCTCAAATACATTAATTTAATAAAATTTTTTCATATTTGTATTTAAAAATATTTAACTTAGTCCCAAAGTTTTAAACATTCGCTTGTTTAAAAGATATCTTTAATTAAAAAAAGTGCTAAGGTCCGCAATCCCTCACGATCGCGGGTTAATGTCATTGCGATTTGTATGCGACTTCTTGACAAAAGCCATTAATTTTAGAAAAATGGCATTTTATGTTGCAATTGTTAAAATAATAATAGTTAAGAGAGCCTTAAGATTCTTTTTCTGGTGCTGTGGTAAAATGACTAATTCTAAAATTACACAGGTCAACAAATATTTATGTCAGAAACTTGATTAATATGAAATCATAAAGGAATGAATCCCCATGATGGCCTAATCTCATGTATGTTTTTTGTTTTTCTTAGTTTCTTCCGTCTTTGGCTCCTTAAATCCGTCTATAACGAAAAATGGCCTTTTTTGACCAAATTGACAGATCCAAATATAGCCTAAAAAGAAAAAATTTAAAAATCTTTTTTGCATATTAAAATCTCTTGTAACTTACATTTTTATTCACAAATAATGGAAAAAATTTTAATAATATATCAAGCTCTTACATCGGCATTTAGATAATACAAAATATTTCGCGTGTAAACTTAAATACGACACGATATATTATCGGGTTTTAATGAAAAAATTATTTGAAGTAAATTTAACAGTTGAATATGCAAAAATAAAATTTTAATTTAATTATGTTTTTGAACCTTTTTTGGTTTTTCAACCTTTTTTTTCTATAATTTTCAATGTTTATAACTGACTAACAAAGTTTGATCAGGAAAAACGGTAAAAGGATTTAATATTCCTTAAGATAGCAGGTTAACAATTTTTTAAGAGTTATGAGTTAAATACAGAGATCAAACCTGCTATCTTAAGGCATATTAAATCCTTTTACCGATTTCCTGATCAAACTTAGTTAGTCAGTTATAAACATTGAAAATTATAGAAAAAAAGGTCAAAAAACCAATAAAGATTCAAAAACAAAAATAAATTAAAATTTTATTTTTGCATATTAATAATATTTAAACTGTTAAATTCAAACTTCAAATAATATTTTTATTAAAACCCGATAATATATCGTGTCGTGTTTAAGTTTGGACGCGAAATATTTGGTATTATCTAAATGCCGATGTAAGAGCTTGATATATTAATATAATTTATTTTTTATTATTTGTGATTAAAAATATAAGTTACAAGGGATTTTTATATGCAAAAAATATTTTTAAATTTTTTCTTCTGGGGGTATATTTAGATCTGTCAATTTGGTCAAAAAAGGCCATTTTTCGTTATAAACGGATCTAAGGAGCCAAAGACGGAAGAAATAAAGAAAATCAAAAAATATATATGAGATTAGGATATCATGGGGAAGCATTTTTTTTTGTTTTAATAAAATTCACGTATCTGACATTGATATTTGTTGACCTGTGTAATATTCCAAGGCAAAATTTTATAAATATTTTAATGTCTACTTTACAGCGTGCCATAATATGGTCTGTTTTTTCGAAAATTAAAAACAATGGGCCTTTAATAAACGTATTTTTATTGTTATATTGATGAATATGCAAATTGCCTTTCAATATATTAAGTGTTTTAACACATTTATAGATAACTAAATAAAGCATGTGTAAATTTATTTATCCTCTTGCCTAGGTTGCGGCTAATACTTTTTTTAAAATAGAAAAAAAAATATTTTTAAAATAAAAAAATTTTTAGCGGCTAATATCAAAAAATGATTTAGGTTTTTGGTGGTTTTAGGATATGCATAGCGCGTTCAGACTCAGTTTATTTTTTTGAAAAATTTAAAATTTTTACCTTTTGACATTGAACGCTTTTTTACAAACAGTCGCCATATTTTGTTATTAGCATTTAAATAGTTTTTCTGAAAGAATTATAAAAATAAAAATGAAAAAAAAATAAAATTTCAAAAAATTTGAAATTTTTAATTTTAAAATTTTATAAAAATTTGAAATGAGTCTGAACGGATTTGAGTGTCTCCGCTCTAGAAAGCAAAATGGCTCATGAATTAAATCTTCATAATACAGTAATTATATCCTTAACCAAATCAATTAGTTTACATATTTCATATATATAAAGATGGCATATGATTTTAAAATAATGTTAAAGGGTGATGATAGTATTTGAACCAAGAAAAAGCACAGAAATTGTAGGCACAGAATTTGTATAAAAAGTCGTCATATTTATAAGTGAGTTCCGAGCGTCTAAACGCGCCCTATTTTTTTTTCACACTAGCCGCCTCAATGTTATTCAAATGCGTGCTTTACGTCAAAACTTTCCACTAGCCGCAGCCCTAAGCCGTGTTTTAGTAGCAATTTTTTTGGTAGATTGAGACTCTAAAACTTTAGGGCAATCAGAACGCGTTTTTAACTTATTATATGCATGAAAAAAAGACATTAAACAAAATGCATTTATAAATAAATATGTTTTTATAATTAAATTTGGAAATAGAAAAAGAGGGCTTCAATATATTTTAAATTTTCTTGTGAATTAATATTTTGGTGGGAATTTTAAATGCTTGATTGGACAAATGTAGAACTTAATTCAAGAATCAAAATACGGATTATAAATAGTTTTAATTTTTATATAAAACTAATAGATAAAAAATTTCAAAGTTTGGAGGATGTTTTACTTTATACAAAAGAAGACTTACAAAAAATAACAATGTTGCCATTGGAAGATGTCAACAGTTTGCTTTTGACCCTTTCAACGCACATTTATAAGGGTTTATATTATGTAAAAATAAAGAATTTAATAATGTTAATTGAATTTTTGATATAATTAGGTTTATATGATCCTTTAATGATCCACAACAGGTTTTTGAAAACTTATTTAAAAAATATTGATGAAATACTTGGTGGAGGCATTTCACACCATGGAATTACAGAAATATCAGGAGCCTCTGGGGCTGGTAAAACTCAATTTGTATTGCATCTTTGTGCTCAGCAGCTATATAATTTTGTTACATCTCATGAAAAAAATTGTATTTTACATTTATATAATGATAGGTATCATTTACATAAGCACAGAAAATGCATTTCCTATCAAAAGGTTTGAGCAAATTGTACAAAATCTTAGCCAGGATGTAAATCTGCAAAATATAATTATGAATAGAATTTTATTAGATCACATAGGGGATTTGGTATAGTCCAATTTATATATTATATTAATTAAGTGATCTATGAAAGTAACTTAATTTTAGAAATGCCTATGGTTTAGTCTAAAAAATAAAATTAACTTACTCTTAAATCAGCAGCAAAAAATATCACTTATAGCTATAGATTCATTAACCTCAATTTTTAGAGGCAATGATTTAGCGACTGCTCACAAAAAATTGCACAAAGGTAATAAATCATGGAACAGTCACAAAACAGGTTTTTATATCATTTTTATTATATTGTTCTGAAATATGTGGCATTATGTTTATAAGTGGCGATAATATTTGTTAAAGTATGGAAATCATAGTTGACAGTTTCTTATATTACAAAGCATTAATAAGTTAATGCATTTAAATAAAAGTAACAACTTTATCAGATAGCAAAAATTAAACAAAATAAAACTAAAAATTTATTAATTTTCATAATTTGTTATATTAATAAAATTTTTATAATAGTATTTAATCATATCAATAACCTCTCCTAATTTTACAACACTTGAAAAATCAATGTGAACTTATAAACTTGCATCTTGTTAAATAGCTGGTTGCTTTATTTTACATTTCCTTCAAAATAACAGGTAATTATACTCCTGCAAAAGAAGTCCCTAAAAAGATAGGAGTTTAACAACACCCTCAATATACAACCCCAATATCATAACAAGAATATACAAATATGATACCCAATTTTAAACTTTATTTTAAATATTCTTTATCAAAACATCATCTTTCTGCACATATTCTTATTAACTAATTCAATTTTTGTTTGTTTTTGTTGTTTTTTTAAATGGCATTTTTTTGCTGTTCCTCTTTCCCTTTTATAAATAATTCACCTGGCAGATTTTTATATGCATAACATTTTCTTAAATGGGCAAAAAATATCATATGATTAAAAGGCAATAAAGATATTTTTTAGAATATGCTAGCCCACTATTTTTCACATCTCTAGCATTGTTTAGTATGTGTGTATAAATATTTCGAATTTGTGAAGGTTTATAAAAATGTATTTTTTACTTTTATATAAAAATCAAAGATTGGCACCACCAGTATGATACAGTGCACAATCAATCTAATGTATAACACTGGTCACTTAATCAGATTTAGCTTAGTTATGAGAGGAGGTGTGAATTTACTATTTTTTCTTACAAATAGCCAACTGCAAACATTAAAAATTTAGTTTGAAAAATGTAAAAAAAAAATATTAAAAAAATATTCTAAAACTTTTAAATTCAAACTTCATATAATATTCCAAAAATCGTGTCCTATAAGATGGGGTTCCAAATGTTTTGTATAACCTAGATGTTGTTTTAAGAGCTTGATAAACTTAAAATTTTACGAGATTAAGTTACAAGTGATTTAATAAGCAAATAAATTTTTCTTAATTTTTTCTCATTAGGTATTCTCGAGATCCCATAATTAATCATGATGGTTTAATTTGGCCATTTTTTGATTTAAATCTAAGATAAGTTTTAATTTTATCGTTATAAATATATAAGATTAGGCCAATGTGGATTGTTTTCTCTAGTGTCATAATTTTTTTTTATTACATTAATTTTTGTCGACCTGTGTAATATTTTATTTTTATAACATATATTTCATTTCTAAACATAATAACTATATGTAAAATTAAAAGGTTCCTTTTGCAATCAAAATGACCAGGTTAAAGAGGTGGCCAGTTATTTGCATAAATTGTCAATAGATCATGGAATAGCAATCATATGTGTCAATCAAGTTTTAATTTTGTTTGAATATTTTAACCAATTTTTAAATTCTAATCAAAGGTTGTGCTTGCATTGACCAAGATTTGTAAAAAAGGGGGGAGAAAACATGAAAAATTTAAAACATGTCCTATTAACAAGGTAAATCTCTATTAATTGCTCCACACGCATTAATTAATTGAGACACTTTATGCTCGCACAAAATAATGGGTCTATATGCGCAATTAATTGCTTTAGGCGCACAATTAATTGCCAGGCTCGATGTTTTGACCTGTGGCTATTTTTCTATGTCGAGTTTTACCATAAATAAGTTTGTGGTTGTAAAAAGTTGATCCACGTCGTACGGGGACCGCCTATGGTTAACAATTTTTTGGCCTAGCTTAAACCATAAGCTGCTAACAAAATATTTGAATAGCTTCGGTCCACGAAAATATTTTTACTAAAAGCAGAAAGAGTTTACAATTTTGGGTTTGAAAAGCAAATTTACGGTTGTTCATAAAGCACTATTCCCTGGTCGATTATCAGGCTTGGCTTGGCATCAAACTGAGTGTATACATAAAATCACAGCCGGCCTGTTGGAGTCGAATCGGGTTGACGGTGCGGGGCATATACAGTTGGTTTAGAGCTGTTAATCTAACGGCCGAAAATATAAAAAAGGACTTTGACTAGGCCGGGCTTATATCTAAAAACATATCCAGTGGGCCGGGTCTTCATGACAAGATTATAACTTTGCCTTATATAAAAAATATCCTTCACCCGAAAGTCAAAAGTGTAGGCCTTTAGAAAATTTATGGGCCTGGCCGAAAATAATTTATTAAGATTTGGGCGCTTGAAAAACCCGCTATTCGGGCGGATGCGTGTTCCAACGAGCCGGGCTAGAGTGAAGAAATGAATTATTTTATAGGTATATACTTTACTCCATTTTTCGAATATACAAACTTGATTGACAAATAAATAAAATTTATCATATGCTAATACTTTCGCAATAATGTTTGCCTTTAGCAGATTTTCAAAGGGCCAACTGTGATCTTAAGTATGCACGTAATCTGAAGCTAAGCCAAGCCTGAACTTCGACCGGGCCATTGTGATCTTTCTGGACAATTGAAAATCTTTGCTTATACCCCAACATTTAGTAACCTCTTGTTGCAAGTTACAATTTCAAAAAAGGACTAAAAATTATATCGGCAGCTTATGGCCGAGGCAAGGCCAAAAAATTTTGACTACGGGCACTGATTAGTAATACGACCTGTAAAAATTCTTTGCAATACAAATTGATATATATAAAATCTGACTTTTTAAAAATATTCCTAGGTCATATCGATATTCGAAAGTAGATTTGACTATATTCTAAAAATTTCAATACCACATTTAATCACACGGTAATATTTGCAACAATTGAACGAGACCAAAAATTAGGCTATATATTGAGCCTATACCAATTAATTGTGCATGATCTATGCACACAGAGCAATTATTATGTGCGCATAAAGTAATTAGTTTATGCGTAGAGTAATTTTTCATGCCCATGAGCAATTAATGTTGCCTGTAAAACAATTAATTAACGCCTGTAGAGCAATTCTATCGTGCGTTTAGGGGCAATTTATCCGTGTACATAGAGCAATTAATAGTGACTTACCCTGTATATAGTAAGATATCATAAGAAATAAAAATTTTAAAAAGGGCAATTACATCAGGTTGGTCCCTTCCATGCCACCTGTCGCCCTTTGGAAAACTTTTTATGAAATTTTTTTCCTGCTAATAATTTACACATATCAAACGCCCATTCTGCCAAAAACACAGGTCTACAAAAAATTTATTCTAGTTTAGGGCCATTGAAAAGTTGTGGGGTGCTAGACACCCTTAAAATAAAATGTCATTGTAGAAACTGCTGTGTGCTTTTATCCTTCTGGTCCTGAATTAGTTCAACTATTGATTCCCTTTTATCGTTATTTAGATAACTCCAACTCATAAACATTTGAAACGTCACTGACCCCTTTTGCGACATCCAAAATTTGAAACTAAAAAATATCAATTTATTTTATAAGAAAATTATTGGAGCCTCCACTTTTAAATAAATATTAATTATTAAATATAATTTAAAAATAAAAATGTAAACCAAATCTGAATTGTAACTGATTTTATTAACATAGTTGTGCATTATACTATTTTGATGTTATTTGTTTGACTAAGCTTGCTATAAAAAAAAGTTAGAAATTTTATATTATTTTAATTAATTATTAAACTCTAATTATTGAATTATTACTCTCAGTTTTACCCTATAAGTTATCCTTAAAAATATTTTTAAATTAGATTTCCTACTTTTAAATTGTTATCATAAAGCTTATTAAACGTTAAATTTTTTTTTATAAATTAAAAAGTTTGAAAAATATTCTAAGAAATACTTATATTCAATTTAGGTGAATTTAAAAAAAAAATATTTTGAGGTTTGAGGTCGCAAAAAGTGTCACATCTGGCCTTTTTGAAATATATTTACCTTAGGGGTTATGGACACCGTCACATACTAATTTCATTTCTCCATACCCCCCCCCTCTCCCAAACCATGTAACTAATGTTTAAAGGGGTTGTGGCAAAAAGCCTAATATAAGCTATAGTTAGGAATAGTTATACACCTTAAGCGTATTTTAAATTAATACATAAACATGTATATACAAACTTTTTTTAGAATTATAAAAAATAGTGTTTTATTTTGTTTAATAACATTATTATTTAATAGGTTACAGATATCTTCAATATTGACGAGGGATCCCCATTAGCCCAACATTATTCGGGTTTGGGCTATCTTAAGCCAATGCAGTGCAAAATAACAGACAAACCCGAATTTTTTGATGATTGCATCTATACACACAACGTGAACAAAGTTCCATGTTTAGGTCTAACCTGGGCCCGATTTGTGACTCACAGGCTTTTTATTTCAAAAGTGAATGAAGTTGATACAATAAATGACAAAGGTAGGGATCCCTTACTCCTTACACCCAAACTGTCAATTGAAATCGGTCAAAAGCGTTTGCTTCATAACCTCTGGTCACCCAGCACGACAACTCCAAAAACTTGTGCATTTTATATAACCCCGAGCGGGCTAAGCTCACCGCCATTATAAAATCCTTATAGGGATTTACTTGTTTATTTTAAAATTAATTACTTTGATTGTGAAATAGATGATTAACTGATATAAAATTATTGTGTCATATACATATGAACCTGGAAAGATATATTGGGCTTTTTTGCGTGCGAGCAACTAAATAGATATCTTGATTTATGGTTACATCAAATTGTATAATTATGGCAACCGAAGATGAAACATATAATTTAACAGATAAATAAGGAGACCATTTGGACAAGAAATTTTTATTATAATTTTTAATTGCTGAATAAACTTTTTACCTGGGTGTGCGATAACAAAAACTGCCACACTTGCGAAAATTAAGCTCTCCGCCACAATAAACACTTTTAAACCCAAGTGTTCTGTTTAACTTCAAGACGGCAACCCTAAATAAATGTCGGTAGTGAAAGGAATCTTTTCTTCCAATTTTTTGAGTCCTTTTTTTGGTGCATTAAAAGTGTCACAAGGATTCTTATTGTAATTTAGGATAGTTAATTATGAAAGAGCTGAGATAATGATGGGCAATCATAGAAATAATTTCATAATTCTATTAATGACCATTAAATATTTATGTTGTTGTCACCCCCCTTTTTTCTGTCTTACCCTAATTAATTTGTGATTACAATGCATCTTTTACATGTCTAGGTTTATTGCCTCGGTTTGGCGCTATATCAACCTAAACTATACATGAATTTTGTAAAAATTATGCCTGTTCAGTTGGTCAATAATAAGAAAAAAATGGATTTTTACCAAGGTTTTTGGTTAGCATGTTTAGATTGAAATTAACCAGTCATGCTCAAAGCAGAACTGCTTGAAGTTACATTTTATTGAGGGCCTTGATTATTATTATAAAATGCTTAGATAATAAAGATAATGTTAATTATATCATTAGTAGCAAATGGACGTCTTGCAGAAATGTAAAAATTTATGGCAACAGTGTCATAATATTTTGATTTGATAGTTTGCTAGTATAAATGGGGCAGTTAAGATGAAAATAAATCTCAGAGTTAGGGCATTTGTGTATTCTAATTCGTGATTTTGCCGTCAAAATTGCATCAAACGAAAAAAGGTGTATATTCCTATTTTTTTAATCAAGCGTCTTAAAACATATACCTGACACCATTTTTATCTGAAAACCTGACTTTTAAATGGCAAAAAAAGTGTTTGAGCCTGCCGCTTCTACTAATCGCTCCCTTCAGCTATCAAAAGGCTTTGAAAAATCCTGATTGTTTACTCCAACCGGCCCGGAATTTGGTTTTCTAAGGCCCGGCCCGAATTTACATAGGCCCGAAAAATAAATACAAGCTAAAAAAAATTTGTACAAAACTATTTATAACATACAGAGTGAAAAGTAATATCCTTCATCGTGTGATAGTTTTTTTATTCTTGTTAATTATAGTTTTAAAAAAAATAGGGAAACATAGTTAAAAAATCGGCTTGGCTCGGCGCGAAATTTTTTTTGAATTCAGATTCGGCCGTTTTTTGGGTGGGCTGGCACCGAGGCGGGTTTTCCCGACTTTGATCCCTACTGGAAACGGCAAAATTGAAAAATGGCACACTTTGAAGCCATATATCATTCAGTGGTGAAACTTGCAAATAGCGAAAAAATTATCAAATCGACGTTAATTAAATAACTTAATTTAAAACCTCACGAATTTGACCGAAAGGCCCTAATTAGGAATTGAAAAATGTTAGAAATGTATAGTCAACTTTTTTGGTTCGTTTTATCAATTAAAAAATATGTTGCCGGCTTTAACAATAATTAAAACTTAATTAAAAATGATCCGGGAGTATTGTGACAGCAATTTAAACTTTAATGAACATTAAGCCAACCTGTAGAACAAGCTATCAATCCTCGTTAATTAACTTCCAATCGAATTAGGATTTTTAACGTTTATAAAGCTGGCCAAATTTGCAATTTCGCACTTTCTTTTCGTGCCACGCTTCAGTCAAAGTATAAAACAATTTCAACCTATATAACATTGTCAGGAAGCTAATTAAGTTTCAATTAAAACAATCTCTAAAATTCAAAGAACATTGTAATTGAATTTGGAATCATTCAATTTGAGCAAGTTAATACTCCTTATCAAACATATCTCATATATATTGGATAGCAATCAACTGTCAATTAATTTACCCTAACAAGCCATATCTTCGTTTTATTTTATACTTTATGGTGAAAGAAGCTTTTCAAAGATATCATTATAATTTGCGTCGGATGCGCGTAGACCATTAAAGGTGGACACAAACGAAGAATATAAAACATTTGTTTACCTAAATTCTATCTATATATCGTAGAAGTAGAATCCAGAATAATTTTTACGAAAACAAAATTATAAAGTAATGGTGCAATAAAGCACTATATAACGCAGGTCGACAAATTTTTGTGACCTAGGAGCCAATTTCATAGACCAAATTTGCCATCTTAAGGAATTTCAAATCCGTTTGCCGTTTTTTTTAATCAAACTTCGTAAGCCAGCTAATCATAAACATTAAAAATTTTTAAAATAATATAATATTATATCAACTGTCAAATAAATTTCTAATAATATTTTTGTTCAATCGAAAATATATCGTGTCTTCGGTTGGGGTGCCAAATGTTCTGTATAACCTAAATGTTGAAAACTTGTAAAAAAATTTATTTGAAAAAAAAAAAATAATTTATGATTTAATTATGCGAAGAAATTTTTTTTTATTTTTTCCTTTGGGTAATCTTGAAGTCGCAAAATTAGACATTTTTACAAATTTGGCCATTTTTTTCGGTATATACTTAAAAATAGCCGCAGCAAAGAAACTTGTGAAACGGAAAATATGTATGTGGGGCCATCATGGTGATTATGCCGCAGTGTCATAATTTTTTTTATCAGATATTGATTCTTGTCGGCCTGTGAGCTTACCTGTTTGTCAATATATTTCTTTTTCATTCTTTTGGTCCTAAATCCTTGAGGATTTCTAAAAAATTGATAAACTTATAAAAAATAATTTTATTTCACCCAGTTATAAATGCATCAGGCAAGAAATTTCAATAAATATTTCAAAAATAATTATTTTCTTTTAAAAATACATTGCCAAAGGATTTTAAATAACGTGTTTTTTTTCTATTGAATTTTACTTATATTACATAGGTCGACAATTATTAATGTAAGAAAAAGAAGTTTTTGTTGAAATAAAATGATCCCCATGTCGACCTTGTTTCATAAATTTCCGTTTTTCGAAGTTTCTTTCGCCTTCGGCTATTTCGCTTCGTGTATATACCGAAAAAATGGCCTATTTTGACTAAAGTTACTGATGCGATCTGGAGAATACCCTAAAGAGAAAAATTCAAGAATGTTTTTTTTTCATATTAAAATCATTCATTACATATATTTTTTAGAAATAAACATTTTAAGTACATCCAGCTCTTACATAATCATTTAAATTATACATAATATTTGGCACCCCAACCTAAAATTTGTTATAAATGAATATATTTTAGAAGTTTTTATTTTAGGAAGGCAGATGTTATGAATATATAAAAAAAAAAAATTTTTTTTTTGTTTTTGAATCTCGTTTGTATTTGTAAAAATTATATTTTCTAAAATGTATATAATATATATATGGTGTATTGATATTACATTGAGTTAGATTTAAATGTAGTTGTGTGGGTTAGGCCAATGTGACCTAACCCAGGATAAATTTGTGTTGAACTTTGATTCTGGGTCTTTGCAGGAATGGACAGCTGTATGTATGTTGATAGATGGTTGATTTGTTTCAATTAAAAAAATTAAATCATGTCTTATTTACACACCTATCCCTCTAAGAAAAATATTTTTTTTTGTCATAATTTGTTTGGGTGCACCAATAAGGTGCTAATGATTTACAATCAAGCTAATTAAAGAGGTATAAGTTGATATAAACTTTACAAAATTAAGTGATATAATTTATTTGGTAATATGATATCATTTGTTTGAAATTACATTTGGTAAGGGATATAATTAGTGTTATAATTTAATAAGGTGGTTGTGCTAAGTATTAATATTTAAGGATAATAAAAAGATAAGCACCATTTGTAAATTCCTAATAAGTTTTAAAATTATAATAGGACCAACTAATCTTTTATATCCTGTACTAAGCGGGATCTTTTTTTTAGCCATTAGCAGTTATATGGGTTTTACGCCCTCCCCTTGCCAAGACCAGGAATTTTAAATCATTTTAATGTTTGTATGTGTCAACTGGATTTAAATGGGAAGGGGGGGGGGGGGATTAAAAAGGGAACCTTATTTTCAGGGTGACCTTATAACTCTTACAAAAACCAGTTTTCTAACTCCGCTATCACATTATTTATACATAAGTACTCTTTTTAATTAAAATTTTTTTTTATTAAGAAAATATATGATGTATTTTTCACTAAAATAATGAAAAGATATTGAAATACCTAAAAATTATTTCCTATAAGAAAAATTATGTATCTTGCCTTTCTATGAACAGCTATTGAGCCTAAAATTCATGTCCTTCAATAAACCTATATTCTAACCTAAATTACTGTTTCAATTAAAAAAATTAAATTATGTCTTATTTACACAGTATTTAAATTTTTTTTCAAAATTTTCTATGTTAGCTGACTTACAAAGTTTGATTAGAAAAACGATACACTGATTTGAAAAAACCTAGGCAGGGTCTGTAGTTAACTCATAACTCTCAAAAAATTGTTGACCTGTGTAAAACGAGTCGATAAATATCAATGTCACAATGAAATTATTCAGTTAAAAATTAATTATTAAGCTTAAGTACTAGGATGCGCTAAATAGGTTTTTTAGGTAGAAAATAGGCTCCCTCTATGAGTTTTGCGTATGCGGCTTACTAACAATTTTTAACCTGACCCGCGTTCTAACAACCTATTGAATATATTCCGCCGTAATATTTTGAGGTAATAGATACCAGATAATAAAATATTACTACTTCTCAGTTTCGATTTAAATTGGTAAGCTACTAGAATGGGCCAATATAAATTAATAACAAATAAAAGTTACTTAATTATCAACTAGCCTTACCAGGAGCTTAAGAGGGGTCAAAAGGGGGCAATTGCCCCCTTTTAGAATTTTTTTTTAATTTTTATTATGTAACCAGTGGTTGACTTATCAAACATTTAAAAGGGGATACAAATCAATAAAATTGCTATTTTGGAAAATATTCAACCTTATAAAATAATTTTTCAAATAAATATAAATATTAAAATAAAATTTGTATTTTTTTTCCTCCAAAAAAATTTCTTGCCCCCCCCCCCCCCCCTTAGAAAAGTTTCTGCATACGTCCCTGAGCCTTACCATCTGGCCCATTAAAGCTGCCCGGGCCACTCGACTCAAAGTACCCCATCCTCTCTTTTAATATGCGCGGGGCGGCGAAAAAAATACGACAAAGATGTATAAAAGTTTTTAATTTATGGCATTAAATTTATTCAAAACACAATTTTAAAAGCTTAAATTAATCTATTCATTTAAATGCCATATTTAAATGTTACTAAAATAACTTTGTAATTATAATAATGATTAACCTAATTAAAGTATAATTGTGATTTAAATTTTCTTTGAATTAATTACTATAATATACTGATCGCTTACATATTGTTGTACTTTAAAAAATAAATACTTCAAAGAGAAAAAATTTTGACCCGTTTACAAATACTAACGTCCACGATTCTTTGATCAAATAAATTGAATGTCATCCAATGTAATATTAATTATCTACTAATTAATGATCAACGATCCTTTTTTTTTGAGTCCCACTTGTGCTATCAAATTAACCTTTGTATAGTATCTTTATCTCTAAACTTTATGTCCAAGTATCAACAAATTAAGATTGATGAACCTCGCGAGTCGCGACCCTTTAGTCGAGATAGGTTTAAAGTAGTAGTTTTAGCTTTAATTAAACTTTGGCGCCCTAATTATTAGTAAAAGTTCCAGTTTTTATTGTATATAAAACTATCGATTATCGAGTTAAGTATAAATGTTGTCACATATTTAAGGTTGAACCATATAACAATTTTTTGCGCGCGGCAAACATTTGAGGATTAAGAAGGGCTGAATTTATTTGTGAACAGAAGCCAAGTAATATGGATGCTCGTAATTTTTACAGCAGATGGGTTTAAGTTAATTATTCTACATTCATACCTGATTGCAAACATACATACTTACTAAGGTGACATTTAGTAATAGTGCCATGAACAGCCGGTTTATAATAGCAGCAATGCCAGGCGCTAGACAATTTTTCATTAATTAATATATAATTTTATCTAAATTATTAAAAAAAAATTTATTCTGGGCGTTTAGTGAAAGTGTGATTAGGGGCAGTAATGTGTCAGGTATTTGTTTAACAAATTATTTATAATAATAGCATTTAGGTTTTAGACTGAAAACCTTTTAAAATTGTAATTCTGCCTTAAATCATTTTTTTCTCTTTTGTAAGTAGCGGTTCTCGTATTTTACCTGTTTCTAATATTCGTAATATAGAGCTACCCGCATATGGTAGATAGACTCAACTTTCTTAACATAAACAGTCATAGTTTGCTAAGACTCAAAATGCCAATATTAGCCCTACTTTTTTTTCTTAATTTTTGCATCTTATTTAGTGACTGGAGCTGAGTGAGACCTGTGGTAAGAATAGGGTTTCCAAACGTTCTCCTATCGGGTGGACGGCAACCTTTTTAGCTGCCCGTCCTCCTTTGAGCTGAATATGTCCTCCTTTTTGAATAAAAATGAAAAAAAAAATTTTTTTTATTTAAAATACTAAAAATCATTTCCCATACCTTATTTACCCATATACAACTCAAAAGAAAATCAAATTTTACTTTTAAATCCCTTAAAAAAAATTAACACCAAAATTTAAATAATAGATGGCGTTTTTTATACATTACTTATCAAAGATTTTTCAAAATCATTAAATTTTCACAGTTATCTTCAGAAAAATATTTAGCTGCTATTATTATATTTTGTAGATAAAATTGGCAATATAATCAATTAAATATTTATAATAAAATATGATTTAATAAATTTTTTTCACATTCATTAAAACATTTGGGTTTTTTTGATTTTCCGCCAAAAAATTTCAAATCAATTTTTAAAAGAAGAGAGTCTCTCAAAAATTTTTGCGATGAAGTCTAAATACAATTTAAGGATATTCTTAAACATGTTGTCATAAGATGCCTTTTACTACCATGATTGAACGGCTTTTAAAAGAGTGGTCTGGATTAAATATTTTACATCTCTAAAAGATTGTCCCAAGATTATTGATCGTTTATTATTTATAAATGGAAATTTTGATGAAAATATCGAAATATATCTACTTTTTGCCCAACATTCACTACAAATATTTCAAACAACCATATGTTCGTTAGAAAGCAATTCTACAACCTATGTCCATCTATGGGATATTATAATTCAGCTCCATAATAACTTTAAAAATAGAATAAACGATCAATTTTTTAATTACAGCGTCAATAAAAAACTGGCAGATCTTGACGTTATAATTCAAACAAAACTCCTTTGAGCTGAAAATGTCCTCCTTTTTGAATAAAAATAAAAAAAAAATTTTTTGTTATTTAAAATACTAAAAATCATTTCCCATACCTTATTTACCCATAAACAACTCAAAAGAAAATCAAATTTCACTTTTAAATCCCTTAAAAAAAATTAACACAAAAATTTAAATAATAGATGGCGTTTTTTATACATAACTTATCTAAGATTTTTTAAAATCATTAAATTTTCGCATTTATCTTCAGAAAAATATTTAGCTGCTATTATTATATTTTGTAGATAAAATTGGCAATATAATTAATTAAATATTTATAATAAAATATTACAAATATTTCAAACAACCACATGTTCGTTAGAAAGCAATTCTACAACCTATGTCCATTTATGGGATATTATGATTCAGCTCCATAGTAATTTTAAAAATAGAATAAACGATCAATTTTTTGGATACAGCGTCAATAAAAACTGGCAGATCTTGACGTTATAACTCAAACAAAACTCAAAAGAGATTTCACAGCTTTCTATAATAAGGCGTTGATGTTTTTTTTTATTCAGTCTACCGGCAACAACTGCGTTTATAGAGCGCGTGTTCTCAGTAATGAATACAAAGTGGCGCGCTCAGAGAAATCGAGCAAAAAGAGAACTTATAAAAAACGAAATAATCATATATATTAATACAGATTTACAATGCGGAGATTTTTATAATTATGCTTTTAATGATACAAAATTGTTAAAAGATGCGAAAACTTCTTATAATAATTTTAATTGATCATGTTAATTCATAAATAATAAATAAAATGATGTAATATTGATCTTAAAGTCATTTTTAAGCTTGCGCGTTGTTTTTTTAATATGTCCTCTTTTTTGACACAGCCGTCCTCCTTTTTAACCCAAAACTGTTGGTAACGCTACCTAGTAGCAAAGTTTTTTTAAAGGCAATATAATTAAAGATTTTTTAAATTTAAACACCTGTATATATTTTTTTTTGCATTATTAGTTAAAATTTCTTCTGAGAACTATGATTTCAAATAACAATAAAACATTTAGCGCCCCCTTGTTTATGAGTTTGGCAATATAGCACGCTTAATTAAAAATTAATCCGCGCCCCCCAAGCATTGCCCTGAAGGGCGCTATGTCATTGTAAACCTAAAATATTATTTAGAAATTACCTATAAAACGACCGTCCCTTATCGTACTAAATCATGATAAACGCGAAATTTTATAATAATGGGCTTTGCACCTGTGAAAGGAATAATTACTTGTGTAACAAACATTTAGATATCGTTTATCACTCCTCGTTAGATATGCCACAATATGTTTTTGGATGAAACACATAAAAATGCCCTTTTCAATGTTAATAATAAACGTCCTCTAATTACTAATGTATTTTATTACGTATGTGATGTGCTCAATATGGGTATTTAGAAGAGGGCAACAAAAACAATATTGACTAATGTTTTGGGCTTGCTTGTTTTAATAATATATACGTCCCAAGCAAAATATAAACAGGTTTATGGTCATGTTATAAATGAGGTGTTCTCTCCTTTGCGTCGTTTTTTGGTATTATAAACAATTTATCAGGACATTTTGAAAGGCCACACTATATGTCGATATTGTCGTGCTAACTAGAGAGAGAAAGAGAGGTAGAAAGACATATTAATAAGCTTGGGGTTTGTTTTACAAGGGTCCCCCCTAATTGTTCAATAAAATTACTAAATACCTTTCGTAATACAAACGCACAATATGAACGCTGCTTTTAAATGATGCATACATATACACACATTTAGACAGTATACATATAACAATGACACAATTATGTCGAAATGAGATCCCTGTTCAATATAATAATTTGGCGCTTAATGTTTAGGAGTTATAGCAGGTAACACTGGGAATAATAAATCATGGCAGAGACATTGGTCATCTAAAGTTTTTTTTCGGATGCCAAATGTCCGTCTTGTCTGTATATTTGGACTTAACTCTTAACTATAAACTTTTTTCTTTAACTCTATTACTTTTATTTTTTATCGAAAAGCTCTATATATCCCAGATATTAATGGAGAATTTAAATTAGCTAAATTATATTTTTATATAGATTCTCTTTTTTTACCTTATAAAAGTTAAAACGGGCCGGTCTAACCTTATATAGACATCTGGCTTTATGACCCTGGGGTCTAGCCCCAAATACCGGCCAGTGGTTATTAATACATTATTTATGGGGAATCTTCATTTCTATACGTGGGTTGGACTGTCGTGCCTTTTTAAGTTGAGGAAACTTTAGGATGTATATAATTATGCACAACGGTATACCGACCAATATACCTTGTCAATAATTTCACGGTGACAAACTAAGAAGCGTAGGCGCTGCTATCAGTATGGCCTCATTTACAAAGATTCACCCATATTTACAGATTCCTTCCATGTATTCCGGATCAAAATAACGATTGTCATATTAGCATGTCTATGCTATCTCAAGAGTATCATCTCGTATTACTAACTAAACGTCTGCACGCAATTTATATTATGTTAGCAGAAAGGATTACTCCTTTCCCCCTCACCTTTATATGTTTTTTTAAACATTTAATCGGGGGCCAGAATAGAAAACGTAAGATAACAAAATTAATTTATTAATTGGGTTAGGTGAACCTATTAAAAGTAAGAATATTGATTTTATTTTGCCACTTCTGGACGCTTAAATTTTCTGAAAATTTTGATTTATATATTCTTACCTGCCCTAAATACAAACATTAACGAATTATCAGTATTAATACAAATGCTCATGTTAAGAGAGAGACTAGCCCAGCATGATCGACCAGCTAATTAAAAATTTTAGCCAAACTCAATCAGCACAATTTTTAAACAATCCGCTTTTTGATAATAGAAAAGTATTGTAAAAAAAATATTGATAAGGCAAAGAAAAGGTGAAATGTTGAATTTTTAGTCTAAAAGATTATTTAAGAATAAACTAATCATATCGCAGGTCAACATGATAAAACACAATATACTTGCCTTATCATTTACATTTTTTTCCGTTTTTTAAATCATTGTTTAAACCCGGCACAATCAAAGGACCAAACTAAATGATTTTGCAATCTCGAGAAAACCTAAAAGTAAAAGCTTCAAATTCTTTTTTATATTGAAATTAACTAAAACTTACATTTTTTATCTAACAAAAATACAATTATAAAATATATTAAGCTCTTACATTAGGTTAAAAAAACTATTTTTCACCCCAATCTAAATATTAAAAATTAAACGATATTGTTTAAGAAAAATACTAGTATTAAAATTTAACAGTTTAGCTGTTTTATTTATACATATAAATAATTAACATTTTTTTTTGTTTAGGAATCTTATTTTAAACATTTTTAACATAAAAAATTCAATGTTTATAGTTGACTTACAAGGTAAATAGAATGATTGGCAAAACGGATATTTTTAATATGGCAGGTCCTAGTCCTTAATATTTCTAAAATATTTGTCCAGCTGGCAATAAGAAAAAATCAAAATTACATAAAATTTGGAATAAAGAAATGATGTAGCCCAAAAATCATTAAATAAAAAACTAATTATATCACAGGTCAACATTATCAATGTCAGAAACGTGAATTTTATGAAAACATAAAAGAATGCATCCCCATAATGGCCTAATCTCATAAATTTTTCGTTTTTCATAGATTCTTCCGTCTTTGGCTCCTGATCCGTCTATAACAAAAAAAAGCCTTTTTAGACCAAATTGACAGATCTAAAAATATACCCTAAAAAGAAAAAATTTAAAAATTTTTTTTGCATAAAAATTTTTTGTAACTTATATTTATCAAATAATGAAAAATAAATTTTATTAATATATCAAGCACATCGGCATTTAGATACAAAATATTTCGCGTCCAAACTTAAATACGACACGTTATATTATCGGTTTTTAATTAAAATATTATTTGAAGTTTGAATTTAACAGCTTAACTATTATGAATATGAAAAATAAAATTTCAACTAATTTTTTTTTTTAAATCTTCTTTGGTTTTTTGACTTTTTTTTCTAAAATTTTCAATGTTTATAACTGACTAACTAGGTTTGATTAGGAAAAACGTTAAACGAATTCCCTAAGAAGGCAGGTTGGATCTTTGTAGTTAACTCATAACTCTCAAAATATTAATAACCTGTGTGATTTAAGGAACACCACTCGGGTTTGTGAGTGCCTAACAACTTTTAAACCCTACCCAAAAAGGTATTGCAGCTATAAATTTTTTTATTTAAAACAAATATCTGAACTTAAATATTGCTATTAAAAGTATTTTTAAAAGTTCAATGTCTTTACGCGTTAAATAATTTTTTTTAAATTATTTACAGCCCTAGAACAGTTTTAGCTAACAAAGACACTTTTTTTTATTGTCATTAAAATCAATTAATTTTTCTATCAGGCCCGATTCTAGCTTTTCCATTTTAGGGGGGCAAAAAAAACTCGTGGGGGGGCAGAAAAAAATTTTTTGCCGCCTTCGGCGGCAAAATTGTCCGTGACCTTCGGTCACGGCAAAAAATATACATGTACAACAATAGACTCCATGTTCAAAATTTTTTTAACAAATTAATAGTAATTTATTATATTCATAAAATAAAAAAAATGATTGCGCTTATAATTTGGATATGTGAGTTAAAATTTATTGTTTTCACTAATATCAATTGCTTAAAAAGATATGAGATTTGGAAATTAATTTTAAGTATATTTTTATCATTTGGTATCAATGCGCATGAAAATTAAAAATATGATATATATGAATGATAAAAATGAATCACATAAAACTTTAGATTTTAGAAAATGAATAGTAAAATAAGATTGATTTTCATGAAAACAAATTGTATAAGTATGCTAATTTGGAAGAATATATATGAAAAAAAACTGGTTATATATAACTAGTAATTAATATTAGGGTAAAATATTAAATAAAACATGAACATAAACGTTAAATGCGCATAAAAAAATTGCAACCATGTCTTAAAATAGTAAATAATTAGCTGATTATGAGCAGTGTTTTTTATTAATCTAACAATTTTATGCTAACGGTTGTTTTGATTAAATTATAAAATTCATCAAAATTCAACGCCCCAGTATATGATTTTTCGTGTCATAGAAGCACCAAATCACCTTTACGGAGGTCACTATTTAACAGCTAGAAGTTACTTTTTTATAGAAGAAAATGTGGCCTCACAACTTGACGTTGATGAGCCAATTAACAAACTTAGGAAAATTGTTAAATAGATTAGAAAACGCATCTTTGTAATCATATAAAAATTTAACAAAATCATTAGTAACACATTCTTTGTAATTATTAAGTAACTTATTAAAAAATTTTCGGCTACGTCAATTTCTTTAGAAATTTTTATCAATGTTACTTATTTTTAAGAGGCTCTAATCTATTTATATCTAAAATAAAGGCTAATCAAATTTATAAAGGGAATCTAAAGATTTTAAATAACTATTATCGGTAAATAATTATCAAAAGAATCAATATATAAATCAATAATATTAATACTTTTTACTTTATCATTAATATTTAAAATATTTTTAAATGAGTAGAAAATAAATGAAAATCAGAAAAATCTTTAGGTTTAGTGTTTCTTTTATCCATAGATAAATTATTGTCATTTAAAAAAGTATTAATATCCAAACAATTTTTGAATAAATCTTCAGATGTATTTTTATTTCTTAATTGTTTAATTTCTAACAAACAATGGTGTTTTAAATCAAAAGTTTAGAAACATAAATCGTTCTGCAAATTGATCTATAATTATTTTTAACAAATAAAATAATTCTTCAATTAAATACAAAAAAATAAATAGATGATTATAAATATGGTCAAAAAACCCCGATTCGGCCCTCTGACCTGAAGATAAAAAAGTTTTTTTATTTTTAATTTTTAAAAGAATATTAAATATCTTTGTGTAATTTTAAAAAAAAATGACACCACCGATGGGGAAACAGCCTGGGTTTGGTTACGCATTCCCTAACTTCCTTGATTGCATCATGTTGAAAAAATTATGAAGGGAAGAAAAAATTAAAAAAAATTTTCCTTCACTTAAAATTTCAAGAAAATCTTTTGCAATAAGATGCAATCGGTGGTTCAAGCATTGAATATATGTGACATGGTCTCCAGCTATTTAGCTTAGAAATACTTGAACACCACCTTTTCCCCCTCGCCCCATCGTGCGTGCGATCAGGTTCTTTGGTTCTAGATAACAAAAGATTGATGACAATTGAAAAAATTTCTTAGGCATCATATTTATGAATTGCTTTCACAAATATAAAGCTTTTTGTAAAATCAAATTTTTCTATATATTTCTGTGTTAATTTGATCTCTCTTGCGGATGAGAAGTATTAATGAATAAAAACACTTTTAAAAAAAGTAAATATTTTTAAGATAATATTTTTAGATATTTTTGACAAATCTAATTATATTATGAAGAAATAAAATTACTATGTATTTTTGGGGGGGGCAAATTCAATTTTTTTGGGGGGCAAACATAAATTACTTATGTATTTTTTTTTAGGGGAGGCACCTCTATTATTTTTGGGGGGCAATCAAAACCTTTGGGGGGGGCACTGCCCCCCCCCCCCCCCCCCCAAAAGGGGTCTAGAATCGTGCCTGTTTTCTATATTGATTTAGATAATAATCTAAATTGTACTTATCTCAATAAATACTTAATATTTACTTAAAAAATTATCCTAAAGCTTAACTCGGCATATATTGAAAACTTGAAAAAATAGGAAAAACTTCTAAAGATTTAAATCGTAAAATTAATTATTTAGTTAGATATTCCATTATCATTGACTTATGTAATCGCGGGTTAGTAATTATTAGATATGGTCAAAAAGATTGAATTAAATAGACAAGTTTTAATTTATTAGTATTTTTAATAAAAATATTGTGAGATAATTGTCTATATTGGCACTTTTGTTAAATGTAAAGCTATAAGATAAGTTGTGGTTGAGATTGTGAGGTTATTAAGTTAAGAATAAACGAATCCAAATTTATTCGGTTAAAAGAGAGAATAAAAATATTTACCCATAACGAGGCTAAAGTCGATTCATTTTTAAAAAGTGTCTGAGTTTTCATTAAAAATTTTTTGGTTATATAACACCCTATATGATATTTTTAGATAGAACTCCATTAATTTTTATAGTTTTGAAAATGTTTTTAGATAATTTAACAAAACTTGATATCCATTAACGGAAATATAAACGTCATGCGGATAGGGTAAAAATTGTGGCACGTAAATTACGACACCAATATGAATGGAGCAAAAAATGAAATAATAATCATCAATCCTAATATAGATTTATATAGCAATAATAAGGTTGCGGACTTGTAATAATTTTTGCAAAACAATATTGTTTTAAAAAATAGACAAAATTTTGATTTCAGTATATATATATTTTAAATATAAATTTAAGTATAAATTTTAAAAAGTCTTAACTATTTGAGCTTATTTAACGCGTTAGTGATATATCAGGCCGTAATTTAAACTTTATAATTGGGGATAAGGAGAAAATCTAAAAAAATATTATGTTGTTATTAGTTTTAGGACGCTGACTGGCCAATTATAATGTCCAAAATAGCCGAAAAAGGCTGTGTAAGTCATGCTCAACAATTGAGAGCTATTAAAGGTATTATTAGTTGGTAACATGGTTTCACTTGGGATTAGGAATGAGCTTCTCTGATTTGGCTATTAGCCATACCAGCTTTCTGGTGCCGTGAGGTTTCCTCGATATTCGTATTTATTATTTGTGTTTTTATTAATGAGGCTGATATCGTTTATATCTTTGGCTTTCAATATTTTAGATCTTTTTGTATTAGAAGATCGAGCAACATCATTTCAAATCGACAATATAGAGTTTGGAAAACGCGGGGCTTTTTGGGAGAAGTTATTACCCGAGGAAGGTGAAGTTAGCGAGATTTGAGATCGTATTTAGCATTCGAATTGGGCCATCTAACGGCTGTCTGGACAGAATGACTAAATTATCGTTTGTTACATTGGTATGGTTGTCCTTGTTATAGGGTATCACGCGTTTAAGTCCTCCTTTCTTTTAATAAATACCCTTGGTTACCACCTTTTTTCAAGTGTCAACTTTGAAGCAATTGGCCTGCGCAAACTTAGTTTCCACAGCTCCATTAGTATTGATTGATAGGAACAGGTCAACTTTGTATGTCATCACATCAGCTATGTTCTGCGGTTGAAAAAAATTGAATTGGCGAAAGTCCATGTCAGTCCAGCCATTATTAGAACTAGTGCATGCGACTGGGCTTTCTGTATCATTGCTAGTTTGATCGAATAATTTGGGAGAAAAACTTGAATTGTTTGATTTCTTCTCTTTCACCTTTTGGTAGACATGCTTGCATTTTCAGATGGCGAGCCTTTTAATTGAATCTGGAGATCCTGGAGATTTTGATGCATCATCCGTTTCTATCATATCGTGGTTATCCGTGCCAAAGGAATGACTGTCGCTCACCATTTCATCCTTTACGCTGGAGTCTTCATCCATTTCAATCTCGTCCCCAACAAGATCTGATAAGGCTTTCTGTTTATCATCAGTAGGTGTCTGCTGTGATGGCGTTGGATTTAGTTGTTGCCCGATTGAGGAAAATGTTAGTCCGTTGAGGATGTGAATCTGATCATCGGTACTGCTGCTATTGTTGCCACCTTTCTTCCGCTTCCTTAGTTCTTCTTCCAGTTTTCCTCTCTCCCGCTTCTCAATTTCGGCCTCTTTAAGCCGTTTCTGCTTTGCCTGTCGGTTTTGGAAGTTCAATTTTTGACCAAAGTAAAGTAATTGAGATTAACCAATAAATACTATTAGGTTAGGGAGTAAATACTACCGTAACATATTTTTTTTACACCTATCAACCAGAGTTCTAACCTAAATTGAAATTGGATCGGTATTTGCATATATGCATGACGTTATTTTTGATTTATCCCACCCTCCCATTGTTTTCGCGAAATTTGTTTTATGCCTATCGTTTTACTATAAAAACGGCCAAGCCACCATTATAGATTTTTTCCTACACTTTTTTCTCAATCCTGGTTACGACGGCCCCCATTATACATATTTAAGCTGTTCAAAAAAACTTTTATACCCCTATTTCACAGATTTGATTGTTTATTATGTCAAATTGGTTCAAACACAAAGCCTAACTTTTCGAAAATAGTTACCTGAGTTTCTGGAAAGTTCAAGGGAATCACTAAATTGAGCTCTTTCGGCAATCGAAAGGTATTGCTTCGCGCGGAATTTTTTTCCAACAGTAGCAATTGACTAGAAGTAAAAAGGTGTTCGAGGTTTGCGGATTAGACTTATGTTTCCTCAAGGTACATATACTGAGTTGATTCAGGGCCTCCGGGTCATTAATGTTGAATTGGTAGGTCGTTCCAAGATGTTTTGTCACTACAAATAAATTAAAACAAATAATTTATAAGTTGGTGAGGTTATTAGCGATAAAGTTTAACCTAGGTCAAACATCCTAAATATTGCGGTAATTATCCAAAATTTTTTGAGGTGATACTGTCAAAAACTTGATTAAAATAATTTGTTCCTAACTCAAAAATAATGTCTATTTTAAAAAACCATATTAAATGTTAAGACTGTTTATTACCTTTCGGAGGTCATTGACTTTTTGACGGCATTGCAATCTTGGTTTCCCAGAGCCTGTTGCGTCTCCTGATTTACATCGAAACTTTTTTGGCGTGACAATGTTTTGATGTGCATCTAACGTTACATTATTATCTCCGATTGGCCTATCCAATTTTAATGGGTTTGTTTTCGAGGCATTTTTATTTTTAGGGGCGTCGAGGGCTTCCGCTTGCGCCTGCCGTGAGTAAGGCTTGTTGTTGGGCAGCCTTCATATACATAGTAGCTGCGGCAGCCAACATGTTGGCCGTCGAGTTGGGCCAGTTTCTTGATTAGGTGACGACAGCAAGGAGTAGGGATGATGTTGACCACCGGTGCTGCTACTAGCATTGAGGTAGGCCATAGAAGTTAGGCTGCGTTCAGGTAACTGTTAGATTACATTATGCACCAAAAGAGATTTGCCGCCGATTCGATAGAGGTGCACCCTGTAAAGGTAATCATGATAGGGTATTGAGCTAGGTAAAGGCGGGAACAGGTAAGGTGTGGAGGGTAATTTAGACATTTTTAATGGGTTAACAGCTCCCGCATCTCTCTAAATGTCGACCATGGTGGCTCAGCGTGTTTCTTATCGATCTTGATATCGCCATCAGAAAGTTTTGATGATGTCGATGTTCCAACTGCTGAGTTGAATCCAATTTTGGAATTTGTTATATCCTGAGGTTCTTTCAAGTCATCATCTCCTATTCGTGCTCCGTTAGTGGATTTCGGGGTAACAGAAGCTTGAGTGCCTTCCGGGTCGTCTCTAGAATGCGATCTTGACTCAACTAAGATATCATGAATGGCAAAAGATTTTTTGGGGGGTCGGTCGATAGACCTTTGTTTTATCTTAGTGAGATCAAGCTTAGGTTTATTAACTGAAATTGGACTTTTAATTTAGTTGATCTGTTCCTTTTTGAATCATGTCCTCTTTTGTTTTGGTTTGTCGTCCCACAATGTTTGAGAATAGTTTCACGGATGATTGAGAGGAATAGTTTTATGGGCTTTTACTGCAATCGAAAAATTAAATAATTGAAGTGTTTACATAAAAAAACATGTTTAAAAAGCCACCGGGGAAAAACAAAAAAAAATAGAAGTTTAAGAAGTTAAAAATGTTATGTTATATATTTCTGGACAGCGACAGACCAAATACATATGGTTGGTTGTTCAAACAGATGAGATATTTTTATTATTATTTCTAACTCTACTTTGTAATTTTCTACCCTTTTAAACTTTTAAATTCTTACGTTACATATTTATTTAAATGTTTAGTTTAGATCATATTATTGTGATTCTTAATTGCTAAATTTACGCCGCCACTTATAAACGGTAAATTAAATTACAAAATAAAAACAATATAAA